>JBAJHX010000076.1:16435618-16477440 GCA_037176925.1 Amniataba percoides
GGGGGGGGTGGGTTTAGATGTGTGCGTTCGCGCGCACACACACACACACACAAAGAGAGAGAGAGAGAGATAGAGAGAGAGAGAGAGAGGGAGAGAGAGAGAGAGAGAGAGAGAGAGAGAGAGAGAGAGAGAGAGAGAGAGAGGGAGGGAGGGAGGTAAATGAAGACAAAGGGACAGACAAAATGCCAAACTCAGAACAAGGCTGGGATACCTTTTAGCTCCCAGCTGCACAGCATTGTCTTCACACAATGATGTGCCAGTGGAATTTAAGCTTTCTGTGTTTATGGCCTCATTAAAAACCACCTATTCTTTCATGTACCTCTCTCCCTAATTACAGTCATTTCACTGCAGTATTAACAGTTGTCAAGTTCCGGATGACTCTCCAAGGCCTTGAGGTGAGTTGACAACATAAGTAGACTTTGGAGCGTGAATGTCAAGTACCTTGGCGTATTTGCATTTAACGCTTCCTGAAACATTCCGGCGATTTGAGTAACGAGCAGCCATCCGGGTGTCAGGAGTGGGGGCACTACAATATTTAATGTAATGCAGGCACATTAACTGATCAAATATATCACTGTCACTACCATGCCAAATAATAAATGTTTATAGCCTCTTGCAGAAACTGGCACAGCGCGGGCCGGTGAGTGAAAGTCTGCTTCCGCATACTGAGCTTTTAACGCAGGATAAACTGGGATGATGCATTTTTGTATTTTTATCTCTTGCTTTTCCTATAAATAGGGAGAAATTAGGAACGGGCTCAGTCGCAGGATGACTGAGGCGAAGAGGAATGCACGCATGAAAGGAACAGGCTGAACCGGACTCAAAATAAATAGAGAAACTAAACAGCCTCAGTCCACAAGATGAGATGAAAGTCATTTTGGATTCAATTTGCTGCACGCTGCCCTCCTTTCATCTGGCGCATGCCCCGGCTCTTCTGTCAGCCCTGTTTCCAGTTCGCCTGTGTGGCGAGGCCTTGTTTCGCCGCACTCCCTCATCTTTTCTCAACAGTGCACCCGTAGCAGCGTGCTCTTCTGTGTGTGGTTCAAAATCAGGGTTCCTTATCTGTGGAATTAGCCTGAGCTTATCGCTCCAGACTGCGTGAATGGCTGCGTCACCTTATTTGGGCTGCGTGCGGCCGACGTGGCCAGCTCGGTTTGAGCTGACTGGGAAGTTTGTGTCCCACCGCAGCCTAAACACAAGTCTGTGTTCCTGCCCCCCCACCCCCACACCCACACCCCACCCCTCCTCCATCCCACCCCACCCCTCCTCCTCCGGTGTTGTCTATTGTGGAGTGAATGGACCCAGTGTTGTAGGGGATCCAAATGATAAACTGAGATGTCCACAGGCGGCGTGGGGCGTTAATGTCAGTCACCAGCAAAATGCTGAATTTGAGTTGCGGCTCTACCAAGTCACTTTGTGAAATTATGGTTTGAAAGTCTTTTTTTTTTTTTATCCATGCACCTGGTAAATTAAATACTGGACACCACAGGGGGCTCTGGCTGGTGGATGAAAAGATTATTTTCCCACCCTGCTCTGACAGCCATGTGATTTTATTAAGTTAGAGCAGCAGGACTGAACATAATGCAAAAAAATGAGAGGGATTAGTTGTCGTGATCCTTTAATGTTGCGATCCTATATTGGCCCGTGTCCTATATGGTGTCCCAAGCAGTCTGTCAGGTAGAACCTACAGGGGTAGTTTGGTCTGAGCCACATGTTTCCCTCAGATTATCATCTTTGCTTTCTCATCAGAGGGAAGTGACTGTGTCACATTCTCACACAAGGTACAGCAGCAACGAGGACTCCTCTCTAAACACGAGCGCTACAACGCAGTGCTTCTTGCGTAACAGCGTTGCCTCTCATGAGAGTGACATTTTTCCACACAATGAGAACAATCATCGGGATGGGGGTCATGTAGGAGGATGGCCTAGATTAGTGCAACATTGACTTTCTGTGCAAAGCCAATACAACGTGTGGACAATGACTCGTGAGGGATCCAGCTGCAAATGTTACTTGCTGCTTCAGAGTTGGGGTCAGCAAACCAGGTCAGACATTCTCCGTGTCACGAGCACTAATGTCGGAGCAATCCCTCTGTAATGGAAAAGCAAATACAACCAAACGGGTGCCGCCCGTTTGATTTAGCAGGTGGGACAAACAGGGGCAGGAGCATGTAAACTCACTCCCAATGCAAACAGGACCTATTTGTTTAACAAAGTAAGCTATAGCTGAAACCTGACAGCTGTGTACTGTGTGGAGCATAAGAATTAAATCAGCCTAAAAACAAATGACATTGTTGATCTTTTAACAGCCCGCAAACACACTTATTTCTTTACTTTAAACCCTGATGGTTGTACGCCAGCCAAACTTGTGACAAGGTTTCAGATTTAGGATCCCACAGGTGCCAAAATTTTTTTACTTTATACGTGTACATGTGGTTGATTTTAAATAGGCTGGAACTCCGCGGTTGTGAGACATTTGAGCAGACATGTTTTTAATGAGATTCGCCTCCTCGTGATATTCTGGGATTTGAACTGTGGGCATCTTTTACACGTTGCCTTTGTTGCTTTCGTTTCCTGCTGACTGCGTCTCTAACTTATCAACTTCTCTAAATAAACAGTTTTAACAGTCTAGAAAAAAAAAAAGACATAGAACTTGAAAAGTGAAACGAGTGCGTGACGGTGCGGTTGTTCTACCTTTCTGGACGTGGATGATGTCTGGGTAGTTTGCCAGGTGTCCTTGGTAAAGAGCTAACAAATCTGTGATTGGGTCGAGATCCTTGCTGGGCTGCTCGGCAAAATACTCCCCGATGGCTTCGTAGGCCTCCGCGGTGAAGGAGATGGCCTGGTTGAGTCCAGCAGAGTACGCCTGCTGGTCCATCTCGAAGGCCTGGCTGAGGACCTTGAACGACAGCCCAACTTTTTGATACTCCTTCTTAAAGCCGGTGATCTGCTTGCGGGCGAACTCATTGACGGTGGCGTTGAGCTGCAAGGTGCTGTCGTCCATCCTCTTGGTGAAGGCCTTGAACCCGTCTATCTTGCTCTCGACCTCCTGGAAGTCGAGTGGCGCCGCGGGGGTGCTGATGGTGAGGAAGAAGTTGGCGCCGACCATCTCGTCCTTCTCCGCCTTCCTCTTGCCCTGCTTCCAGGCCTTCTCGTCCGCGCTGTTGCAGGTGAGGAAGTGCTGGAAGACGTCACACCGGGCCAGGACCGGGTGGCTGGTCATGTGGTTCATCCACCATATGAGGCCTTTCCTCCGCTTGGAGATGAAGTCCTCCTCGAAGCGCCCCGTGGCCTGCTTCTCCGGGATGTGCGGCACCGAGATGACGGGGAACTTCTCAACCAGCCGGGCGTAGAGCCAGTCAAAGTGCTTGTACCGCCTGTTCACCTGGTTCTGCGTGTGGGTGGGCGTCAGCTTGTAGGAGATGTAGCTCTTCATGCCCTTGAACTTGGTCTGCTTGGTGGGGTCGTCGATCGTGCAGGAGAAAGGGTACGGGTTCTCCTGCCACTCGGGGCCGTACTGCCCCATCACCACGCAGATCTTATCCCCGTCCTTCACGAAGCCCGACGCCTCCCCGAGCACGAACGCCTCCCCTCCCGACTTCACAAAGGTGGAGAACCTGTTCAGGTTCCTGCTGACCGTGGCCGAGCTCTTGGCTTGCTGCGCGTTGCCCCTTGGCACCGTGGACACCCTGTAAGTGGACGGCCCGTTGCCCTCAAAGTCTCTATACCTTCCTCCAACTGTGCCCGGCTCGTCTGCAACGGTGGAGCTGTCGTCCCAGTCATCATCCCAGTCATCGTCGCTGCCTTGGCTCTGCTGAAAGGTGTGATGCTGCTGCTGATGCTGATGCTGCTGCTGCTGCGCGGGGGGCGAGAAAGTGTTGAAGACAGGAGGGGAGGGCTTGGAAAAGTTCTCAACTTTACTCTGAGGCGCGTAAGAGGCGTCAAACCCGCCGGCTGGGATGTTGGCATACCGGGAGTCGCCAGATGTTGCGCTGCTGTTGTTGTTGAAGGTGGAGGCTGCGTCGCTGCGCAGGATCTCCACGTAGGACGCCGGGAACAGACCCCGCTCCCCTTTGCTGTTCGCCCCCTCGAACCAGCCGTCGATGTCCTGCTCGCTGTACAGAGTAAGGATCTCGTTCTCCCTCACCGACACCTCGCCGGGGTTCTCGGAGTTGAAGTCGTACAGCGCTCTGGCCCGGAGCGCCATGGTGCGCAGCTGGAGGAGCAGCAGGAGGAGGTGGAGGAGGAGGAGGACAGCGGGGAAGTTGGCGGCTGTCTGACCGGGGCAGGAGGGACGCGCGGCGGGCAGCCAGGCGAGCTCGGTCCGCCCTCCAGAAACTCCCCGAGAAACTCGGCGCACAAAACTTCCCTCCCTTTCTGTGTCCGCTCCGCTCTGCGCGCCGACCCTCCTCCGCCTCGGTTCAAGAAAAAAAAAAAACAACAAAACCTGAGCGGAAGCTGCGGTTTCTTCTTCTTCTCCGTCCAGAGATTTGAGCGTGTAAAAAGATACTATCCGACAACAACAACAACAAACGCAGCTCCTACACTCTCCCCCCTTCCGAGCCGAGCCGTGCCGTGCCGAGCCGGACGCTTGTGCCTCGCAGCGCTGCGCAGCGGCCGCTCGTCCTCCAGGATGAATAATCGAGGGCGGAGCTCCGAGCTGCTGCAGTCCGCCCAGGCGACACAAATCAAGCGCCCGAGAGACTCGCAGGGGGGGAGTTTCTGCAGACTTGTTGAGCGGCTCATAGCTCTGAAACGTAGAAGAAGGTCTGTGCAATGTCAGAGGAGGTTACAGGCTGCTTTCTTTTTTAAAAACAGGGTTTAAAAATCTGCATCGGCTCCACTGCTCCACTGTGTGTGCACATGCGAGAAATGGGGACTCCTGGTTTTAAGATGCACACACAGGACAGTTTACAGGACAGAAAGATTTACAGCTAAAAACATTTTTAAAAAGAACAACCACCTGCACTATGCGTGGTAAATAAAGAAGCTGTAATGATTTCCAAGTCAGCCAGCTCCAGCATTAACATGCTGATGCACCACATGGCAGTTCACTGTTAAAATGGGTGCAGGAACATAGCATATACTAGTGCAGCAGTGAAAGGGGTCATTCTCCTGCTTAATTTTAACTTTTGATACCTTACAGTTTATGTCACAGTTTTATTCTGTTAGTCATATAAAGTGTGTGACAGTATTACTTTCAGGTTTAGTCTTTATCTAGTCACTGATGAGTTCCCTTCTACAAGACTGTTTTCACTCCTGATTTCAAGCTAAACTGTCAGTTGCACTTAGAGTCAGGTTGCTAAAATCTTCACATTCCCCAAAATCCTCAGAGCTTAACCTCAACTCGGCCCTGAACATACTAGAATTAAACTAATTAAGACTAATGTGGTTACACAGGGCCACGGCTATTTCTAGATTTTAGTACCCTAATGGATTTTTGATATCCTATTTAATTCAGTTTCCTATAAATTATACATTTTATTTCCTCACAGTAAGATCCAAATGTGATTTCAGAGCTTTCTCCAGACTTCAAGGAACAGAATTCTGGTGGAAAACATGAGCGCTTTATTTAGCTGACTTTGATGGAATCTATGAAAACAGACAATGTGCAGTGTTAATTGTAGACTATGAATTCCCACTATGCTGCTAAAACCCCAAAATGAAAAAAAAAAAAGGACATGACCTCAGTGGCATAGCTACATCCTTATTGGGAACTGGTGACTTACTCTCATCGGTCAAACATGCATGCTGAAAATCAGTCTGCTTGCCCATTATGTAGTATTATTCGCAACAGAGCAACCAATCAAAGATTCAGTCCTTTCCAGGAAAAATGATCATTCCAAAAATTAATCCCCATCTGGTTTAACAATTTAAGATGAGACGCAGCCGATGCAGATGGTAGGGTGGATATCAGGTTAACCTGGCACCCTCATTGTCTTCCATCATCTGAAAGGAATGTCATCTAAAAAAATGCTGACATCATGCTGACTGGTTCACAGCACGAAGGTTCAAACCACAATCAGACTGAGCAGCAGAGTCACTGAGTGCATGTCTTCACTTCAGTCCAATGCTGTTATCAATGTTGTATCAATTACTGATATAAAAATACACGAACGCACCCATCAATCATTTTAAAAGGCAACCATTCTGTCCTAGATATGAATGGATAAATGTCTGTACTCTGTTTTAGTCTCTCTGTCTAAACCACTTAGTAACGCTAAATGACTCAACAAAGCCCTCCAGGGAAATATGTGTCTCTAAAAAAGACACATAGTCAATAACCACGGGTTGTGTGTGGTGGATGTGACATTGATAATGCCAGCATATAATTATACTTTATAAGGATCTGGTTCAGATGAGATCATTATTGTGGAAATTCACAATTAGACAGGATAAGCCTCCCAGCCATTGAAAAAAAAAACAACAAAAAGAAAAAACAAAGGGAGAGTTTGTTTAGGGTGAAATGTTTTATTAAATAGATGTTCTGAAGTTGTCGGTGTATCATTTGTTATTCAAATCTCCAACTGTTTTGTCTATAATTAACATAAAGCCATGTTGCCCTAAGCTTCTGCAGGTAAGGCTGTATTAGTTCTGTAGCCAACAGAGTAAAATTAGATAAGGATCTGTCCCACCAACTAGACCTGTAATACGACTCAGATGTGCAGCTTCAAACAACATAAACTGGTGTTTCCAGAGTAAAGGTGACATTGGCCACGATCCTTTTCAGTGTTATAAAGATACAGTTTTATACTGATTAAGATTATATTAGATAGTTCCATCAAATAGTTTAGATATTAATTTCAGTGGTGTAATGGTGCAGAAGGGATACACCTAACTGCACCAGCTTCAGTGGTCTATAAATCCTGCAATGAAACCTGCCTCATGGAGCCGGTAACTAATTCATAACCACTGCTTTAAATGGAGAGTTTTAGTGTCCCATGAACTATATGCACGTTCTCCTCCTTGTAAAGAATAGAGTTGCTATGGAAACACTGACTCCATCGACTCTGTTGGAGTTGTTTAGCTTGAAAATGGCAGTATTTATAGAGATGGAGAGGTCATCAGCACAAATCGTTGTCCTTTGGTTACATTCAGCTCTCTTGTTTCAATCTTTGGTGGTGACCTTCGAGAGTTTAAAGAGTCCCGTTGTAACTCTAGACCACAAAAACAACACAAAATCCTAAAGTGGATTTTGTTTTTCTTTAATAAAGACAGATAACTTCTAAAAGTTACATTAACCGAGACTGTTCTTGTTTATTGTTACTTAGAGTAATCATCTTTATTTACTCAGAGAAAGACATGCATGACCTAAGTCACCCATGATGTGTTTTGCTGACATCCTGTTACATCAACAGACCATTTCAGTAAAGAGGGAATGGGGAAAGATGAAAATCAGACAACACATCAAGGCCTATAGAGATGATGTGTCCTGTACGCTGGTAGATACTGCCCCCTTGTGGCTATTTTGATTTTTTTTTTCAGTGAGGATACTTATGATTTTTTCACATTCAATAAAATAAAAAAAAAGAACAATAAAAATCAGCATTGAGAAAGTCTGGCTCTTATCACGATTTAGGTGAATATGATGTGTAGTAAAGTGCCTAAAACTGTAAGGAATACATTTAGCCTTATTTGTGTTATATCTTTACCTAAATTAAATAATACATTGGACTAAATATGCAACCTATGATGTGCTACTGCATGCTGAATCATGTAAATCAAGGGAGCACCTGAAGCTCAGGTGAAGAGCAGGTCGGCCATTAATATTAGCAGGAATCAATACTTCCTTTTGTCCATCTGTCTAAATGTCCTTGAGCAGGGTGCTGAACTTCAAACAGCTCCTGATGTGTGTGTGTGTTTGAAATGTGAGTCAATTTGGACAAAAGCCTCTTCCCAATAAATATAATGTAAACCAATTGCTGAAGCCAACCATTATAGGATTTTACTGCAGGCCACCAGAGGTCTCTCCTCTCACATTTGACAGGACCAGATATCCTGAGGAAGACGCCACCACTACATTCAATTTGCACACACTTAAGTATTCTTCATGTTAAACTAAATACAGTAACTACATGCAAAAGTGTCTCCCTCCTACATACCTGCCAGACCCGAGCAGAGGACATCCAGCTCATCCTCCGCTTAACTGTGTTCAGGGAGATTTCCTTTATAGCACGGCGCATGAAATATTGAAGAGGAGTGTGGTCTCTAGGGAACAGGAATTACTTCAGTATGCAGCTTGCATCACATTAGCGACTTGCGATTTATACTGTTCCTCTAATCAGGATGATACCACATAATTGCTTCTTCTGGGCCCTGTGTTTGCTTCCTACTAGATAATTTGTGCTAAATTTAGTCCTGTTAACTTGGTCCTGTCTGAAAAAATGGCTTTCCTAGTCCAAAGGTGGTTTTCTGTGCTGACTGTAAATGAGAGTAAAGTATTCAAGATTAGCACTGTCCTGATGAGAGTAAATAGTACTGTTATTTCTTTTATGTGGCTCTTTTTTTATAGAGAAAATAAACTTCACAACGCTTGACATGTACAGTAACACATCACAAGATTGTGCATTTCCTTTATTTACCTTCTTCTGTCTTGTGATATCTGTGGTTGGGCCTATGTGCTTAGAAGGAACCATCCTTGACTTTGAACTGTGTTAGCACTTACTGTGTCATCCCCTTTCATTCATTATGTATTGTGTAATATATTATGTCAGAGGCTGTCGCATTTTGTGCCGCTTCAAAGCTTGCAAACTGCATCTCCATGAACATGTAGACAAATGGTTAGTTTCTCTAGTTTGGTGAAGGTTTTACCTCTTCAAAAAGGAGAACAGAGGCAATTGTTATTTAAGACTGAGCCACCTAGTGGTGAAATGCATTTTTCTACATGAGACAATGTTTGAGATGTAATTTCTTTTGGTAATATGATAATATTAAAGTTATCTGCAGTGATATCTGTGACATCAATTTTTGTTTTTTTCACCCCTTTTCAATCCTAACCCTTCTCTGCACCAATAAATGTTCAAAATATAGGTAATTGTATTACAAGAACAAGAGAATCCCAGAGAAATATGTCTAAAATAGCAAAAAAAAAAAAAAAAAAAAAAAAAAATCAAGGCCCAATTGAATGTAGCTTTAAAGTAAGATAATACGATTTTATTGAATATTACTGACAGTTTTAGTTGTTCTATCTAGATTTTTTTTTTAAATTTGTGCTTTTAATCAGTCTGTCTCAGTATTTTATCCATTATGATGTAAAGTACTTCCATTTATATGTGTGTTCCTTACAAATAAAGTTCATTATCACTATGCCACGTTTATATTGTTGACACTGTGTATGTTTTGGATCAGTTCCTATAAGATATTATATATATCTTTCCTGCTTTGTACAAAAAATGTGCACAACAATTTTCAGGTCCTTATTGTCCATATATAAAGGTGCATAAGTTACATGCGTGAATAAACATATATTCAGATATGTGATAGATATATTTAGATATATCCAGATGATCCTCCAGTCATGCTTCAACAGATAACCTGCATCCTCCCCCCACAGCAGTGCCTCCCTCTGCAGCATTTAACCCTGTGGATCTGTACATTTAGTGTTACATCACAGGTAAGAGGACGAGTCTTCACCTCCACTGAGCGATGAGAGAGAGATGGTGTATGTTTAAAATAAATAATAATAATGATCAGTAAATGTCGATTATTTCCGCAATCCAATTAAAAAAACAAACAAAAAAATACAATAAAAAATAAAAAGACGCCTATCTCTGCTTTCAAAAGAAAAAAAAAATTCAACAAAGAGCCTTTTCAGGAGCAGAAAATGAGAATGAAAATAGCCACCATGTGTTTTGGTCACGTGACCGCGTTACGTGCGCAGGGCGACGTGACGTGACGTCGCGCTGTGGGCTTCGCTAGTTTCCTCAACCAAACACTCAACTGATAACTGAGATCAAAACTGGAAGTCAGCCGGCGGACGAGGGGCGATTCGTCCATATACACACACTCACACACACACAAAAAAAGCAGACCCGGCCTGCCCTCGTCGTGGCGAACAAACCGGGCGGCTCCCGTAACCGAAAGTGCTCCCGTTAGTGAGGAAGAGGAAGAAACAACAAAACGCTGCTTTTCAACACAACGGCTGCTTTTTTTTCCTTTCGCCGTGGCTGTCGGAAGGCGGGGAATACAAAGAGACGTGTGGCCAAATCCCAACTGCATTTTCTTTTTTTTAAGGGGGACTCATTGAGGCTAAAAACGGGATTACTACAAAGCCAGGTCGTGCTGCTGTGACTGGTCAGCGATAGTTCATGGATTATCTGGTGAGTAAAAAAAAAAAAAAAAAACACGAGTCGAGGCGCTGTGCTGCTGCTCAGTCCTGCTAAAAGACTGTGCTGTCTAATGTGCTTCTTCACGCAATACAGCCCCCTCTGTGTCTTCTGTCTGTGTGTCTGTCTGGTTGTGTGAGGGGAAAAGGAGTCTAACTGGTTGACCTACAGCACTATCTGTTTACATGAGAAACACCCTCCAAGTGCTCAGTTTGAGATGCTGTTTAGTGTCCACAGAAGTCACTTTGCAGTGGAGATGTTACTGGAGGTGCAGCACTTTTTGGAGATATTAGCCCCCCTGCATGCTTTTTTTTAAATGCTTGTGTCCTAATGAATGATCTCCCAGTCCAGTCCAGTCCACAGTGCCAGCCTCAGCCTGAGGGGGGGGGGGATTATGGTTCTTGGGCCCTTGCCCCACATTGAAGGGATGGGATGAGTGTTGCTGGGAAAAAAAGAAAAAGAAAGAAAGCTTTGCAACAATGGAGAGGAAGCTGCGATTGAAGGCTTTCCCTGGGAATTCATAAAGCCGGAGGGGAAAAACAAGAGTGCTGTCAGCTCGCGAGGCGGGGACAGCGTGGTGGTGTGACACGCAGAAGGAAACTTGCCCACCCAGTGTTATCAGCTTGTTTATTATGGGCCTCCCAAGATGCAGGACCTGAGAGGAACTTTGAACTTCTGCTTCGCCGAGGCGTCTCTCGAGTCGAGGCGACAAAGTCCTGCCCGGCAAACTTGGCACCCGGACAGTTGTGCCATAGGTGTGGTCAGGGTGCGATTTGACAGCCGGCTCATCTGTGGCCCCTGGAGTGACAGATCTTATGTAGGAACAAAAAGGAGAACAAAGCAGCGGTCATAGCTCACATAAGTTATCCTGTAAGCTTAATCTTGCTTACACATTAATGGAAAGCTGCTGGTTTGAAAGGTAAACACAGGGGACATTGTTGCCAGAGGGAAGCACACTCGTGACGCCGGATGAGAGAAATCGATTTCACCCTCGGCTCTCTTCTTGTTCCCTTTCGGAGCAAGCTGCAACCTCCAGCATTGCCTATATTTTTAGTTAGCGTTAACCATATTTGCTTGAACACGTGAGGGGGAAAAAGAAGAAAAATTCCAACTCACTAGCTTGAGGATTTAAGATTTTCTGTGACAAACAGATTTCTGTGGAAAGCACAGCTGTAACTCTGTGGAGGTCAGGCGCTCAATAGGCGCCGGGCCTCCTTTCCTGCTGTGAAACACTGGAGACCTGGCACAAAACCCAGGCCAAAACTCTGTCTCCGTCTCTTCCCCATAAATCAATTGGAACTTGTCACTAAACCTTTGGTAAAGTGTGCTTGTCTTATGGTCCTGCTCATGCTTTTAGGTCAGGTTTTCAGATCAGGTTGGGCCTAAACAGAGCACATAATTATTGCACATTGCCGGGTAATAACTGGTTTGAATTATGACTGTGGCCGGCCTACGGTGGTTTCTGTTTAAACTGTGAGTGTGCTGAAGGGCTGCGTCCCTGCATGGTCAGCGTAGTGTTAAAAAAGCCCTCACAAAGCGGCAGCACTGACAGAGGAATTTGGTGCCAGTTGCCATGATACAACCTTACCAAATTACAAGTGCACGGACCCTAACTTGTTGCAGACTTCACCAGACAGGACTCGCTGAACGTGTCGCGGGTGACATCAAAGAGAGGCCGCTTTGTATGTGAGAAATCCAGACAAATGCTAAAACCTACACAAGGCCACGCAGCATTATTCTCACGAGGTTTTACTGTAGAAGCAGCCTTTTTTCATTGTCTCTTACTTCTTAACACACTGTTTCACCTGCATGGTCACATTAATACCGCAGCTTATTCCACTGCCTTATTTGTGCTGGGTGACGGCTCGAGGCAAATTCGCAGCCTGTAGGCAATGTCTTCAATCTTACGCAACATTTGCTTTTGTTGAGGAGATGACAGCTGTTTATTTTTCGAACACACGAGTGACTAAACACAGAGGTGGGCTGACATTCAGGTCATTTCTTTTGTTGCTGTGTCCTAAAGGCATCTGTGAAAGAGAAAATACTTCTGCAAATTAAAATGTTCATTTTATCAGGTGCAGAACGACCAGTATGGCTTTTGTGGAATGTAAAATATGGTAAAGATTCAGTGACAGCGACCGCCAGGCACTGACCTCAAACCATATGGTAATGATGGGTGTGACAGATAACTGAATAGAGCCTCTGCTAACAGGCTGACCCACACCTCGACTCATCCGGCTCATGTTCAGACTGAATAAACAGGAAGAAAATGAAAATGAAAGGAGCTGAATGGAAGTTTTTAAAAACTTCATTAAACTAATTATTAGCTCCTCATTAGTATCTGCATTATGCTTACATCTGAATAATGTCTAGCCACTGACTTATTTGGCATTCATCCCACAAGTGAATGAGTAGTATCTGGTATAACCATAGCCAGTGGCAGGGGAAATGAAGGCCAGTAGCTGAAGCCTTTTCTTTCTTCATTCATATAACTACAGCCATGATGTGCAAAGACTGCACCTCCTCATTAAGTTTCTGTTGCAGTCCCCTTTCGAAAAAACAGGCGTATTTACTGGCTAATGGTTGAAGATGTACTCCTACCATAAAAAGTTCTGAAAAGAGACAATGTTGTATCCTCCAGGTAGAGCACAGGCAGTTATTCAGCTGTCTTTACTATTAATAGTTGTCAGGCCAAAGTGACTGGCCAAACACCTGTTTTCAGTGAGTTTTAAATAATCCAAGGTACCTGCCACCTGTTTGTTTTGTCCCATTTTGTTTAGTTAGCTTGTAGTTTGGATTCAAACTTGTGGTCTGTTTGGACGACTGGAGGTGTCATGATTGACAATTAGGAGAATCTTCTTATTTAAAACAACTGAAGGTGCCTTTATTTTGAAATCTATTGTGAGTTTATGTTTAAGGTCCCTGTTCATCTTACTACAGGTCATCACCAAACCGCCCCTCTCTATAACATCACTTGGCCTAGTTCTCTCTTTAATTGGCTCTCCTTCATTGCTCTTCTCCTGTTAACTCATCGCTCGTGTAAATTGTTGTTTTATCATTGCATGTTTGTTCAGTGGTTGATTATCCACTGTTATATCAGCTCCAGGTTAGCGCATGTGCGGGGTGGCAGTTGAAGCTCTGTCACCTACTTCTGCTTTAAGCTCTGTTGTGAATAAAATCCAAGCAGGTCTGATATCTGTTCATGAACTGGCCATGTCAATCATCTGAAAAATAAGCAATATAGTGTAAAATTTATAAATAAAATACTTGTAAATTCTCTTAGCAAGTCCTTATTTCAATATTTAATGGACGAAAATGTGATGTCCTCGAAACATGCCGGGAGATTCTTGTAGTTCTCAGGCAGAATACTTTATTTATACCATACCTTACTGGACAGAGCTGAGCAAGAACAATTTCACAACAGTGAGATTACAGTATGTACTCTTCATCTGTCTTTTCAGCAGAAATCGGTACAAAACACGCAGCCAAGGCTTTAAAGATTTAAAGCCATAGCAGTTTGTGAAGAAGACACATTCTCAGTAAATGTGCAAAAAATGATGAGTTTCACCATAATATAAAATGTGAGCTCGCCTCGGATGATTGTGATCAATATGCTCAAAGCATTTTTCACTACTGGATGCCACAAACTTACAGGACTTCACAGTTCAGAGGTTTTTTGGATGTTTTCTTTATTTGTAAGGTCTTGATCTTTTTGGCATCACGGCAGACGGGAAACGAGGGAAAGAGAGGGGCATGACATGCAACAAAAGTCACAACGCCACGTTATTCATCCAGTCAGCACCAAGATCACACCTCAAGAAAATAAATGATCTTAACAGAAGCTTGCGTGAGTTTTGAGCTGACCAACTGTATTTCAGAGCAGATCTCCTGTCCAAGGGCACACAGCAGGCTGTAACAGATTTACGTTTCTCTGTTGAACTAAGGAAAGAGAGCTGATGGGAAGTTCTTGGCAGCATACATGAATCCAGCTTGTTAGCCTATGTGATACAAGGCCGGTGTTACTTTTCCTCTCGGTTTTGTCCTCTACCTGACCGTGTTGCACACCTCTCCGGCCTGGCAGAGAGGTGTGCTAAGCTAAGCTCCTTTCAGAGGCAAACAAAAATTACCCCATTGTATAGCGATAAGAGCTACAGCACTCTTACAGACTATTTCAACAATGTGTGAATGAGTGTGCCTTTTCTATATATATATATATATGTATATATGTATATATATGGATTGATATTAAGCTAATCATTTACTTAATCCATTGGGTAGAGCTGGTTTGCTCAGGAGTGCTTGAATGGATGTGAATTGATATTTATCTTAAAAAGTGGTCAAGGTGGCCACAGCTCCCTAAACCTGTCCTTTTATTTAAAATGCCTCCAGCTGTAATGTGAAATACCTTTCAGAGCACAACCACATTCCTGACCCACCCCACCCCAATCCGTGGTTTTAACCTGCCGGCAGCATGTCAGCCAGGCTTTTTGTGTCTGCTGTCTGGCCCATTGCAGTGATTCCCTGGTGTCTGTGGAGAGTGCTAGTGAGTCAGCATACCTGACTGGAGCAACATCACTGTTGGAGATCAGGGAACATTTATGCCGCTATGTTCATGTTCAAGCACAGCCACTTTGAGCTCCTTCTTATATCGCGATCCACATAAGTCGACGGACCATTGCTCTAAACAGGCATTAGTGAACTGTTTTCAGTTTTTTTTTAAAAAATTGCATTTCATTTCCTTTTCTCTCTCTGAGCCCCAAACCACCCGGGTTGCTTTTCCTCAGTAGAAAAATAAATATGAAGGACATGGATAGGTGGAGCGTCTGTTGTCAGTGGATTATTATTCTGCCCTTATTTTATTTGAAGAGTTGTGGGATGAGTTCATAAAAGCAGATGCGGTTTGATAAGCAGAGCTTTATCAGTGTCATTGCTGACTTACAGCCAGACTCAGAAAACCTCTGTAGATGGCTGTTATATTTACATGAGAAGTTGCATTACAAGATATCCACTGTACAAACTGTATTGTGTATGGCATGCAATGTGTAGATTGGGGAGCCTTTTTAGTTGGAGAGGGAGAAGGAGAAAGATACAAGACAAAAGTTCTGGGTTGGATTTTAATTATGTGATATTGGTCCACCTCATGACAATCAAGACCATGGTGGACAGTGGCTTGTACTTTTTGCCTTCTTTGTAAACCAAAATTAATGATTAATTCTTTAGTTAAAGCACTAAGCACTTGTTATGCGCTGATAGTGAAAAGAAAATCCACCGTATTTATTTAATGGCGGAAAGCATAAATCAGTGTCAACTCCAGTGTATTAAACTGTTGAAATTTTACAATGAGGATTTACGGATGAAGTATTTCAAATCACAACCTGTTCTTGACCTGTGGAACCAGACTGAATGAGGCAGCCAGCCAAATTCAGTTTGTGCCAGTGTTTTCTCTTAGCTGTTAAGTTTGGAGTCGTAAAAGTTCATTAGAGCTGCATTTTACTGCAGGGAGGGCAGTGACGGTGGTCTTATTGTAATTTTTTATTTCCAAATTTTTACCTCTTACAATAGCACATTATGTGGAATCTACCATTAAACTTGTTTCTTTACAGGCACAGTTAAATGCATGTCTATGCTGCACTCATAAACATGATGTTTACATAATTTAAAAAGGTATTCAGTTTGAAATCTAGGCTATCAGTTTCTGGGTGAACTAGTTGTAACATAGTCATATTGCATTACAGTCAAACACTCTGTATTACAATTGCAGCACATCCGCAGGTGGCAGCAGCAACTATTACTTGACAGCCTAGCTGACCAAAACAAGCTGTTTGAAAATGACTCACAGTTCTCCCTGAGCAGACCGACTTCCGACAAAGCGTCCCACAACAGATACTGAAATCCCCACGACCGCTGTAAGCCCAGGCGGTCGATCTCTTCATCCTCCTCCATGCATAGAAAGCGACGGCTTTCATACTTTATGAAGCTGCGTACAGTATGGCTATAGTGTGTGGGTGGGTAATGGTGACTAATCCAATTTGTAGTCTTATTCTGGATCCCTAGTTGTCAGTGAGCCCTTAATCTCTGTGGAGAGAGAGATCCTCACAATCTAATCTCAAGCTTGTGTCTGTCCACTGATCCTTGTGGCAACAGTTTTTCATCTTTCTGTGAATGAATACTGCGCGTAAACACAAGACCGCCCTCAATCGTGCTCATCTACAGCCTCACAAAACCCTTCTGTTAAGCTGAGATTTAAAAAAAAAAAAATAGCTTGTGATTATGGTCTGCTGACGGGGAGACGGTGAAGGGCTGGACTCGTGTTGTTGACCTGACACTGTTGTGCTCAGCTACTCCTGATCCTCCTCCATCCATTCACTTACTCCAGAGGCTTGGCTTGTTTGTTGCCGGGGGTTACGCTTGCTGCTGAGCACAATGTCGGAGCACATGCAGCTCTCCCTCGCCTTGTGCAGGATCGGGCTTTACACGGTAAGAAAAGAGAAAAAAAACGTGTAGATGCTTCTGTGTGTTTGTTATAGAGAGGCGGTGATGTCCAGGGTCGTGCGGGTGCGCTCCGGGCTGAATGCTGTCAGTTTCGCCGCGGTTTTTATCTTGTGTTTTGAAACAGACACTGACCAAGCAGCAGCGGCTGCCGCTCTGCTGTTCCTTGGTCACTGAATGGAGAACACGCTCCGTTTCCTTTGAGTGGGTGTTCACATAATATTAAGGTGGAACAGGTGTATGTCAGCAGTGTGTGATGTAAATGAAACCCACAGAGGACGGGCAGTCTTTAAATCTGCACAGTTTCTCTGAGAGTTGAAAGAAAGATAGATTATATGGTCCCATTTTTTTCCTGCAGCCCCTAGCAACTGGCTTGGTCAATGGTCGTAGTTCAGACAGTCTTAAGTACAGCGCGGTTAAGAATGGATCCATGACTGTTGTGCTACAGAATCAACGGTGGAAATAGTGTTCAAGTTATTTTTGTTTTGTTATTGTGGTGACACTTGTGTGAGAGTGGTTAAAAAATGGATGATCAGTAACACTGCAGTATTTATCTGGGTTAATGTACACATTCTGTCATTGATCAATGTGCACATTAAGCACTGCACTCATTTTTAAGTTAGCAAACATTTAGGTTTAAAGAACATAGTTGCTTCTTATCATTTCTTTGTAGCATGTTTTTTTTAAATAGTTGCATTTTAACCACAGCTGATGACTCATCTTGCGTATTGTCAGGTCCCCTGTTATTCCCTGACCAGCTGGTGAAGCTTTCTCAATGAACAATAACAGAGAGGCGTATTTTGAAATAGGAGCGTTTAACAGTAAGCCCGAGGACGGCCTGCAGCTGTACTGTTCATGACCTGCATGGAACATGTTACTAATAGCGCGAGATGGTTTAAGCCGTTGTAGAAAGATATTGGAGATTTTGAAGGATTATGAAAATAATAATACATATACATAATGGCAAATCAGTAGCATACAGCATTAAGTACCACACCATCGAGAGAATATAGTTAACTGAGAACCTCCAAAGATATCGCCTACTAAATAACAACATAAAATCTTGATTAAATAAAGATGATCATCTTGAAACTAATTTAGAACTACAAAGGTCAAATCCCTGTTGGTTCTTCTTTAGTTAGTTTTCAGTCTCTCACTAATATACTGTGGGATTACTGAGTGCTTAAAATGTGGATCAATATAAGGCCTCCACGGAAATGTTCAAAGGAGTGATTGCTTTTATTGGCTTGGGGACATTGAGATTCAAACCCCCCGCTGAGTCGCCACAATATCCTGTCGAGTGCCGTGCAAAATCAAACCGCAACATGTGTGATGCTCTGGGAGAGGAGTGGTGTGCTCCCTTCCCACTGCTGTTGCACGTCTGCAATGCAAATTTATAACACTGTTGTGATAAAAAACAAACTTCTCAGTTCAAACCCTTTTGACATTTGGCTATCACGTGCTCAATCTCGACAGTGGCGGTGATGCAGAAAGAGCTACGCCGCTGGGAAAATCCAGAAAAGGCTATTCTTGTTTCTTTACATTGGCCTAATAATTTACTTACATCGGTCATTTCACAGCGGATTTACAGTACGCTTCGCCATTTAGGCATGTATGTCTCTAGTTCTGAACCGGCTCTGTATGAACAACAAACCATTCTTGTTATGACTGGATGTGATCTCTCTGTTTCTGACGCTTTGGACTCTCCCATGTTCCCGCTGATTGTTCTCTGTAAAGTCACCCACTCACACTGTGCGCACTAAAAATAGCAAAAGAGACAGCATATGAAACTTTTGCCAGTATTATACGGACTTTTCTGTCTGTGTAATTGCAGCATCTGTCAGACTGGAGCAGAAGACCAAGATTCAATGCTTGCATCCTTAAAATTTCTTTTAAATAAACACGCATCCAGTAATCTCGTAACGCTACAGCCCCGAAATGCTGTTAAATGGCAGCATATGCATCCTTTGTTGTCACCAACTTGTTTGTACTAATGTCTTTTTTTCGTTGCTGCCTTTCTAACCTGAGGAGGAGCAGTTACGTGATGATAATGAGAATGACACTGTTGATATTTTTCCAATATTCCAGTGCACCTGCCAGACGCCTGTGCTGCTGTTATCACCGTCGGCCCAGCAGGGTTTCCTATCCGCCTGAAAGGAATCAATTGTTTTGACATGCTTATTAGACCTACTAAACTGTCCTGAATACCATTTTTATGGCTTCAAAAACAAAGTCCAGCAAATTGCCAGCATATATTCTTACAAATAAGCTCACATAGAGGCCTATATTTGATGATTTTTGGGTTAATGCACACGCTGTATGATTTAAAAACAACCACGCAGGGTTCGAATACTGATCTGGATGTCGATTTCCAAGCCTGGAAAAACTTGGGTCAGCCCTATGTTACTGTAAGGAAAGTGAACATAAGCATAAATCTGACTGTGTGACTGCAGATTTGGGTATTTCTTGGTGATGACAGGTGCCATGGGACATTAGTAAAAGCGAACGTGTGCTGCGGGTACCATAGCTACTGCTCTTTGGACCCTGTCTTTGCAGGATGCCTTAACCATTAAGGGTCTAAGTGATCGTATTAGGCATTTCGTGGTCACCTCATTATGTTATTAATGGAGTGGAAAATGGCCGCTCCGCTCCTTTGCTGGCTCCGACCCACGGGCCCCGGCCACATAATTCAGACCAAGAGTCTCAAGGCTGGTTCATGCTTAATTTGGAAAAAAAACCTTGCAGAGTGTGCGTGGCAAGAATGACCTGATTAGAAGTTTAAATGCACGTTGGAGGACCGCATAGGCTGCACACAACCTAAAACTTAAAACAATGTGGATGCTGCAGCACCTCCGTACAGGACTGGTTGATCAAAGAGGAGCTCCACTGACCTGTCACTTCCAGAGAAATCCTTTTTATTGGAGGTGAGAGTTAATTGAAGGCTGTAGGTGTTTGTCAGACGGTTTGATCGTCAGTAACATGACCTACATTACATTTAGAAATAATTCAAACATATTCTGGTGCGTTACATAGTAGCTGATAGTACACTCTCTATATAAATGGCGTTAAATTTTTGTGTATTTTCATATTTTTATTTCAGTGTCTCATGTTACGGACAAGATTATGGGTGTGTAGTTTATAAAAAAACTGAAAAACTGTATCTAAAGTTCTGTTTTTTTGCAGCTGCCAGTACAGTGGTAACACCTGCATCCTGTTTACCATTTGAAAGTAAAATATGGTTCTGTTCTAATACATTGCACAATTTTTGCTGTAATCTAGATCTAGTGAAAAATTCAAATACATAATTGGAGTGTACTGAATCAGATTAACAAAATAGCCATGCAATTGCACTGGGACAATAGTTTAATTTCAGTTTATACATTTATTACGTACAGTGTTGCTGTCCAAAACAGTCGAACCTGCTGTGCACTGTTTTTTTTTCTTTCAGAAATTGTGCAAAATACCAGAGTCTGTATCATTTTACGTGATCCATTTATCACTCTCTCGCTGAAGGCTGTATTTGACACCTGAGTAGGCAGAGCGTTGTGAGGATGTTTTGTTCCTTCTTGTCTCCTGGGTTTCCGTGCAGTGTCACCACGTAAGGCTTACCCTTTTCCTGTTAACACAGGCCTGATAATTGTTTGTCTCCACTCATCAGCTGTGAGCAGCCACCTCCTCCTTTTACCTTGTCATATTGGTTGAGCGTTCCTAGTCTCCTCTCTGTTTGTTTTCCTCTATGTTGCCTTTATGCCTTTAGAGTTGCGATGAGTAATCTCTTCTACTCTAATCTTCTACTCTTTTCAGACAGTCAGTATATCATTTGTGGTTCTGATCAATATTTTTTTATGGAGTTGCAGCATAATATCAGTTGCCATTTCTTGTGTTTTGTCCCCTCAGTGTTACGTTTAAAATCTCCCAGTGGCTCATGGAGAAACATGACAACGCGGTTGAATTGTTATCAGTGTTTCCTTTTGATATCCCAGCTATCAGCTGTTACAGTTATCTTATCCTCAGCACATTTTTTTCTAAATCACACAAATCTATTTGATCTGCAGCCTGACTGAGAATTTTCATCTTTGTACTGAGTTAAAGCTCGCAACTTAACAATAGGATATCTCTTGTAGCACTGTGCCTGCTTGGTTTTTGAATAGATAACTGCTAGACAATGCCAAATGGCTTCAAAGTTCAAAACGGCCCCTTGGTGAGCGCACAAAGTGGGAAAATACAAATGATTGACCATGGTGCTCTTTGAGCTTTGATGTTAAATTTCTGGTGTGAAAAGTTTTGTTTTTCAGTATGCATGAAACAAAGGCACACTGATATACGTTGTGAAGGAGTATTTGAAAATAGTTGCCAGTTTTGTGCATTCTGGTGTGTTACTTTATTACAAATAAGTGTATATTTGAAAGCTTGGCTGCAATTATACATTACATATTTCTTTATTAACTGGAAGAACTAAGATGTGGACACATTTTCAATCTCGAAACTGAGTCATGTTGAGTCGAGTAGTGCTAGAACTGTGTCATGGAAAAGCGCCATTTCGGTCGTTTTCCATTACAATAGAGTACCACCTCAGTGTGGGTGGGGTCGTCACAACAAGGCAGCCCAAAACTCCGGCGAAGTCATTTGTTATGCCACACAAACACAAAACAACTATGGAGGCCACCAGACAAAGAAATGTCTGCATCTCGTCATCGTATCGAATGTTATGAACGATTCGCTCTCCCAACTCATGTAGTGATGTCACACCCTGGCCAGTCAGTGGCCCGCCATCTGCCGATGTCACATTTTCGGCTTGACTCAGCGCACTTTGAACTTTGGCTGAGTAGGTACTAGAAACACGTAATGGAAAAGCCTAAAAAACGAGTCTAGTCTAGCGGAGCCAACGTGTCAGTGACCAAGACCAGCAAGGGCTCTGTTGTGTTATTAACCTGAGCTTTGCCCGCTCTCTGGAGAGAGGAAAATGAAAAGTCCAATTTGTGATTCATGGGAACAATAAAAGCACATCACAGAAAATTTAGCCAAATCTTGCTTTATCTATAATTCAAAGTAGGGGTGCACTACTTTCTGAGCACTTCTGTAGTCTTGTAGTTGGTGACAGAATGTCTTTGAATTGTCGTGGCTCTAAATACACAAGTTGTCATTTCCAGTGTTACTTTGAAAAAGAAGCCTTTAGATCACATTTAAGAAGAAATCCCCATAGCAGTTTTTTTTAAACAGGAAATCCCAACAGTTACCGTTAAAGCTGCGTTGTTATTATTGTCTGACAAAAAAGTCATCCTGTTATCAGGAGGAGGTATTTTTAGCTCTCTTATCTTGAGCTATCTCAGGCGTTGGATGGCATCCACTCATCTTGTTAAGACTTTATCTCACTGATCATAATAAAACATGGACCTAGAAACGCTAAATGTTTCATGTGAATTTGTGTGTGAGATATGTGTTAAACAGGTCGATCACCAAGTCCAGTACACAGTTCTGCTAAAAAGAATTACACAGAAGAGTTTTTTAAAATTCATTGCTATTTCTTTGTCTTAGTAATTCACAAAGCTTCTTTGAGTACAGATAGACCTTCAAAATTCAACACAATAATATTTAGATTCTTTTTTAAGCTCTCGAGACTCATAAATCCAGAAGAGGTATTGTTTTTTTGATGCCTATTATGTCAGGACAGTCTCTGCTCAGTAAATAACCGTTCTCACAGTGTGTGAGCGGCATATATTTCCAACCTGCTTCCGTCCTTTTGAAAGGCAGGATGGGAGCAGCCATTGCCCCATCCTGGACCATGAATGTCCCACAATTCAAAATAACCACAGGACCCGATGGGATTATGATTGCGAGATCATAGAGGGTCACCCACCCACTATCAAGAACTGTTTCTTAAAACCCGGGTGCCCGCCTTTACGGCTTTGTTTTGTTGCATCAGCGACGTTTTGGGAAGGAATTTGGCTCCCGTAGTTTGGGAAACGGCAAAGAATAACTTCCTGTAGGAGATGTATTGGCTGACAGAGCAGGGCGACGCCACGTTTAGCCTTTGTGTACCCTGTATACCAGGAACTTCGGGCCCACATCCTTTCTAGTAGCACGTATTATGGCCATCAAGTTGAAGTACATTTCATGGACTTCATGAATGATTGCTTGCAGAGGTGTAGTTTATTCAGTAAGGCAGCTCCCATGTCTCAGCAGTCAGAGAATGGGTTGGGTTCTCCATAGGACACGACCAAAGCGACGACAGTAAAGACTAGTGCAGGTTCATTTTCAGCGGCAGGTAAATGTTTGGAGGGTATAATGAGCAATACAAAAGAATAGCAACCATTGTTTGGGGGAAATAGGTAAAACCAGGGAAGACAAGCTTTCTCTGAAAGCACTTCTAGAGATGGTTAACAATTCCAGCTAGAGACAGAAGCAGGAAAATAAAGGTGTGTTCAAAACTAACATATTTACAGTGATATGAAAATCTGGAACATCTTGTTCATTTCTGTCTATGTGAGCATTTATAAAGGTTGACATGGATGGGCGCCAAAAAACAGAGAAGCAGTTGGTTAGGAGTGAAAACTTAATAATATGAACCACAGGAAATGACAGACATAAGACATGGCTTATGGCTTTAGGATGTCGTTCACTGGGCAAGAGTGGTAAAATGATGACAAAATCTGATTTAAAGTCAGATTTGTTGTGACACGCGAAGGCTCTACAGCTGGCAAAATCTAAAACCCGGTCCAGAACAAGAACCACCACTGTGATTTGACAGGGCAAATAAGGAAAACATTAACAAATGTACATTTTTCATACATTTGTTTTGAAGCCCTGGAGTTAGGAGCACAGCAATGTGGCTAACACACATATAAAAAAGGCAGATCAACAGAATATCTTCAATAACCAGAAATAATCAATGTTTTATGCCAAGGGGAATTTGTTTTGATTTGTTAAACCTGACAGAAAGATCCTCTTTAGATATCTATTACATCAAATTAAAATGCTCTGCTTTGAAAAATAATTTGTGTCTGATATGTTACCAAAGTTCATTTACTTTATAATAGGTTTTTAAAATAAATCCATCCACATTTTGTCCGTTATTTAAACTGCAAGAGTCATTTTCATTCAAAAGTTCAGTTACTACTATGTCACATAAATTCATCCTCAACGTCAAGTTTCCACATCACACTGTTAGTTAGCATATTGCACAATGATTGGCCTCCAAAGTAGTTGTGACATTACAAACATTTCGTACATATATACATCTTCGACTCAGATTTAAGGTGAGCGCAGAGAAACCTCCCTCTTCGGCAGATAAATTTGCAAACAGCCTTCTTCTGTCAAAAACTACACATACATCCTTCTGCACAGTGAAGGCCAAACACCCAAGTGAAAAAGCAAAACACATTTTTTTTAGTTGAGGGAGACTAAGTTTTTATCACTACAGATATGTTGAGATAAAATTCAAATACAGTTTCAATACGAAAATTTGCATTTGTTACACCTGTATGATACATAAGCAAATCTACATTGCAAACATCTTTTGTGCTGGCCTTAATTTTCAGGGGCCTCCCTTACAATACCCTTCAATCTGAAACCTCTGCCTGTAGGCTTTTGTTATGAGACGCCTTAAAGCGTCTCTCTGTTATACAACAGTCTTTGTCCCCATGACATGACAAGGACCCATCTTCACACTGAGCTCAGAGCCAGAAGAACATATTCTAATATGCTTATCTGCCAGACATTGTAATACATGAGTGGGCTGCAAATTCCTTTAGTAATCCAAGCTGGAGGGCCTCTTTCCTTTTACTATTGGTCCGCTGGGCTACCAGTCATTGTTAGTTTCCAAAACCAGTGATTTTTTTCTAAATGCAAAACAGTTTTGTGGAACACTTCAGTCTAACTATATGATATATTTGGCATCTATATTGACAGCAGTGATGTACTATATTGTTCTACAGTTTTCTGCGTTGGTAGATTTCACCATCATGCAGAATCAATAATTAATAATATGGTATTGATGTTTTGATATGCTCCATTGAATATGGGCCGGTATGGGAATTATCATAATTAGAGCTGAGACAAGAGAACCAAATAATCGATTAAGCTTTTAAGCCATTTCTTCTATGGAAAAATTAGTTGGTTTCAGCTGCACAGTTGAATTTTCCTTGTCTTTTTTGGTTCTTGGTTGGACAAAACAAGCTATTTAGAAACATCACGTTGGGTGTTAGGTAACTGTGGCAGGTACTGCTTAAATCATGGAAATTATCACGAAAACTCAGATGAAATGATAATGAAAATAACACCAGTTGCAGCCCTAATTGTAATACTGTAGTGCATAGATAAGCAAAGAAAAATACAGATAGTCATCCCTGTTTGAGCTTGTATGCAGCTTGGTGGTTTAAAAAAGGAGGTCAGAGTGTTTTCCTTTCACTCCTCTTATTTTATCCAAGTGAGTTGCCAAATACATTACCAAATACGAACTTAGTAAGTTGAGAGATGACTGTGAGTGACGGCTCCACAGCTCCATCTTCCACAGCAATCGTTACACCACATCCCATTATGTTGGGCATTTCTTAATTGCGTCTTTCTTTCGTTTGGTAAAGATCCTTATCTCTTCAGAATTCATCAGCGATTTTAATGTAGTTTAATACAGTATGTATGACTGTCATACAGCTTGTTACTGTTACATCAGGTTGTTCTGCTGTGAGCTCAACTTAGTCAGTGGCAAGAACCACATTTCTAAATGTTTTTTCTTATCCCTCTGAAAACAGCATGAACTGCCATTTGAAATAATTAGCTTATCGAGAAAAGCACAGTGGGTGATTATCCCTGCCATGAACCTGCCTAATTTCTATTAATACTTCTCAGTTCATAAAATGCCATGACATGTCTCGAAGACAACTTATCACTTCTGACAAGGAGCACCAAAAAAAAAAAAAAAATCTATATATTTTTTCCTCTTGATAAATGTTGGCATCCATATTTGTGTTTATCTTCAAGGTTGCAGCTGGTTTCAGTGGAATATGATCAAATGCTGGAAAAGTCTTACCTGTTTGTGGTTGATTGTCATTTTATTGAACAACATGCAGCGGTCACTTTTTGTCATAGTTTTTTTTTTCCAATGGCGTCTTTGATTGACTGCTCATTCTTATCTTTGAACCGTTTCACAGAAACGGATATTGATTCAAATTGAGACTATTCTTTTTTTCTCTCAGAGCTCGGGGTCATTTCAGTGCTGTCTACTGCAGGATGAGCACTTGCCAAATGTGTTTCTAGCTGTTGTTGTGAGCATTTTATGTGGCATCAGGTGAAGCAGCTGAAGGAAGATGAACTCCTTTACCTCATTTAGATAACCTTGTTTTATTTGCACTGCATTTACGTTAGTTTCCATTAACATTTTTTAAGCTTGGAAAATATTCTTTCAGACTTTCTTTTAAATAAAACCTCAGTTCTGTAACTCTCTGAAACTGTGGTTCGTCCAGATGAAACCTTACAGTCAGGGTTAGAAGCTCATAATGTTTTGGTTCAATCGAATTCTATATTTTTAAAAGACTCCAATTCATCACAAATCTTGCTTTTACTGTGTTTATTCTTTGAATTCTGTCTTACAAATTCTCTCTGTGGAAAAAAATAATCTTGAAGATTAGAGTCATTTTGTAAAGCCTGTTTCACACTCATTTGTGATCTGGCCTCTAACCCACTGAGGGTTAATTCAGAATAACGTCATGTAAACAACTGGATTAGATTGTTCCATTCAGAAAGAAATTCACCTCTTAAAAAGCAATCAGGAGATGAAAGATGACATTTACAGTAAATGTTCCTCCTGATTGCTTTCTATTTTCGGAATATATTTAAACCTCGGCACATGTTCACCCACTTGAGTTAAGAAGCTTTTGGGCGACACTTCATGTATTCTGTCATTTAGGGGTTCAGGGTTCAACTGAAATGTACCTGGGATGAAAAATAACTGAATAAAAGGAGTGTGCATGTGCAGCAGGTAGAAAACGCAGGAGGGATTACAGCAAGATGAAGCTACACGATCGCTTTGTTCGAAAAAAAATGATATCTACAAATGTTAACTTAGTTTGCACAATAGCTGTCATTCTAATAGAGACTTCAGGTACGTCCACAGAGCCTGGAACGATTCTCTACCTACTGTTTGACAGTGACAGTCTCAGGGGGCTGCTAATTACGACAATGAAGCTGCTGCAGATCATGCTCTACTTACTATTTCTGACAGCTCTATTTTGCAGTGGCATATAATAGGCATCGCTCCTTGTTAAGAAACCAGCGCTGAAATCAGTCACTGCTCCACCGCAAGAACAAAATCAGGTCGAAGGCACCTTTTTAGAAACGCGATTGTTGAACAGGACCTTCTGTATTCATTGAGCGTCTGGCCCATTAGATGAAAATATTACACAACACTTTGTGACTGAAGGAATGTGGTGCCTGTTCCCGCCCCCAGATATAATCCTATTTGATATGAGTGATGGGAGAGAGAGAGTGAGAGAGAGAGAGAGAGCGACCCAATCCCATAAATCGGGGGTTTCCTCTTCCAATTTTTTCAATGAGTGCAGATATTTTTGGCCTCATGTGGAGGAAGTGTGACAAAAAGTGATGTGGGCAGCTGTGTTGTTGGTGTCTGTATGCACATGCCCAAATGCATACACCCCCAGTATAATCATTTGTAGACCGTCAGCTTCCTCCTTAATGTATTTCAGGTTTAAAAATAAACCCTGCACTGACAGCTTGATGCTTAACACAGAGATCTACATGCGTAACCAGCAGACTCAATCTTCAATGAGTGGCCGTGTTCCTGGTGAAATTAGTCAAAAGCACAGAGTTTCAAGAACTCAGCTATCTTTTATACTTTGTTTATTAAGGCAAAGCTTTTGTTGGGATGCTTATGTTTCAGAATTGAGAAGTTTTGAACCTTTCGTCAAATGATAAAAAGGCACTTAAGCGTAGCAAGGTATTAAAAGAAGATTGTCTTAACATTGTCACTGAAACTCATGTATCATATCAGCACTAGTGATTTAAAAAAAAAAACAGTTCTAGGATTTACCTTTGTCAGTATTCCCTGGTCAGTATACTGTGAAAGATAATCTGCATTTCTGTCACATTTATATTATCATATTTCCTTGTAGTTAGTGGTGCATCTTTCTGGGAGCATATTAGACTAATGAATGCAAAATGTAGCACGGTGGCGGCTGTAGAACTAGTAACAGAGAACAACTTTAGGTTTTCACTTGTTTTTTTTCTATTTCTCGTGTTGTTTTGGTAATGAGGAATCATTAAAGCAATTCTAAGGACGAAAACATTGAGAAGTAGCGGACTGTCTCAAACTCCTGTTGAGGATACTGCTGCTGTATTACTGGTGAAGCCACATGAGCATCATGACGTCAGTCGGCTGAGCTCACATCATCGCTGTGGTTTTGTGTCTCAGGCAGCACCTCCAGTTATACTGTAGCTGGTGTGGGCATCTAAACTTCCCAAACCGGTTCCATCTAAGATCAGCACTGATTTCTTTACACGCTGTAGTTGTGCTTCACACCGGTGTCAAGGAAGTGAGGACAGGATTGTGTCTGAACATGCTTGGTATGTCTGAGTGAGCCGCTGTTAATGGGGGGAAAAAAAGGGCAATGGCGCCCTCTGTTGTTATTGAACAGACACTGCCGTGGTTGGCGAGAACAAGGCTGGGAGGGAAGCACTGAACTTATTGAGGTCATCTATATCATGCATCTTTTACTCCAGAGCCCTCTAGGCAGTTGTTTAAAGCACACTGCACACTGCCAAGACTTTGTCCCTTTAATCTCTGCATCGGAATTTAGTGTGTTTGTTTTATGCAGGGAAATACAAGGCAGAGGCAAATATTGACAGCACCACATGAAAGGGGACTTAACCTTCATAGAAACTTGTCCAATTGCAAAGGTAGTAAAAAAGTAAAGGCATATTTACTGCTTTTAAGTGTGATTTTTCAGTTTCAAGACAACTGACAGTTGTCACATTGATGTGTGCGTTTTCAAAGGATCACAAGTCAGTATAAAGTTAAGAGGGAGGATGGTTAACGCAGCGTTTTACAGTGAGATATTGAAACAATGCACAAAAGAAACCAAGGAATACTAACAGACACAACGCAGCATTAAAACATCACAAGCAGTTACTTACAAACAAGTCTATAAAAGTCTATCTTGAAGCGATTAAAATGGATTCTCTGCTGCTTTCAACACAGTATGAGTGGTCGCAACTCACCTCACTGGAATTTCATGACTTGTTTAGATGCACTTTAGAACACAAAAAAGGGTCCTTGCTAAACACAGATTTGTGTGCTCTCATAAAATTAACGTACAACTTTTTAACTGTAAAGCAGAACAAACAGAATAACTCAGAGCTGGCAAAACGTGCACATGACTTAAAGGAAAATTACTAGCTTGACTGTCTTTTTTTTTTTTTTTTTTGCAGGAAGTCCAAAGATGTCATAATTCCATAATATCTGTAATTGCATTGGCAGCTATCTTTTGAGTCAGTGTAATATGAGTCCACGTTTGCTCTTTGTGTAATTGTGTAATGGGAAAGAAATATGAGACTGGCTTCAGGACGCGGTGCACTAATCTGTGCAAATACTTGTTCTCATATTCCTCTTTTCCAGAACGATCATTTTCCTTCAAAATTTCACTAAATTCAGCATTGTTTTTTTTTTTACAAGACAAAGTTTGTCTCTCTTGTCTTCCAAAATGACTGGATCTACTGTTCATAGAACTCTGTAGGGATGTTTAGCTTTGCACAGAGCATTTCCAAATCCCCCTCATCTGTCAAAGAGCTTGAGATTTTCCTTCTTGAAGAACAGTCTAATATCCCAGCAGACACAGCTCAGCACATGAATGACAGCGTTCCAACACGGATCGAGTTTTAGTCGTTTAGTCGTTTTAAGAAGCTCTCACAGCGTTGTCCAGCATGTGGTCCTTTTTCTTTTGAGGTGTTTTGAGGAAGTTTCTGCTACTGTTTTCAGTAGCAGAAGTTCATTGTCACCATTAGAGCTGCAGCAAATTATTGTTTTTATCATTGATTTAAAAAAAAGAAGTTTGATTATATAAAAGTAATTGCAAAAGCCCATTACAGGTTACCAAAGAGCAAAAGTCAGGCTGTCAAACTGCTTGTTTGTTTTAGAAGAATAGTTGTAAAACCCAAAGGAATCCTGTTTCAAATAACACAAAACAGAGGAAAACAAGACAAACGTACATTTAAGAACCTGAGAACAGAAAATATGATACCTTTACTTGATATGTGACTCTATTATCAGATTTGTCATCAAATAATTTTCTGTTAGTCAACCGATCTTCACCTCCAGTTACCACGTGCACTTGGGACAAAAGCACTGGCAACTAAGAGCAACAGGCTCGACAATAGCATTCTTTCCCCCGTGAGCTCTATAACGGTTTGAAGACCTTTTCTTTTCCTGAAAGTCGCCACAGCCGGAAGGCATTTTAATCTGAAACCACTGCCTTTGAAATCGAAGGCTTCTATAATTTTGGACAAAAAGAAAGCCTGACTTTTTTTTTTTTTTTTTGCAAAAAGTGTTTTAAACTGCAACTCTAAAACATTTGGTCAGAACAGACTCATCATAAAGTTCAGTTTGAAATTTCTTGTGGCACAAGACCATAAAATTCACTCATGCGTCCTCTGGGTGGAGCCACATAGTCACTGATCAGCCTGTTGGCGCAGCTGCACTTTTACTACAGGAGTTTGTTCTGATCATTTCCTTTGAAACTGACTTAATGTTTTCTGTGAGCGGTGTGTCATGCACATGATACAAATGTACTGCAGTCTACTTTAGAAACTAACGGCACACACAGTCGGGGATTAAACTTTTGAGCGGCAACTTTCGGTGTGTCTCACCGCTATGATATGAATGTGGGCAGCTGGATATGAGGCTTAATATGTACCATGCGAAGAAAATCATATGCTTTTGTGTTCAAGAGGTCAACCGGGGTTACTTAATCCAGTAAAGGAAATTCCTTCTAGTCTTTTGATAGATATTCTACATCACACACTTAGCTGTGGTTTGTTTTAAGAGGCATTAACAAGCATGGTCATAAGAGGATGTATGGGAAAACCTGTGGGCAGTCGGGGTCCAACTGAAAGTGGTAAATTTCTTTGTGGTATTTGAGGCAATATGTAATACCACGCGAAAGCCACATCAAAGCAGGGCACAGTTTAAAGGGCTTTGTCTGATGGAAGATCGCTGTCTTTTGTTCTGTCTTGTTTATTGTGCGCAATCGTTTTCACTCTTTTAAAACTAAAGCGAAACATATGAATGTCTCAAAACCCCTCTGCGTCACCGATGATTACGCAGCAGAAATATTTGCCGTGCGAACCATTAACCTGTTGATATTTCATTGTGCCCTTCCCCTTCCTGTTCTTGATAACTTTTCATAAAATCAATTTCCTCAGCATGCTGAACTTTACAAGGGGATTTCGCAAAGCAGAGTGCTTCAAGACAGAGATGACGGGACCTTTTTATAATAACTTTTCCCCCCCTCCCCTAAAAACATCTTCAAGGCTCAACACCAGTTAAAGATTATTTAGGATCTGCTGCTTCAAATCAATTCCAACTTTTTTTTTTTCCAGAATTGGAAACATCTTGAATCTCTCCCATCTTTCCTTTGCAGGTCAAAATCAGGTGCTTTCTTTCAAGTCAGCTCCTCTAGATCTATGTTGCACTTTTTGACATGCTGATATTTTCCCGGTCACCCGTGGCACACATTCGTCCACAATTGGTAGGCTGGATGCTCTCTCTCTGGGGGAGGCAGGCCTCAGGAAGGGCTTAGGCTACCTCTGAATCGGGTTGCACTGTACAATGTCATAGGTAGGCCTGTGATGGATCATGGCACAGTTGGCCTCCATCTGTTCTTTCCTGTCTTTGACTAAGTAAACGTTTCCCTCTGTGCTCAGTCGTTTATGAAAGCTCCTTTACGCAACACCACCATACGCACATCTATCCATCAGCCTTGGCTCTCGCTCTGTGTGTGTGTGTGTGTGTGTGTGTGTGTGTGTGTGTGTGTGCGTCTTTGTGTGTGTGTGTGTGCCCTTTTCTCCTATTTGTCTGGCGTCCATCTCTTCTTCCGGTAAAGTATGATTTTTGTTCGTAATGTGGAGTCGCCTCATGTTCTCTCTGGATCGCGGCAGGCTGTTGCACAGTCTCACATGGTGTTAATCTGCTTTTTTTTCTCTTCTTTTAAATATAATTATTTATTTAGTCATTTACCAGGGGCAACTCCGCAACCATTGTTTGCATAATTATGTTATAATGGGCAACAGTCGCATACTGTTTATTTTCCACTCTGTTTCTACTGTGTAGTTTTACAATACAGCTTTAATAATTCTGTCAGCGACACCTTGAGGACCGTCGGCTCTCCAGTAGGTGTCAGGATAATCCAGAACAAACATGCATTGAGGATGGACCCAGTCGAGACGCGATTATATACAGTAGTTCCTGAATAATATTGGTTTTACTCCTGGCCTCTTTGATAGTGTTTACACTCCTGTCTTTCTATTTGTAATATAGAATTAAAAATATAAGAATCTGATTTAGTTCTTGTGTGAAGATGTTGGCTGTACAATATATTGACTTTTATGTCTGTCCCTGCGAAGAAGGAGGATGGTCTGTAATGTGATTTTTTTTTTTGTCCCCTTTGATGTAGGGAAGACATGTGGAGTCCATTGGCTTTAGTCAAACGCTCCCTGTGTGGGATTTAGTCGCAGAGTTTGTATAGTGGTAGCCTACACACACATGTTTCTCCGCTCCAGCCCCGTAGCCTTGTCTCTCTTTGCCATCTTTCACACACATGTACACTGCAGTCAGAGAGTATTAGGACAGTGACACATGTTTTGTGGTGTTGGCTCTGCGCTCCAGCACGTTTGAAAAGAAACAGCGTCTGCAGTGTTTGAGTACCGACTTTCAGATTTAATTCGGGGGGTGTTTACGGGCACATTAGCGCATGAATCATTGCTCTTTTCATGCACACTCTTCCATTCTAGTGGAGATGAAATGATTTCGACAGAAAGATAAATTAACTAGATTTAATACTTCGTTTGGGTTTAGGATCCAGATACGTTGTCCTAACCAAGAAACTCGACTAAGGAAAAACAGTTTTACACCACTCGGCCCATTACACACCCTTTTAGTTAACATCAGTACTGTAACCTCATAGTCGCTGTTTCATTTTAAAGCCGGTGTGCTGGATGACAAGCATATCTGCTTTCTGACTCCACTGAACACACACACACGTAGGTCAGTTTGGCACAGCTGAACTGCATCGACTCTTTCTGTCTCTTGGCCAAAAGCTCAGTCCTCACCCTCCTAGTTGCATATGGATGCACGCCGTTGAACACCTGTATATTAGACAAGCACATGTTTAGCATTTCTTGTGGAGTTGGCTGTGTTAGGATGCCGCCGGATGATCTAAATAAGAACCAGTAATGCAGGCATCATCACTCAACTTGGCGTTAGAGCATCCGCCACACCGCGAGTCGGGGAACAGGCCGCTGCGGGGTTAAAGGGTCGTCGCGATATGTTCTTTCCCGTATCGTAAGAACACATGACACCTGTATCACATGGTGGGGGAACAGAGTCTCGCTCCCAGAGCTTCACTTGGGTGGGTTTGGACCAGTGGAGGCCGCAATCTGGTTCTGATTTGCTATTACATAAGCGCTTTGAGACTGTTGTTTTTGAGAAGTTTGCTTTGTTGGGGAAAAAAGCGAAGGAAAATAAAATAACAAACAAGAGAGTGGTTCCAAAAGCAAATGTGGTGTGTAAACAGTTCTCGGTGTGGTGTTTGATTGGTTTTCACTCACAACGGAGGCCATTTTATCTAGCCACCCCTCAACCCACCTCCCCCACAACAACCCCAATCTCACCACAATTAGTAAGAGGTGAACGGGTTTAGTTGGAGGGTTGAGGGGGAGCTGGTTAAAATTGGCGCCCATAACAGTCCCTTTACAATGGGGAAGACCCCCACCACCCCCCCAGATGGTGGATAAACAATGCACCTGAACCAAACAGCAGGCAGCGATAGGGGCGTTTTGCCTGAGACACGGACACAAACCAGCGACGACGGGGTGAGAAGAGGTAGGTGAAAGTGGATTTGAGGTTTTTGAGGATGGCCCTACAAAGAATCCGCCAGTCACAACTGAGGGGCCCAAAGCGTGTGATTATTAATTACTGATGGCTTCCCAGCCTTTGAAAATCAGGGGGCCGCAGACATCACATGTGTGGAAGAGGCAGAGGAGCGAAAGGCCTGTCATTACCATCACAGAAACAATGTTCGAATTTGGCTGTCATGCATTTTTGCCTAATTGACTGTTTTGATGCAGGTTTTTTTTTCTCCATTTTGTTTTTGAGGGGGCACTGATGCCCCCCACTCCCCAGTCTTGATGAGGAGAACTTGGTGGGCTTTCAGTTTCCACCCAGCAAGAACCTTCCGGAGGTTCTTTGATGGCAAGAAAAGCCACTGGAGACCTCAGGGGCCTCATTGGCCTCCATTTATGTATCGGCACCATAACACTCCATTTCTGATTCCTGACAAGAAATGAGTGAGGAGGAAAAGTAATGTGTGAAAGGCATACAGTGTGTGTTAGTGAATGTATGTGCTATATGGAGAGTGTGTATATGTGTGTGTGTCTGCAGGGTGGTACTTTTTTTGTGTGTGTGTGTGAGGCTGCAATGAAAGGGGGAGGCCAGGGACCCACAAACCACATGAGGGGTCTCCTAATTTGCATAATTAACTGTTGACACTAACTGTGCTTAATGAAGGCCTATTGAAGTCATTGACCCTTTTACACAGCCAGCCCCTGGGAATGAGACAGAGGCTCCTCCGGCAAAGGTTAAAACAATGTGTCTGGTTAACTTCCGACAAACGCGCCGAAACGCCCCAAAGTCTCAAAGATTCACGCTCAATGGAAGAGGTTATGGCACAGAACGACCTGCGATTTCCCAGACCTGAAATACCACCAGATGTTTGGCTCTGGTGGCTCGTCCCTCATTATTAGTTTTTGTTCTACAGATTTTGCTCAATCACACAATTTTCTCTGTAATGTGGGAGCTAATGTGATAGCAGAGTTGTGTAACAGTATCAGATACCGTCATTTTAGGCCAGTATGCCGTTCCAAAGAACCTTCCACACATCGTTTTCAATTTTGTGGACGTGGTTATAGAAGTTTTTTAGCAAACAGCGATTTCTCTCAGAGTCATCACTGATACAAAGAGACGGAAGGCCTCAGTTAAATTGTTTAGGTAACTGTCTCTTTGTTTCTTTTTTATGAAATAGATAGAGTATTGTAAACATTTGAGCAAAAAAGGATTTATGATGTACATGTGGATCAAGTATGTGCCATGTTAAATATCCAGACCTGTAGCATGTAGTATGTTACTAAAACAAGAGCTCTGGGAACTAATTTATTTTTCATAGATAGCGTTGTTTGTGGAGAGCATGTTGTATTTGGGTTGTATGTGCAAGTCTGTTATTAGAAAAGGGTGGCACCAGCCGCTTTTCTGCCATTAAAATGCCAGAAATCAAGTGAAAGCCCACAGTGTGTAAACTCGAGGTGTGTGTGGTTAGAGAAGCCTGTTGCCTTTGCTTCTCTTGTGAAAAACACACACTTGAACACTGACAGGCCACTTAGCATATGGCTGCGATCCCTTTATACAGCCTTGTAAACAGGCTCATTCAGAGATTTTTTTTCATGTTCTGAGCTAAAATGAAACTATTTTCAGTCAAAATGAAATAGTCTCTAAAGTTTTCTAAAAGTAGTAGTTATACAGCTAATTGTAAAGAAAAGAATATAATGTAGTGCATTTCTCCGATTAACTCATCTCAGTAGACGAAAGGAAGTCTTAAGTTGATCTGGGTTTATTTGCGTTTAGCCACAAATATTCAACACCACAAGGTCTCACGCACATCAGATGTCTCAGACCTCACACACCTGTTTATGCCAAACCTTGAACACACACTTTTTGAAGTGGTCAGGGATGCATTTAATAACACAGTATGATGGGAGTTCTTATGTCTCCGTCACTACAGTGATGAACTCAATTTCTTGGGATTGCAGCTCAACAGACCTCCAAATGCGGTTGGATTAAATTAAATTGAGTTTGCATAAGTGTAAAAACCCAAACGCAAAAGTGTGAATTTTTGTTGTGTGTTTCTGTTTAGTAACCGTCACAGTTTCCCATAGATAAAAGGAAATCTGCTCGGGAGTGCTCACCCTGATGAATTTGAGACGCATTCTCGTGCCAGGTGTGAACTGGAATCTGTCTCAACCGGACACGGACACGGCCCATCTGGATACGAGACGCTGAAAATTTCTTCCTGACCCTGGAGGACATAGTGTAGCAGTTGCACAAATGTAGAGTTTAACCTGACTGTATAACTGTCTGAAGCACCTGTGAAATGTTAGGGAAAAGATGTGCATGATAAAAAAAATAAATGAAAAAAATTCAATAGCACAGATTTTGTCACAATTAAGATGGATTTTAAGACTCGGGAGCAATCTGTTAAACAAAGTTGTCAAACGTCAGAGCGCTTTCACTGTCACTTGTTCGCAGTCCAGGTGTCTTTGATGTGTTATGACTAATTTGTTCTTGTGCCGCTGAAACCGCTCGGTGCTCCCTTAATGACTTAAAATACCCGAGGGTCGTGATCTGTCTCTTCCTGAAAATGTCTCTCTGTTCTCTTCTTGACGTCACTGTTTATGGTTCTCTCCTATTAATGGCTTTTCCATTCTGTTGGTCTTAAAAGGCTCCAGAGGCCTATCTACCATCCCTGTTCAGTGTTTGCAGAACAGAGGGATTCTCTCTCCGTGACCATAGTTTGTCATAGATCGCCAAAAAAAGAAAAAAAAAAAGAAAGCTTTTCTCCTCTTCTCCCTCTTAATCTGCACGCTCTGACGTGTTCAACAAGGTCATTGAGGATGTTATGAGTGATCACTGTGGCCTGGCCTTGTTTGCATGATGTGCCGTGAGGAATAGTTCGCTCTTTTAAAGAATCAAAGATTTTCCATATCCTGTGAGAATCTATTTGCATTGAAAAGGCTTTTCCAGTTTGCCCCCCCCACACCCCACTCATCAACCTAATTCTCGGCTACCATACAATGTATAAAAACAGATTTATTGTTCACTCAGTCCCCATCAGGTTTTTTTTTGTCTCAAAGAGGCCTAGAAATAGTTGATGGGGAGGGGTCTTTCACATTTAATGACAATGTCCTTAAGCTTGAAACTTTCCCACACTTGTTTCAGGGAGAACGGGGGCCCTAAGATTTGTTTTTATCAAAAATTGAGTTAGTCGTCGAAAGATGCTGTATGAAAATGTGCCATAACTGATGTAAGTGGGACAAGTGCCCTCCCCATCCACCCACCCTTTTTATGTCTATGAGATGGGGCGCCCCCCACCCCCCTTGGTTCTTGCACACTGGTTTCAGGGCCTTCAAAAGGGGGCCCCTCAAGCTTTGATCCTCTACATGGGTGCGGAAAAACATCTTTTTGCCCTACACTGTGCCCAGGAAACCAAAGTTTTTGCCGCCGCCGTATGCTAATGTAGCCAAGCTAATCACCCTTCCCAGTTACAAGATTTATATACCATAATGGCGCCCAGTGGTAACCCCTCAACCCCTCAATTCTGTGGCCCCCTTATCTACCCTCCTGATGTCCCATGGAGCAAAGGTGTCTTCTGTCTGTGAATGCAGCTGCCTGGCCACCACCTCAGCCTCTTGCTTTCTTTTACAAAAAGAGGGTAACATGAAAACAGTCCTGTGGGTGGGCCCCTTAATGCTGTCCCTCTCATTCTCTACCTAATGTACTTTTCCAGTAAATGTCACGAAACACACAGGAGCTCCAAGGTAGGCTCCAGACAGATAAATGTGTCGGGGAGAAAGCCGTGGCCCCCCTCAGTCCCCTCAGCCTGTCTGATGGACCTGCTGCTTGGATTATATTTCTCCTATCAATATCTTACCCATCAAACCAATTTCGTCTTCTACCCATCACATGAGCGAGCTCCCCCAGTTGCTGATTTCATACTTTGAAAACACGTCTTCATTCATCCTCCCTTCTTTTGCTTGCTTTTCTTCCTTTCAGGCTGGTAAGATTTTAGTTTTAACTGTTGGGAGACATAGAGATTATTAACTTATTACTGTTGACGAGGGGCATGTGTACATTTGTGTACGTAGTAAGCAATACAGAGGCACTGTTCAAGCCTCTGTCTGTCTGTGCTGTGGCCGGCTCTTGTCCTCTTTGAACGGGACAAACATGGAGCCCGTGCTGTCCTGGCTGAACCCGCCAGAGCTCTTGGATCCGTCCCAGGTTCTCCTCAGGTGAACTCCAGTCCTCCTTGTTGAGAAGGGGGGGTGGTGGTGGACATGTTCTTTCCAGTAAAAGGGCAGTTACTCAAAAGAAAATCTGTTTTTGTTCAGTTAAACGTGTATATGTTAACTGTTTGAAAGTGAATCTGAGATGATGAAAAATGGAGCTAAACGCAGCTCAGATATTAGACATTGCACTCAAATCTTTGCAGCAGCATTTGAACAAGTGCAAATTTTTAACACAAGCTTCAGAAAGAGAGTTATGGATGCTCCTGTTGAGATGTAATTGTTTCTCTCTTAACTCTTTTTGTGGTGTCCTTAAGCATTAGTCTGTCCCTGAGGTAATGAGTGTGTGTTAAGTGCCGATGGTTTACTTTGACCCGACAAATGGCAGCTCTTGTATAAAACAGGCAGGTATCATGTCAAAAAGGTACAGCTCATTAAACGAGAAAGTATTTTAAAAAAGCCTTTTTTTAATCCACTCTAAATCTTTGAACAGAGAATGTTTTTGCTCTGCACACCTATGACGCTGATACAGGAGGTGGAGCAGACTCACTACACTGTGCTGCTAAATAGCAGTTGTGCTGGTAAAACCAATGAAAATGTTTAATGGCCTTAGGAGGTCATTAAGTACTTTTACTGTCTAGCATCCTCAATCTTTGGTCTAATGATTTCACTACATGCTACCGTGCACTCTGTGCTATTAAAATGTAATCTTTGTGTTTGATTTAAGCATACATTTCCATAAATGGTTCCATCATACAGGAATTTTTGACCTGTATTTATATTAAAGATAATTTGGGTAACCTGTTGTTCTAGGGTTTGCTTGGATACAGGAATGCAGTCATTGCATTAGAAAGATAAATTCTAGTTATTTAGACACATATTAGACACATATAAAAGTCAGAGCCTTTGCAATGACTTTAAGAATAGTGCACTTGCTATACTGTGTGTCTGTGTGTCTGTATGTGTGTGTGCATGTGAACCACAGCAGCGGGCACTTACTGCCACATCCAGATGGTGCTGGAAACAAACAGGGCTACGCTGTAGGACCCCTCAATAGGACCGTCTAGACTGGTCCCTGACCAGACAGATACAGCCTCCCATCAAATTAGCGTTTGTCAGATTTATGGTAATGGTCCGCAACAGTCTTCCTGTCAGTGACATCAAGATTTACAGCACTGACACCCATCCCCCCTCATCACCCCCCTTCCACACAAATACACACATGCACATATACACCATCCTCATCCTGAGCACTCCCTTTATCCGACGCGCTCCTACAAATGCACCCTCCCCTGCTCTGGCCCTCCCCAGCCTTCATTTCTGAGCCTTGGTTCATTGCTGCTGAACAACTCTTGCCCACCAACATGCCCCGTCTGTGCAGCTGGGAGGAGAAAAGTTGTCGAAGTGGTTGTGTGTGTACGTCAGGGAGGTTGCTAAGAAGGCTGTGGCCATGAAGTCCCCCTGTCTCCTTCTCTAAAGGACCCACTCGGGGTGGCAAAACCACCCAAGCCCCCTCTGCCTCCCTAACAAAGGGTTGTGTCAGGGTTTCCTGTTAATCCTCTGTGATGAAGCTTCAGTGTTTTTTGGGGTGAAGGGTTGGGGAGGGGGGTGGCGCACAGAAGCCTTGGGGGAGCAGGGGCGTGCTAGGTTTGGCGTAGTTTGGGGCTGACGAGAAGAAACTGATTGGTCGGAAGTTTGAAGGGCGAGCGGCAGAGGGGAAGAAGAGCTACGTTATCTGTGGTGGTGGTGTAGTGCGAGCGCAGGACAGACGGGGAGCCCCATGTATGCGGATTAGCGTCGCCTCCTCTTTCATGTCGGTGTTTTTTGGGTGGTAACCTGATCCCTGGGCCCTAGAACTAGTGAGCCCAGTGGGAAAGGCTTCCTGACAGATATCCCGTCCATTCTCAGCCCAAATGTTTTTCCAAGGCTGCTCCTCTGCCTTTGATCTGGCCTCCTCCTCAACCACGCGGGGTCACGAGCTAACATGTCAGGCCAGATAGGAGAAGGCCAACAGCGGAGCTGCTTTCTGAAAGAGGAAAACGGCAGCGTCGCTCAGAAAACCTGCCCCACTGTTTAGAGCTTTGCGGTTGTCTCTTAAAAAGTGGACATTACCCTCCAGGTGGTCACTTGGTCAAATCACCTCATTCAGTCAAACTCCACCTCACTTTTGTTCCTAAATAGCAGATGTACGTCTTGTTTTTGAAACACTGTGTTCGCTGTGATGAAACCCATTGTTTTTGGAACAATCCCATATTTTATGGGCAGGCTTAATGTCCTCCTTACTTGCTGGAAGTGCAGTGTTATTGTTAGTTTCTTTCTTTCTTTTTCTTTTTTTTATTACTACAAGATTGCAGAACACTAATTCACTCAGATTGACTGAGTTACCGCAATGCACTGCTGCTTCTTTTGCAGTGGACTCGATGTAGTGTGTTATAGCAGAAAGCTGGGGGGCGCTCTAACTTCAGTCTATGGCTTTCTGTGTGTGTGCGCGGATGTGTGTGTTCCAGCTTGTCTCCTTGTCCAGACACCTTAGCGTCAGGGCAATAGTGTTCGAGCTCTGAAACGAGGGCCAGACAGACAGAAGTGGGATGAATGAATTGGGTAGCGGGGGTGATAGAGAGAGAGAGAGAGAGAGAGAGAGAGAGAGGGAGAGGGAGAGGGAGAGAGAGCGGATGTTGCTTCAGAATAAGGGGATGATGTGCCTGCAAAACAGTGACAAGCAAATCAGCTTTAAAACAGGGCCTCCCCATACACACACAGACACGCAGGCATAATGGGTTGTGGGTTGTTTTGTCGACTTAAGTAAGACACGGTCTACTTCACCAGACGGGATGTCGAGCTGGTGCAGACAGGGTCATCTTAGTGTTGCTGTACGTCTTGTCATTTCGGCCCAGTAAAGGGTCCCCGCGATACTGTGTTTTAAGATGTCGAAGTCAACGGCAGACACACTCGACATTCACCGCATCAAAAAACATTCCACACAACTGGATGTGCATCGCCGAGGCGTGGAATGGGAGTGACGCGTATCCCCCAAATGTTCCAGCGCGCTCTTTCAGTCCAGTCCGTGTGTGTTTGTGTGTGTGTGCGCGCGCATGTGTGTAGGTGTCTGTGTTTGTACAGGGATCTATTTCTGATGCGGGGGTAATGAATGGCACCTGTTTAGTGTCCTTAGTTGGCCATCATTTCTGAAGTGCAGTAAATCTTGTGTTTCATCACCCCGCGGCTACAGTCAAAAGCGTGTCACAGTGCTCACCACCAAATCTGCAGTTTTGTTTGTTTTATCTCGCAATTAAAGTTTTAAGGAACCAGTCAATCGTGCCTGTAGTGACAAGCATCATGCCTCTGGTATCATCTCGCCTGCACCCTCGAGCGATGGGGGGGTAAATGTGCCCGCCACGAGAGGTGAGTGGTGGCAGCAGTTAAGAAGGAGAAGGCGTTGTCAAAACATCAGGAGGGCTTAAGCAACCGAATGCCTCGCTCTGAAATATGTGTTATGTTATGAAGCTGAATGGTGGTGGTGGGTGGTTTTTAGCTGAGGTGTGGCAGAGTGGGGGTGGGGATGGGGTTGGTGGTGGTGGTGGTGGGGGGGTGGGGGGGTTGAGACCCAGGCCCGAAGCCGTCTGTGGTTGGCGCGGTAACAACTAAGCATGGGAAGAGTCCAGTGAGCGGCCTTGTGTGT
>JBAJHX010000076.1:16477540-16524912 GCA_037176925.1 Amniataba percoides
ACCCAGGCCCGAAGCCGTCTGTGGTTGGCGCGGTAACAACTAAGCATGGGAAGAGTCCAGTGAGCGGCCTTGTGTGTCTAGCATGTCTCTCTCACCCCTTAACGAGAATGGCATGCAGCGCGCCCCACACACCCCCTTCACTCACTGTACTGAGCCACACTGTGTCCCACCGTGTCCCACCGTGCACCCCCCATCCAGCTTCAAAGCGGCAAATAACAACAACAACTGAAGGGAGGGTGGGGGCAGAGAAGATGAATGAGGATGAATGAATGTGCCCCTTCCACACCCCTCCACCCCCCTTTGCCCACACCCCCTCCTGCTCCCCTCTACCGTTCCTTCCATCCCTGACAGACTGCCTTCCTGCGTGCCCTTCTCCACTCCCGCCCTCCGGTTACCCCTGGTTTTGCAGGCCTGTGTTATGACTGTGGCTGGTGTGTATTACACACATATCTGTTAGCGCCGCTCCTCCGTCGGGACGCCCATATAAAGGACTGTCATTTCCAAAGGTCAGGAGTGAGCACTGCACACAAGTGTTGTCCCGACACTTGGTCTGGAAAAATAAAAAAGGTCCGCTTGCCCATCCGTGTCCTGTGTCTGTCTGTCTACGGTGGCTATGACTCCCAGAGGCAAGTGTCTCGGATGTCCTTTCCCTTTTCTCCTCTCTTTTTTTCTTTCGGTGGGTCCGCCGCTGTTGGGAAATCAAGATACCCAGCTTGTGTAAATTGGCAGCAGAGGAGGAAGTCATGGTTTGCTTTTTTTTGTGTGTGTGTGTGTGTGTGTGCGCGCCTAGCTATTGGAAATGCCTGGAGGTAAATGCGATACTGCAGATTTTAACAGACATTATTACACTCATTAGCACCATCGCTGGGCCGAGTGCAAACAGTTCAAGCATATCAGCTGTTGTGTAACCTACCTTTCAAGAGGAAGTGTGCCATGCCACAGGCGTCTCGAGCAAGGACACGACCCACTGCGTTGGTTTTTATTGTAAGCGCACACGGTTTGTGTGTCTGAGACTTATGCTAAACAAAGTGTACTTAGGAATTAGGCTGACTGTGGGCAGCCAGCAAATCTACATCTTTTCAACACATTTCTTTTAGTTTCCATATTAACACCTTTTTTCTTTTTCTTTCTTTTTTTTGCCAAGGTGTAAAATGTGGGGAAGATGTAAGCCCAGTTCAGGTGACTCAGTCATCAGGCACTTTCTCCCAATAAACCACTTCACTATAATTATATTTTTACGCAGCCCTGTAGGAATTTTTTGGTGAACTCCCATAGTGAATTGTTTTCAACAAGATGTTGATCTGGTGCGAGATTTCCACTCACTGAACACCTCCCAATTTATGTGTGTGCCTCTTTGCCTGCCTTGCTGTTGGAGTTTTCCATTGGCAGCAATGAAGCTTATGATCGACGTCAATCATAGATGATCACTGAGGGAATGTTTTTTTATGGAAATATTTTGAAGATGGTTTATCAAAATACCCTATGCAGTTCAAACAGTTCCCATATCAACTGTTTTTTTAAGGCTGCGGCATTACTTAAATGGAAAATTCAGATATCTTGTTCATCATTGTTCATGTAATTTTGTACGATTCATTGTGACATTTGGTATTTTTGGAAACAAAGACCTGTTTTAGTGTTCACTAAATTAAATGTTAGCCCCCTCTTACTGTACTTATACAAAATGTTACTGTTGTATCTAAACACATCTACCAAAGCAGTTGAATATAATAAAAGTGGAATTTGTTAAGTTTGGATAATGTTAGCCAAACATCTGGATAGACAAAATAGTATGTACTGATCCCAAAAGACTGCTAACATTTTCTGGGCAAGACATTGGATTAATTATGTGGTTTTCCTGAGTGTTCCAACAACAACAGCATTAGATTATGCTGTACACCTGTTTAGATGTTTCACTCTGCACAAACAGTGCTCGCTCTATCACAATGTTGGAGCAAACGCGTATATATGTTCCAAAGCAGAAAATAAAAATGGACCCACATACAGACCATATGCTGCATGTTCCTTTTGATGAACTCAGTGTTTAGTAGTTATTTCGCAACTGAAGCGAACAAACTGGAAGCTTGTTGGGGTTCATCAATTTGGAACATGCTGTCATGCCGCTGCCCATTTTCCTGTCCTGTGGTGTCTCAACAGTAGCCAGAGAGTACGAGAGTGAAACACGAACTAGTCTGCTGCGGTGGCAGCGGCTTCCCTCTAACCCACATTTATTACCTCTAAAAATACAAAGTGGTTTTCTAAAAAGAGCCTGGCTCCTGTTCCGTCCAACTATGTCAGGTTAATGTGCAACACGATGGATTATGACTCAGTGACGAATTTTTCAACTGCAACTCAACCTGTCAGTTTGCAGTGGCTGAACCATGAGCCTTGATCGTTTTTCCGTTTATGTGAGCCCAAATATGCCTGGATGTGTCACGCCTTAACGGTATGCAAATCAACAGACGGTCACTTGAGGTCAGCAGGCTCCTCTGTCACGTTGGCGAAGCGGCATGTTATAGCGTGTGGTATGACTTTGTGCAAAATTCAAAGGAAAACATTCTGGGGAAATAATATCACTGATGTTCTTTTTAACTCTCCCATTATTTACATGGAACTAAATGGTCCATAGCAGCGGAGTTATGGAGCTGCCTCGACCTATCTTTACACAACCAGTAGACCAGTAGTGTCTTCAGCTTCTGTTCATGTGTGCTTGAGCTCTGGTCTACTGCCAGGAGGCCCAGTTATGTCACCCATTAAATGCCTTGACATCTTTTTCAAATTGGAGGCTATGGGGGAGGGTGTGGGGAGGAGGGGTTGGCTGTTTTTTTCCTTCTTTCTGTCATACATCTTTTAAAGACATTCATCAGAAAAAAAAAAAAAACGCAGCCTGGCTATGTCTTCAGTGATATTTATAATCAGCAGTGTTTCTCATTTACATAAAGCCTAGCTAATCAGCTTTCACAACAACAGTGAGGTAATGTCTCGGCAGGTCTTTCAGGGAAGCACAATTAAAACATGTCCAATTCTATAAGAGGCAGCCAATCAATAAAGTCTAGGAATGGCAGGAGTTTTTTATGGAGAGAGTTTTGGCAAGGAGTCGGAAGCTTTTATTTGTTTTTTTCAAAGATCGCCCTCATTTCAAAGCACAGGTGGCCTCATAGTAGTTTAATAGTAGCCTTAATAAACAAGGAAGCCGAGCTGATAAGCCCCCGCAGGCACATGTTTGTCTTTGCGACAGTACATGTGAGGAATATTTTTATAGCTCAGTCACTTCCACCTTGTGTGAGCGTACTGTAAATCACTCAAACAACATTTGGGGAACTGTTGACTGCGTATGTTGAATTCAATTTCCAGTTTTAATCTCAGCTGTTCGTCTGGATGCCTCGGAGATTTATGGAGGTAGTCATCACAGGACGGTCTCGTCCGAGCTCTCCGTCTCGGTGACACAGCAACACTGACTCTCAGATCATCGAGCGCGCGGTCGACAGGGGAGGGGTCTCATGGTAAGCGAAGGCTGTCGGACATATTTATTTTTCTCCTGTGAGCCTTCTGAGCAAGCTCTCCTCGTCAATCTTGCGCTGTCAGAGAGGGCCAGAGGTGGGAGCTCCCGTCTTTCTCACAGGGGCCACAGTGTGTGGAGGGGACCCCGGGGTCAGGCCCTGGATGCTTCTTCGGCGACTATTGTGAGATCCGCACTGTACGCGGTGGAAGAGGTGGTGGGAGTTGCCCTTTCGGTCTCCGCTCCCACATAGCAAATGATGGAGAAACCTTTTTTCATCATATCCACTTGGTCTGGTTACAATTTTACAAAGTTTGGGGTGCGGGTGGGGTGAATAAATAACAATCATCTAGCTCGTGGCACCTTCACAGTCAACTACAGGTCTTCCATCCCTCCTTCCAACTCAACCCCTCGCTTCTGCTGAAAAACTGTCAGCTCCGGAGATTGACAGCTGAAGGGCAGATTTCACCTCCCACAGAAACATGTAGCTTCAGGGGAAAGAAGGTGGGGGGGCGTGTGGGGGGTGTACGGGGAGAATAGAATGACCTCATCAAGCCAAGTTTTTACATGTGTTGCTCCATCTGACGCGCGTGTGTTTCTGATCTTACCGTTTTTCTGGAAGAGGAGAATGTTTCCTGTTTGAGCAGACTGGCGGGTTCACCGAGGAGTCGGGGGGGTCGGGTTGCTACGCCGACGTCTGGTTCTGTTGAAGCAGATTCCCCACATCTCCATCAAACAGCAGCTCTGTTTTGGCATGGCTCTGAAAACTGACCCTGGTGGTCACTGATGTCCGGGGGTATGCAGGAGAATCGAGGTTGCTGCACACACTTTGCTGCCCTCTTGTCCTCCTCCCTGCCCCCCCAAAGTCTGAAAGACGTCTTGTAGCAGGCGCTGCTAGTCTGAAGAAAAACCTTGTTCAGTGTGCTTCATTGATATCAAGAGAAGAAGTGAGCTCCATCTCAACTCTTCAATTTTCAAAAGTATTCCTTGCACTAAACCTAAATCTTGAACAGTTGCCAAAAAGTTATGGAATATTTGTTTATCCTCTCGCTTGTTTGTATCTGCCTCTCCCCGCAGTTTTTAATGGCATGCCCAAGCACACCTGGAGAATGTGCTCACAGATGTGCAGCAGTTCGTGTACACTTGTGCGTGTGTTTTCCTTCCTGTCAGAGTCTTTGATTGAACAGAGTAGCAGTGTGTTCAACAGGGTCGTCCCCTGACAAGAGCAGTAAGCAATTCTGTGTTGATGTTCTTCCACCTGAAATGTGATATAGTAGATGGGAGTGTGAGTGTGTGTGTGTGCGTGTGTGTGTGTCAGCCTGCCCTGCCTTGTCCAGACTGGTTCCTGTCTTGCTAATAAAAGAGATTTCTTTTTAGTTTTGGATACTGATCTCTCCACACAAGTTTAAAGATCTCATTCACGGTTCACACTGCATTTGCCCCTTAATGTCTCACAGCAGGCCCTCAGTCCCAGGCCGTGATTCATGGAGTGACAGGTCTGCCTCTGGCCGCCATAAGGGCCCAGTCAGACAGGGTCCGCGCACACAGACGCTCAGACAAAAACATGTTGTGCCAATGCCAAGATGCATGCATCGAACACTTCTGTTCCTTTTCTCGTCATTTCTCATGTAGACTTTTACTCTGTATGACATGATTACATTAAATCATAAAAGTAAAACATCTTGTGGTTTTATTGTTTGTCATTGCTCATCCCCCCCCACCCCCCAGTACTCTCTGGTGGAACATGGTTAAACATTTTGCTCCTCTTACATCAACTGACAATCTGGAAGTGTTTCATAGACCAGACCCAGCTTTTGACATGCAGTAGACTTTTCTGCTTCATCACATGAAGACAGCTGTAAAGCCCACAGGAGATTTTCTTGCAGAGTTGGAGAGACACAAGAGTTTATTCCAAGAATATGCACTTTAAGGGCAGGACTTGTTGTGATTCCAAATGCAGAATTTTCATCACTACGCCGTCAGTCCCGGGAGCATTTGATCTGTCCTCCAACGCGTTCATTTGTTTTGTTTTTGTTTTTAGTGTTTCCGGGCACTGTGCTGTAAAGGACCGCCGCCGCCAAGACCGGAGTATGACGTGGTGTGCATCGGCCTGACAGGTGCTGGAAAGACCAGCCTGCTCTCACGCCTCTGTAGTGAGGGCAGTGACGGCATCGTACCTACCACAGGTATGTGCGCCTAACATATGGATCGGAAAGAAAAAGATTTTTTTCTTTCATAGGAGAAATTAAATAATATTCCTGCACATTCAACAGCTACACCCATCTCGCATGTGGTCTTGCTCGCTTTCCAAGCTTCTGAAATGCTTTCATGTTTCAAGAACATGTTGTCCCCTGGATTAGAATCACAGATAGATAATAATATCCAGGTATTATAGCTCTCCAGTAGGGGGATGCAAGTCTTCAGTATGTCTTCCAAACTCCCAACGCTCACGCCAGGACCCCTCTGCTGTATCTCACCAGCCAACACTCAGCTTCTTTCCCCTAGTCAGGTGGGAGGCTGGTGTTAAGTATGTCCAGAAGAGGAGGCTTTAGGGTTAGCACATCATTCTCTTGGTAGTCAATGCTCTGCTTTCCATATACGCAATGCAATCCCTCAAGGACGCTGACATTCCTCTCCCCTCCCCAGGCTTTGTCAGCAGTCAGCTTTGAGATGTTGCAGAAGTCCCGTTTTAGATTTGGTCATTGTGCACTTTCACCAGTTGAAAGCTAAATATAAAGTAATTCCCAAACGTGCCACCTGTAACCATTTGTATGTGTCCGTCGCAGGGGTTTTGGTTCAAGGGAGCGAACACCTGTCTGCGTCGGCCTCAGAGCAGACCTCGATAGATAAGATGTATCGTACCTTAGCAGAGAATTATTTTAGTGCGCTCCTCTGAAATGAGATTTAACTGTCAGCACTGTCTGCGTCTGCCAACAGCTACAGAGGGAAGATCGTGAAGAACAACGAGGGGGGGGAAGTCTCTTGTGGTTCCCCCCACTTCTTCCTTCATGATTTTGCACTGTTGTAATGTGCTTAAAAACCACATTCAGCAGTTAATTCAGATGTTTAGAAAATCATAATCGGTTTTCTATCCCCTTTCTCCTCCTGTTTGTGAACGTTTCCAGGAAAGGAATTCCCACCAAGACAATTTAGCATAATTTGAGCAACATTAAATCTCTTCCTTCAGTGGGTTTCTTTACTATTTCCCACCGTATGCAACCGCAGAAACAAACCTCATAATACATGGTGGCACTTCAGACATGAGTTCTATCCTCCAGTAACTCCAGCATAGAACAAAACACTTTTCTGTTTAGCTTTTCTTGTTTTTCTGTTTTGCTAACCCGGACCACACAAAGTGTTATTTTCTTTCGTTTTTAAAACACAAATATGCTTTCAGTCCTCTTTGTATTCACCAGCTGGTGGTTTGGAAAAGGTACACCAAATATCCCGGGGAAACTAAATGATAAAGTGTTTTTTTTTTTAAAGGCAGATTTGTTTTAGCCATTTTCTCCATTTCATTACTTAAAAGCAATCCAGCCAACATTCCTAAAAGTTGACTCTCATCGCTCCTAACATGTGCCGTCCACACATACGCGCACCATTTCTTTATGTCATTGAAATAATGGATTTTCATTTCTCTTCTCTCAGGTTTCAGCATCAAAGCAGTGCCATTTCCCAATGCCATCTTGAATGTAAAAGAACTCGGAGGTAAGCGGCACACGTCCACCCTTCCACTTTTGTCAGTTGAAAACCTTCAGTGTGAATCTGTGCACGATGAAACAGGCAATGATTTTTCTTGTGGGCCAATCCTGACGTTAGCATGATCATTGGCTGCAGCCCTAGAATAACTTGTGGTTATATGAGTGTAGTTTTGAATTGGAAAACTACAGCAAAAAAAAACACAAAGCAAAAACAACCCATAATGACCTTTTTAAATGAAATCCTTATTTGATGATTGTTATTCGTTTGTGAACATATTAGGAGACATGAAAGAAGTTTTAGTGGTTTATTTAATTTAACATCATGAAATGAATCCACAATTAGTTTAATCATTTATCTTATTACATATGTGCAGATTTTTCCTGGTAAAACATCTTTTAATGTTTTTTTCTTTTACATGATAAATTCTGTCCTGTTATCATCTCATCTCCCAACATTAGCTGTTTAAACTGTGTGCGCCAAGGACGCAAAAGCATATTTGTTTTTTACCTCCTGTAGCATCACACCTTTCAGCCACAGGCTAACATTTGTGTACAGACGTCAGACCTGTTAGTGTTTTTTTTTTCTGAAGTGGCTGTACAACCTGTTCTCTGTTATTCCTGGAAATCTGCAGCACTCAAGGAAGCAGTTTAATAGCCGCAGATGAGGGATCTTGAGGTGGAGATACGTAAACAGAACAAATGCAACGGGAGGCTTCCAGTCCTTAAAGGGAGCCTTGAGAGAGGGATAAATCAGGCCTATCCCATCTCCTACAAGCAACTTAGTGACCCAGGAAGATTTATTGTTTTGTTGAGAGTTGAAATAATTTATGTTGTTTTCTGTGCAACGTATAGGCACATGACAGGTGCAGCGCATGTTTTGAAGTTTCACCCAACCTAGCCTCCTGAAAAGATGAAAAACATAGACACGCAGACACTAACACACACACACACACACACACACACACACACACACACACAAAGAGGCACCGGGGGACCACCAACGAGGGTGCTACCAAATTTGGACAGAGCGCATTAGGGGGTTTTCAAAAGAGGTTTTTCTGGATTGGTTCAAAGCCAGTCTGGTGGGACATTATTGTGGTTGGAAAAACACTGGTCCCACGGATGACACGTTTGATTTAGATAGTGTAGTATAGGCTGCCACCAAAGCCAAAGGATGATGAAATCTTTTCTCTTTTTCTCTTTGCCCTCCTATGCGGACCCTCACTCCCCTGCTCCTTTTCTTGTAAATACACAGAGCACAAGAATCTGAGCGATTTACGGTGCCATCCTTGAGGGATAGTTTGGAGATGGTAAAAACAAGCACGTGATGTTTTGACACCTCTTCTGACCATTTATTTGACTATTATATTTTCTCTGACAGTTCTTTTGTTTTTGTTGTTAATATCTGTAGCATAGTATTTTGGTTTTTGCCTGAAGTGAAATGTTGACATGTAACCCTTTTTTGTTTGGCCTAATGAAGGCGGACTCTTCTAGCTCCAAATGTATATGACGTAAATGTGGAGTCAGGAGAGTTTGAGCTCTTGCTTAATGTTCCGCTGGTCCAGTTTTCATTCGGAGCCTTTCAGATCGTTTTCTGATTAAAGCGGCCTCTTTCCGCTCCGTTTGTAACTTACTCAACACTTCCCATTTCCGTCACTATTCCTTCTCCCCTTTCCCTGTGGCTTTAAAACAAGCAAACATGCCTGGTTTAGTTTTATGTTATTTTGCACTGCATCAATGATGCAGAAAAATTATACAAGATGTGACGCACAGACATCAGTATTGACCCCAAAAAAATCTTGTTTTACACAATACCTTTGTGGCTTGTTCTCTTCACTCAGCCTTGACTAAGGCAAGGGCAGGAGCGCTTGTTGAAAAGCGCGAAGAAGTGAAGCACTTCCCATGTATTTCCTTCCTCTCCTACCGGAAAGCACATTGAATGTCAATGAGATATTCTCCCTTTACAGTAAGAAATGTTAAAGCAAGTCTTGCCATGTGCAGGTGACCTCAAGTGCCGGAGGACGGAAAGAACATTTAACACTGCTGCATTAAGTGTTTGTCAGCATTTGATCCTTTTTGGTAGAGCATGTAGAGCAGTTAAAACAGATGAAATCCTTCCTCATAAAATCGCAAGCCTTCTCGCTTTTTATATGCAGTTATTCTATCCTCGCTGTTTGCTTGGCAGGGTAGGCCTAGTTATTGCTCAACCCATTTCATCTGGGAGACAAAAGTGGTTTAAGTTGAACAGGAAGGGGGCACATGGGAAACAGGCAAGTGTTGAGGTCAACAGCTTTGGCACGCGGAGAAATCTTGCACACACCAAAGAGTGACCCTACTGTGGCACACGGAGTTAGATTAGGAGCCAGGTCTCCTCTCTGTCATTAAAATACCACAGGCTATGAACCCATGTGAGTGTTAGTTGACTCACAACTGTAACTTGTATTGTTGCTAGGCCTGGTAATGCATTTTTAACTCTCTCTGCCTCGAGTGCACTGGGGCAGATTGTCATAAGCGCAAGCTGTCCTTTTAAACCAGAGGCACAAAGCAGCTTATGTTCAGGCAACCCTGATATATGGTGCCTGTAATGAGTCGGACCGGGCTATACGTTTGCCTCACTCATGCATTTGTCATTGAGGTCCCTACAGTGTTGTTTTCATTTGTTTTTCATTTGTTTGTCTGGTTTCTGTTTTTGTTTTTTCGTCCTCTCCCTTCTGCCCCGCATCCCTTCTCCTGTTTACCATCGCTTCCGGATTGTGCTGCCATTTGTGTCATCTTTGTCTCTCCCTTTGCCTCTCTTTCAGTCTGCGCTCTCCTTGCTGTATTGATTCGAACACATTGTCTGGCCTTGATGAAGCACACCGCCTCAGTCATTATCAGTCAGGGCTTGTCTGTCTTGTCATTCAGTGTGTTTACGTGCTTGTAAATAACCTAGTTATTGTCAGCTTTCTGCATTTCCCTGATTTCTTACATAGCTTGTAAACAAAAAACCCTGTTCCCTTAATTAGAGTGAAGGATTTAGAAAACACAAGTTAATACAGCTAAATTTTTCCTAGAGAAGCTAGATCTCGCTCATGTATACGAATGACTAACTTGTTGTCTACATGTGTGGATGTGCATGACAAAAATTTCAAACAGTGAAAGTCTTGCTGTGGCAGCAGTTGGGCAGGATGAAAGGACAAAATAATTGAATCCAAAGTCCAACTCAAGCTTAAACCGAAATAAATAAGTCTAAACAAATCGATCTCCACAGCTGAACAGCAGACTATCTTTAAAAATCAGACACATGTGCACGCTAAAAGACAAACTGTGTGGTCTCTCGTTACAGAGCCCGTTTTCCCGCAGGACGTTAGATCAAATGCTCCCAGAAAAAAATATATAGTGAGTCTGACATTCATCAAGCCGCAGTGTCAAATATCAGTAATGCACTTAAAATATGACAACCTTGGATCCACAGTATGGTAGAAAAACAGGAATAGACGGTGTTGAAGAAGGTGTAAAATCATCCTGTGCTCTGTCATAGGTACTGAATAACCCCCTAACCCAACAGCACCTGTATGCCAAATTGTTTTATTTACTTAGTTAGAAATTATCTCTAAGTAATAAATATATCGAGAGATTTTCATTCAAAGATTGTTCACACAGCAGGTAGCAAAACTGAGCATCAGCACTGTAAAACGAAGGCTCTTTGTACTCATCTGAATAAAGTGTAATAAAATCTTTTCAGTTGGTTCACATTGAGCATTTTTGCATTTGGCGATCTTTAGTCTGACAGGCATATGCGACCCAGCTGGTGCCAGGTATGGGGATTAGGTGGGAAGGGCACCTCCGGGGACGCAGGGAGAAATCTATTAAGTGTGCGGATGAGTGTGTGAATGTGTGTGTATATGTCTGGACAGTGACATGACGTCAAGTCTAGACAGGCCATTTCACAGTGTGCATTCATGCCACGCAATGACAGCTGATAAAGAAGTGCTCCTAATAATCACCACTCGTTGCAGTTGAGGCTTGTCATTTGAAGTGGTTATTTGCACATGCAGTGTCCTTGTTTAAACAGTATTAGTCCTCAGGCTTTCCAGTCATTTTTTTATATTCCAGTATACTATAAATCTGTATTTATTTGTAATTTATATTACTTCAGTTTGTCAGGTTAAAGGTTTATGTGAGTTTTTTTTCTTCAAATATGATTGTGTATATTTTTGTACTACTTGTAGACATTGAAGGCGAGCGACATGCGTTGATGTTTTGATATTTGTTAAAATTTGAACTTGTCACAGCAGTTCTTGTTCTTGGTAAATCTGTGGAGTCCATCGAATCATCTGTTATTCGTCCATTATGCACACGTACAGAAAGTGTAAGAGAAGACATGCGAGATCCAAGGACATCACAGAATATTTACCAGTTGTCTTTGACCACCAACAGGCAAAGGAAGACATCTCTGAACAAAACCGCTACATTATAGCCAATGTGGTTCTTATTAGTATCAAATAGGACCACAGAGTGTGTTACTTTGCCCAGCGGGGAAGCTTTTCCTTCTGCACAGAGAAAGACCTGACCAGAAGTGAAGTAATTTGTAAATTGACATTTGAGTTTAAAGCAGATGCTCGCAGTTGCAGATGTTCGGATTTTGGAGTTCTGACAACAGACGTGCAACCGATCTCTATCTGAGGCCTCGTTCAAGGATATTACCCCTTTTGATGTTTTTTTCTTTTTTTTCAATTGATACTGGATAAATGGCACACCACAGATACTATAAGGGACAGACCATTAATATTAATAAGTGCATTAACCCATCTAGTTCCAGTGACTAAAACATGTTCATATATCAATCCATACATAAAGAACTACTTCCAGAGTACAGTGACAATGAGGAGACATCTTTGTGCACTTGATATTATTAAATAGGCTCAGCAGCCTATATGTGGGAATGGTAAAGGGGATATAAATAGAAAGAGTGAGGTGATTAATTATTAGACTTCCAACACATTACTTCTCTATAACTATAAACAGCTGTGGTAGTCACAGTGGCACACGACGAAAATGCCTCACCCTGTGGAGAGCAGGGGCCCACACTTGTCAAAAGGTGAAAATGCAGCCAAAATTGCAGCTTATTTCTCTCAAATATTAAGAGGTGCCACATATCTGGACACCAGATTTGTCAATTACATACAAGAGGGACCGATGTGCGTTTCGGGCCAGGCCTCACACAGGAACTGTTTACTTAAAAACAGACACTGCTGAGACTGCAGGTTTGATGGGTGTATCAACAGCTGAAGTGTTTTCCGCCTCCCTCCAGCTCCAGCCCCGGTTCATTCCTCAATGAAGTAAGCAAACTTTATTACTGGAGGCCTCCCTCGCTCGTCCCAGCGCTCCCTCCCATCACTGTATTGTAGCTGTTTTGTTCAGGGGGAAAAAACACAGTCTGTTTTTCGTTAGGGAGACTTCAAAGAGGGTTGCTCTCAGTGCTTCAACTTTCAAGAGTGAAAAAAGACCTGATTAGCAACATGTTTGCGTTTTGTTCGAGATAAAAGCTGGCAAAAAAAAAAAAAAAAGCGTGAACGATGGGAGGCTGAAGTGAATGGCAGAGTGTTCTTCAGCCTGACTGTGAAACCATACCTGCATCGATACCCGACAGCAAACAGAACACGCCTCAACAGTAGCCTAATTTGGACCAAATGGAAATATAGGGTAGTAGGTTTTGACTGTGTTGACTCATTTCTGAGAGTAGTAGACCACCACAAGCGGTTTGAATTTGCGGATGAATTCAGAAACACCAGCCAGTAAACACAACTGAAAGAGAATCTGAATTCAAGCAGAAGACTATCTGCTTTTCATTTTTGCTGTGTAATTGCTTGCTTATGTTTTACTGGCATTTGCCTCTAAGTTTGGTTTATTAACTCATAGTTGCTCTTTGGTAAAAAAGAAAGTAACCTGATCACTGAAAAATCATTGCCACTTGTGTTTGTGTGAAGTCAGTAGATGTCTGTTTTTCTCATCTTTTTTTTTATTCTTCTTCCAGCACTATTAGCACCGTGACTTCACAGAATCTTAGAATTTTATTATTCTCAGTATTTTCACAGCATGTTTTGACCTTCACTGAAGCCTGATGCCAATTACCAAGCTAATGGAGCAAATCAAACAACTAATATACATACTGTGTTTGCATATGATCAGCCAGTGTCTCAGTGTCCCTACATTTTTACAGTGTCACTCTTTAATCTTTGTGAGCTAAAACATCATGCTGCTGCTTTCTGACCATGTCATGAGTTAAGTAAGATACAGTTTGTCTGACTGTGTCTAAATTTAAGCATTTTAGCAAAGTTATAAAACTACTACAGCTACAAATAACACTTGTTTTCTCATTATTGATTAATCTACCTGTTGTTTTCTCGATTAACTGGCATATTTCTTTGTCTTTAAAATGTCAGAAAATACAAATGATATGTTACAGTTTCCCGAAGCCCATGATGACATTTTATACTAGTGTATTTCTTTCCGAGCAAGACCCAGAAAGTGGTGTCATCTTTATTGAATTACTTTGTTGGTAATTTACTTTTATGACAACACAACAGGAAAAAGAATTATAAGAAATGTTTTATGGACTGGGAAAGTTGGCTGTATCAGTAATGAGTGGTAGCCCTGGTAAGCGTCTCTCATAATAGCGGCCTGTAGCAGTTGGCTGTGCATACACAATGAATCATCCGATGTCTGTGAAGCATAGCATATCTAAACACAATGCAGTCATTAAGATTCATGTCTCCCAGATCTCAAACCATGCATAAATGTTAAACATTATATATATATGATACATGTAGCATCTATCATTCATCATGTATTGTATGCAGTACATTGAATATGTAATTACAGGCCTTCTTTCAGTTCTCTTATCTGTCTTTATTTGCGACAGAGTGTTGAAAAACTCTTGCTTGGTTGAGTTAGTGAGTGAGAGTTGGGTTGGGTGGGCTGGGCGAGGTATTTTCCTCAGATCAGATTTCTATCCATTTGATCCCAGAGAGAGTTTCTCTCTGACATCATCGACTGACATCACATACTTGGTTTTTTCCACCATGCAAAATGGTGAGAAATGTTGAAATTATTACATTGATTAACATGTTTTCTTATATAGAGGGCAGAAAAAGCCTGTTTACGTCACAGGTTGATCTGAAGTTTACAGTATACATTTTGTCTGTGCCTTTTCTTTTTTTTGTCTGCGTGTGATGTTTGTATTCATATGGATAAATAAGTTTGTATTCATATGGATAAATAGGTACATAAAGAAAGTCTGTCCTGATGAGATATTTCCTGGAGAGTTTTTGTTACAGTTAGTACTGTAGAATATCAATTAAACAATCTGACGCAAATGCTGGTGGGAAAAATGACATTTTATGCCTCTTCCCTCAAAATTAAAGAAAAAATACCCCCTTTCTATCCCATTATATATCAGTTTTGACAACTCAAAATTAAGAAGCATCTTGCAAAAGAAAAAGATACCCAGTACTTTGGCCAAGGGTAGCCTCAGTAGAGAATTATGTAATGCAGGCACCAGATATGTTTTATGATATTTCGTCCTGGCTGGAAATGTTTGCTCTCTTGCCATTACTAACATGATGGCTTGCTTTGTTGCTCTCCGCAGCTACACATTAAACCAACGGCTAAATGTATCAAGTCCAGGCAAGTGAAAAGGATTTTGAAAGCTATTCTGGGAAATACAAGTCGTAACTCCAGTTGGAAGTAGACACAAGACATTTAGGAAACATGGGCACAATAAAAAACATTTAATTGTATGTCTTGAAAGAATCCAGTTGTGAATTTTCCTTTCAGGTGCATCAACCAAACATATCAGGATATTGGACTACACTATGCGATCATTTTTAATCACATTAGTTTGATCAGTTGGTTACATAATTTCCCATAGTTAGTTTGTGATTCAGCTAGGCAAAAATTATTTTGGTAGAGCAATTCCTTATTTCATTCATACTGTGAAAAACCATACAGTGAATGGATGGGGCAATAAGCAACTGATGAGTCAGTTCTTGACAGGGTCAGGAAGGCATGTTACTTTTACTGACTGTTTTATTTTTACCTCTCCTGCTACACTGTTGTCTTTTGGCTAATTACAGAAGTGCCATCTGTAAGTATAAAACATGCTTTCTTATATACATGGATACAATCTGTCTATGGATGATGTGAACAAAAATGTAAATGGCAAGAAAAAAAAAGTAGAGAAGAATGGAGAAAAAGGAACAAAAGAACGATGCACTTATTTGATTGGTGATATATGGTGGGGCTGTCAGCATCCCCAAAGAATCGTGACGTCATGTTTGGAAATCCTCCTATCAGACCAATAGGTGGCAGGAGTTGCCAACGAGATCCAATGAGACGTGACGGACATTCCACCATTTCCAGGCAAAGATGAGAGAAACTTCCTAGTCAATCTCTCAAGTGCCACTTTGTCTGATAGCTTTCCACTCCAGTGAGAGGTGTGAGTAGGAAGAGTGGGGGAGGAAAGAAGGAAGGGAGGGAGAGCTTGAGGGAAGGGAGGTAAATGTCACTGAGAGCACTTCGTGATGTTTAAACATTTGCCAGCCTCACAGTTCGTCACTTCTTGGCAACTACCTTACTATGAGCAACAATAACAAAACAACAGTTCACAAGATTGCAAAGGAAGTAACCTCACCAGACGGAGGAGGATAATTTTAACCAGAGAAAGTACAACCTTGTAAAAGAAAAATGCATGTACTTGCGTATGCATTGTGATAGGACTCTCTATAGTTGTGTGTATGGGGTTCTGACAAGTTTGGTTACTGTGTAGAACAAACACTTGGGACAACTTAATGGAAACCATGTTGTAAAAAGGACAGCAACTGAGTTAGTGAAATATAATCACAGTACAAGAACAGAAAGAAAGGTTAAGCATTTTTTTTATATTTGAACGTATAAACATGTGGTGCTTTTGGGATAGGAAAGATTTTTTGCAGTTTTTACAATGACATTTTTATCCTCTATTCTATTCTTAGTAGGTAAATTAGTAACTTTTCAGGTTATACAGAATTCAATATTATCTTTAATGAGGAAATAAAAATAATCTTAGAGTCAAACTATGATACTCTCTCTGTATTGACACCTCTTGAAAAAAAACCCTGAAATTTGTAGTTCCCTCATTAAAGGAGATCTTTAGCTTTAGTCAACTTGTGTTCAATCAGTCACAATGAATTCTAGTGGTCGCAAGAAGGGAGCAAGATGCCCCAATGTTAAAGGAGCATGAGTAACATGGAGGATGTGACTAGCATGTCATGGTTTGTGGTGTTGAGTGAGTTTGTCAGCATCAATGAAGACAGGGTGACAGCAGAAGCTGTCATCAGGCAGTCATTCCTAACCTTACAAGTAAACTTCTTTTTTTATGGACTGAATAGTAATATGATGAGAATTTGCCATAAATGCTAAGCAGAAACAGCCTTTCTTCATCTCTAGGTAGAGGAACAAAGGCTGTAGATGTGCTTGTAAAAGATTGAGCATTTCCAGATCCGGAGTACTGTAGGTATCCAATTTGCAGACCAAACAATAAGCCACAGTTGTGCAAAGTTTAAGTACCAGCACATAATAGACTGATTTTTTTTCTAAGTTTCTAATACTCAGTTTGAAATGCTTTCTTTTTGGTTTGTAAATGGTAAAGGGATGATAATGCGCCGAAATTTCGGCTGCTTGAACTGGCACTGCTAAGCTTGATCACATGGCAGTGTTTTGCTTCAGGTGAGAAGTGGATACAGTTATGGTTATGTTTAGGATTAGCATTTACCAAATCCTACAAAGCAGATGGGATCTGAACAGACCCAGAGTAAGTTCACTTACAATGAAGACAATGCACAGGACTTTGTCATGACAATAATAGAAAAGGATGTTTGTAAAAAAATCTTCCTCTAAAATTTTGCCTACGCAGTCAGTAAGCAAAAGGAAGGCTGGTAGTGGAAGCAGAGGGAGGTGGGGGCTAAAGGGACATGACTGACTCATTTTGTGAGCATGTAGGTCTCTTCCTCGAATTACTTACGCTAACAAATAAAGTTGCTGTGAACTAAATCATTAAGAGCGGACGTTCTTGCTCCAGATTACCACACAGAAAAGGAACCATATGTTGTTTTCTGTGAACTCAACGTCAGTGTGGCTCTGAAAATAAGCTCGGAGTCTATTTGAACAATCCAATAAATATCTGTATTTACTTTCAGAGATCACTCCTGTGTCATGGTTTATATTCCTCAAATGAGTGAACACCAGCCCAAACTGTACTGCAATAATTGCCTTGAAATTATTTTTTACCTGTAAACTATCTTGGTGGTCAAAGCTTGATTTCAAAATGCTGAGACACATAAAGTTAATTTGTATATGTAATTTGTATAACACACACACACACACACACACACACACACACACACACTATATATATATATATACACACACACACACACACACACACACACACAAACACACACACACACACACACACACACGTCTTATAATGTTCCACATTTCTTTCTTTTACATATAATACTTTTGTTCTGAACTCTGATTGACTGCAAATAATATAAATTATTCATTTGGAGGTTTTCACAGGATAACAGTAACATCAGTGATGACAATTATGTCCAGAAGTTGACGGATTCAATAACACCACATTTGTCTACAGGAGCCGACAACATCAAGAAATATTGGAGTCGTTACTACCAGGGGTCACAGGGTGTAGTTTTCGTATTGGACAGCGCTTCATCAGATGAGGATCTTGAGGCAGCCCGTAACGAGCTCCACTCGGCCCTGCAGCACCCGCAGCTCTGTACACTGCCTTTCCTCATTCTTGCCAACCACCAGGACAAGCCTGCTGCAAGGACGCCAAACCAGGTAAGGCCTATTACGGTGGTGACCAATTGTTCTGTCCCATGCATCAATTACTTCATTTAACTGTAATTTTTTTCATAAATAAGCGCTTAAAATAGTTTTGTCTGATAAAACAGTATCTCTCAATAATAATAATAATAAAAAAAAACTCACTCAGAAAGTAATTATGCATTTATTAATCAGTCACCGCTTTGAAGTCGTACACAATGGGCCTGTTATAATTGTTTTGGTCCAAGTTTTTTCAGAGCTGAGCTTTAAGTGAAGTATCTGAACGACTTTAATTTTCATAAATTCACTACATTCTCGAGGTGGCAGTGTTGTTACAACCCCTTAGGTTGAGCCTCCCAAGGCAAGTCCGTTGTGAGTTGCCCGTATCAACTGGGCCCGGAAAGGCTCAGCCTCAACAAATAACATAGGGCCAATGCCAGGTGGGTCAACCCCATCAAAAATGAGGTGTTAGCAAACTTGCGCTTTTTTGCTTTTTTCTAACCTACATCTAAGAAAATGCCTCTGGAGATGTGAAATATCGTCTTTCTGTTGTGAGCCAGAACTTGGGACACGAAGCAGTACCACCTACAGATTTCAAGACTTGTGGGTAACAGAGAAATCTTATGGCTGCCCATGATGCCGTGATTAAGCACATGCATATTGCCTGATCATGTATGGTAAAAATAATCACTTTTTCAAAAGCTTATTCCAAATGTACACTGAGCATGAACTGGGAATGTCTAGCTGAAGCCACTTTGTGCACAGTCTTCAAGTATCACCATCCTAAATTGCTGATGTGTTGTCTAGGAGTTGTGGCCAGAAGATCTTCGATGATTGTAATGCCAGTAGACTGATTGCCAGCTGGTGGGTGCTACTGTTGAGAAAGGTTGTCAAGCTGAAGAAGGAGGCATTTCAGGCTTGGTTCGCCCGAATGAATCATGAGTATTCAAACAAGAATGTGGAGTTCAAAAGGACTGCACCTTCTGTTGCAGGAGCAATAACTTGAGTGTGGAAGGAGTTTGGAGAGTTAATGAAGATGGACTTAAAGTTGGCGTCAACAAGTTCTGCCAAACCGTCCCAAGACACTGAGGCTTTTCAGCACGAGAGAAAGACGGCTGACCTGGACTATGGTTATGTTATTGGGTTGTGTGGGAGGAATAGTTTCAGAAACCTCTGAACTTGACAGACCTGAACTGGTTAGGCTTTGCGTATGTTTTTGGCGTGTTTTGCAGATAATGTTTCTGGGGATGGAAAGAATCACTCTGAGATTAAAACGGCTCTTAATGTTTTTTGGCTGCCTCTTTCAGTGTTGCGACATGGGTGTACTTTAGTTATTGGAGTGTGAACTGCTCATTCTCCTGGGGAAAACTTTAGCCAAGATGCTGGAATCGACTGTTGAACCAATACAGGAGGATTAATGCAAGTGTCATCCTAAATGAGGAACAGTGGATCAGCTTCTGCTAGCACTTGTAGTAGTGACTAAAAGAATGCAATGATGGATACGAGCAGTACAAATGTTTTCCTCATGCAGAATGTCTTGACTCACCTTCAGGGACAAGATAAGGAGCTTGAGTATCCAGAAGGAGCTTTGATGAACCACTGCTCCTTTGAATTGAAAGTAGCCAGTTAAGCTGGTTTGGATCTTTATAGGATCCTTGAACACCTCCTTGTGGAAGCAATCTGTTGAGACTTCAGGGTAAACCCATACTTGGGAGTATGGGTGGAAATCACCTTGTGATTAAATTTGGCTCAATAAAGGCTTATGATTAAATTACTAAACAATTCTTGATGCATCCTGATTATGGTTCATCTCAGTTTCTGACTTCTATACATGGTTTATTTTCACTGATCAGTATAAATGAGTTTGCCCAAACATCTTTTGTCGTTTGCCATCTTCTTCTTCTTCGATGTTTTTTTTGCAATATCTTGCATTACTGCCAACTTGGAATGGATGGATGCTCCTTAGACATTTTTGCGTGGTCAAGAATGTAGATATACATTCCACTTTGCCATAGCACCAAACTCTGTAAACGGCAGTCCATTGAAAATTGTGTTTATAAGGAACTATATACTGCATTGGTGTAAAATCATTCATAAATCATTATGATGCATCCTAGAACCACTCCTACTAGGGCAGATTTCATATTCCACCTTGCCTGGAATTTGTCAGTGTTAATCTATTTAATCTGAATCCGCTACAGTCCTATTTTTTCCAGTCTTTGCTCCCTTTTTGTAATACATTCATCTGTTTCACAGGGTTGTAGAACACACAGGGCATGTGCTTCCAAGATGCTTGCTTTTTTATCCTTGCCGGTAAATGGCCCATGAAACAGCTTTTGGTCTCTGGAACACAAAATCCCAAATTTTTTTTTGCCTGTTTTTTGTCCCCCTCACTGAAGTTATAGGCTCTATAGTTATTTGCAGGTCAGTGTTTGATATTTAATCTTCAAAACTGAAAATACAATTAGCAAAGCTCTAATTTCAGTAAATCAGTTAATGTATTTGACTAACTGCCTTTGTGACTCTAGACTGTTCTCAGAAACACATCACATAATAGTTCAGAAGATGATAGAAGACTCACTCCAATTTCTTCCAGATTTTTTTACTTGACTGAGTCAACTGAGTTGTCTCAACTGAGGCTCCATATTGTGCTGTGTGAGTTTTGCTCTTCTAATCCTTTGTGTATATTGCCTTAGTAGGAAACAAAATTTTTCTCATCGAGCATCCTATGAGCACTCGCTAGTAGTGCGATTTATGGGTTACATATGTCCATTTTTTTTCTTAAGCCCTGTGTAGGAGCTTGACACTCCACAGACAAGCTGTGTAAAGACAGTATAAATGTCGTGTAAGATGTCGCAGCGTAAAAGGTCATGTCACCACCTAAGGAAGTACAGCACAGCTAAGGGTCCTACCTCTCTCTCTCTTTCTCTCTCTCTGTGCTAGCCATGCCCTGTATCACTCTACCTCCCTCACAGAAAGAAAAGTTCTATACCAGATTCTGCTCTGACCCAAACTTAAATTATATTTGAGGAAAACCTATGACTCCACCTGAATCAGTTTAACTAATTAGTTTGGACTGGTTGCACTTGAGCACATGCCACCATAGTCACGGAAACCCACTAAGCTTATTGATATTTTAAATGGCAACTGCTTCCATTAAGCCCCACCGGTCTCTTTGTTGGCCCTCATAACGTAGCCAATTAATCCAGTCTGAGCTGTCCACACTTGCCCACCGGTCTTAGCGTGATGTGTCCAGCCATATTTGACCCATCATTGCATCAGTCTCTGGAAGTATTGACTTTTCTGAACTGTTTGCAAACACTGATGACATGTGAAACTGGCTTTTGGGGACGGAGGGATGAGATGAACGTTGCCTAAAGGCCTTATTTGCAGCGCGTTGGGAAGGGCATTTCAGTTCATGATGAATGACGTACATAAAATGATCTGATCAGAGTGACCGAGGAAGCTGATGTAATTACTGATGCAGATGTTTTTTTTTATACTTTGTCTACTTCTATCAGCTTGATATAATTGGGACATTTATGCATTATCCATTTTGCTATTTTGTATTTATTTGTCTGCACCATTTAACTATCATATATGCACTTATATTAAGTGCACATCGAAATAAATCATTAAATGTAGATTGTAGCAGTTTCTTATTGCCAATTACTTTTCAGTTTATTTAACTTTCCAATTTATACTTGTTTAGTTTAGTTATGACAAGCTTGTGATAACTCTAATCTTGGCAGAAGGCTTTTAAATCTTCTTACGAGGTAACAGACATCTTTAATTAATTTTATTCTACTGATGGACAATGGTACATTTTCCAGGGTCTCTAGGGTGCTGCACCCATTGCACTGAACTCAGTTGTGGGTACAAAAGAGATACTCTTATTTGGCAAAGTGTCTGTATCTTCTTTTGTGTGTTTGAAATTAATCATCATTATGAGTGTATCATCTGACTCATGACTGTGTCACTGAAGGAGCTTAGTGTTCAGTGACTCATGAGTAATCTCTGGTAAGATGAAACAAAATTTTAGACAAACTATAAAAGAAATCACTGACTCCACCTCCTCTCTTGTGTGTCGTTTCTTTGCCTTTATACTCTATGTCAAGCTCATGAACAAAGTAGTTCTCATTAACGGCCTTTCATTAATGGCTTCAGCTAATATCGTGTGTCACACTGTCGAAAATACAACGGAAAAACAGGGTGGAAATGGTAAGCCCACTCAGCCACTGGAGAGTGCAAGAGGGCAAACCCTCTATATGTTAACCAAACATTTGCTCAACATCTGCAGGGGTCTCTTCCTGGAGTTTATTTTCAGTTCTCCCCAGGTTCCCATGCTATCACTTTTACTTCAGTATAGAGGATATTTAAACTCTACTCAACTCTGCATATTGGAAACATATATTAAGTATAAAATAAGCAACGTGTCCTAGGAAAAAACAATACTTTTACAGGATGTTGATGCAAATGGAAAACAGGTATAGACCCTCAAACATCGAAATACAAACTTATTTAGTTGTCTATGCAAAGTGGTGCTTGAAGGCACACATGATGGTTCTGTTTAGCCCTAAGTGACTTTCTTTGTTTCCACAGAATATTTGTGGTGATGGAAAATTTAAATCTTTGTACCACTGGTCGCTGTGGATATTTCAGAGTTTCAATATTTTTTAAAGCTGGGAGAAAATGAACATTTCTAAGCTTTTTTTTGTTACTAGACTAAACATTACTCTCTTACTGAATCCCCAAAAGCCTCCATCTGTGTGTTAGCAGCCATCATACACCATTACATCTTTCTTGACCAGAATAACATTTGCCTCCAATTTTTAAATTAAGATTAACTTGTAATTGTAATTATTAAAAAAACCGAGGTCTTACTAGTTGTGCCAACTGGTCAAAGTACACTTTTCCTTTAGCCCCTAACTTGAGTACGGTTTGTCTTCAGGAAGTTTGGGAATATTTATGTGTTGACATTACTTATTAATAAAGGTTGTCAAAATGCTCCACTGTAGAGCTGAGTTGCTTAATATTAAATGAAAGTTACACTAAAAGTACCAAGGTACATGTCAAAAACAGGTGGCATACCACTTTTAGCACTGGCCTTGCTAATCCAGTGTAAGTGCACTGTGTCTCCTTTGCTGAGGATAAAAGCACAATTAAAGATATGCCACTTCCTATTTCCACTATTTTATCATTCTCAGCATCGCAGCAAGGCCTCGGAGTGAACCCTAGAAAGTGTCAGGTTATGTACTGTGTGTCCAGCTGCACTTTTGAAAACACTTAACCACATACGGTATAGCGTGTTTATTTAGGTTATCTGGAGCATGTGCACTTGTGAATTACCTCTCTGATTAAACTTGTCACAGCTTTAGTTGATTTTCCTGAAGTGTTAATGTGTGTTATCTGAGATGCATATGAGATATTTTGTTTTGTTGTGTTCCCAGTGTTGGCATGTATACAGTACAACACAGTTACTACATTTTAAAAGTTTACAACATCACCAAAATACAAGTGATGTTTCCAAAAAGTGTCTAACTCCAATATATAGGTTGCTGTAGTTGATGTTTACATTAAACAGCTATTTTCCCAGCAATCACATAAGTACCAAAACAAGTGGCTACATAAGCCTAGTCTGTTTCAACCCTGAAGTCACAAGTGCATGTGTGCTTTAGATCTCATATGAAGCACCATATACACTCAGTATGTTATGTATGTTTTTCATTATTTATTAGGATTTTCAGTAGCTTTCTTCCTAAGTAAACAAGTTCTTCTCGGGGTCAGTGCACTTTGCTTTGAGATATTTTGGGCCAGTGGAGCTACTTCACTTAAACTTTTACTTCACAGAAGCTTTACACTGTTCATTAGGTCATCACCAGGTTAGGAGGGTAACAGTGCACACATGCTGTACATTTTAGGGATGCTCAGTGTTTTTTTTATATTTTTAACCATATGTTTTAAATGTAAATGTTAAATGGGAGTGGTGAATTATAATTTTACCAATATTACAATGTGTGGTAGAAAGCCTTTGCTTCATCTTCTGTAGACAGGTCTGTGTAGCTCATCTGAAAGTAAGTTGTTAAAATAACTAACTACGTAAAGAAAAGCAGGTAATGACAACTGGACTATTTTTTTCCCTGAGTATAGGTCGTAATAATGTTTAGGATTACTGTAATTCGTAACACTTTGAAAATAATCTTTCCAACAAGAGTCATAACCTTTGATCCACCTTAACAATTTGCTCCGGAAAACACAGTCGGGTTACATCCTAAGTAAGTTTAAACGATTTAAGCATGTCTAAATGTTTATTTGACAGGTCACTCTAAATTAAAACAAGAAGTCATGTGTAAGGTTTTGTATATACCTTATGTGATGCATGGATATGATACTGCTGGGACTTCACATGGGACTACAGTTTCATGTGGACCATATGATATGTGGATATGTGGAACCGTCCTCATCCATGTTTTCAGAGACGTAGGTAGACCCAAATTAGATTTATTCAGGTGTCCTGAGACTAAATTTCCATTTCAAGTAAAGATATGTGTTATAGGGACTTTGATATTGATAAGTTAGATATTTGACTTTGATTTGATAAGTCATTTAATAGCCATAGATAAAAGATAAAATGGCACCCCACCCTTTTTACATGCAAACTCATAAAAACCTTTGTATTTGGGGGGATTTATCAATATTTGACATAATCCAGGATAATAACCTGCTATTTAAAATAAAGTAAAAATGAAATCATCATTCAATTAAAATTGCACTATAAAATCATCAGAGATGAATATACATATGTTTTAAAAAGGGAAATTAAAGCTTTATTGTTTAAGGCTCAATCCACTCAATAAAGTGGCCCTGAGACTCAATAGTAAAATTCTCAAATTTTGAAAACAGGAATATTCTAAAGCATGTCATATTACAGTTAACTCTTTGTTTTTCATTTGTTTTGATTTTTTTGTCATCTCAGAAACCTCAAACCTCAGTTACCAGTGACATGCTTTGAAGTTTTCCTCTGCAAATGATGTTAAACACCCCATATGGAATTAAAAAGGAGGCTGTATGGAAATATGAAAGAACACATTGCCTTGGACAATCATTATACGGTGTATAATGTTACAACCATGATCGAAAGCCATGTAGTGTGTCTGTCATCGAAGGCCTGTACGTGATCTAGATTGCAAAATTAGATTAGGCCAACAGATGAACTAAATTATCTATTGCTGAGGAGTTTTATTGCAATATGTATTGGATTTTGCAAATGTCCCACTGCAGACCCCCGATTCCAGCAATGTGTTTCCGTCTGAACTCCGGAAACCTCCAAAGACAGCAGCTGCTATGCAGGTTCCTGCTTTTTGTGCTTGACAAGCACCACCCATGAAACAAACCAAATTTAGTTGGTCTGAATTCTATTGGCAGCTCTTCTGGCGATGACACTATACACAAATGACGTTTCCGTGTTGGCCCTCTTCTCACAGAAACCACTCTGTTGACAGGAAAAGGTGGTTCATTTCCTTAACACACACACATGCTTGCCTTTGCTAGTGCTGTTTTCTGGGGCACTCCTTGTTTACAGTGTCACGTTAGTGACTTAGGGTGTTTCTGGCACTGCTAGAGCGAGGGGTGAGAGGAGGTGGCGGTGGGGTAATACAGCTCAGTGGGCCTGTTAAGGCCTCACTGGGGCCCTCTGTGCTGGTGCAAGTGTTTTTCAGGAGCAGGGTGGGTCTGGAGGAGGTTGAAGGAAATGTGGGACAGAATTCCTTGTTGACATCAATCTCCTGCCGTTGGGGGGCCCAAGGAAGCTGGGGAGGAGTGGAGGGGAGGTCACCCTGTTGATATAACACCTTAACAAAGCAGGTCTGTTTGGATGGATGGGCCTAATGGACTGCGTCCACGAGGGGCTCTTGTTTTAGAAAATGCCGTCAGTGTTATTGGACAGACGTAGAGGTCTGATGCTTGTGTTATCTGAAGACTAGATAAAAGACAGAATGAACCCAATGATACACTGCATGAAGAGGGTAGAAAACAATGAAGCACCGGAGTGATTCACAGAGGAAAAAAAAGGGAGGACGGGGTGAGAAACTGTCATATGCAGAAACGAGAGAACACAGAAAAGACAGAGATAAAGAAAAATAATGGAAACAGGAAGGTTGCAATATCTAACCCCAAGAACCATGACGACAGATCCCGTCTAAAATTGAAGACAGAAGCATTGAAACATTTTGTTCAAAGTCTCCGAATGAGTGAACGGGAAAAGCACCCCCTCGTACTCTCTCCTTCTCTTCTCTCTCTCTCTCTCTTACACACTCTCAGTCTCTCTCGTTCTCACACACACACACACACACACACACACACTCAAACTCAAGTAAATCCAGTCCTGAACAGTCCCTTTATGCTTTAGTCCATTGTGGGGGAAACAGTGCCTGGTATGAATTGGAGCACATCTGTTTTCAGTGTACCAAAGCTAAGTCTGATGTTGCTTATGCATTGTGACAAAGTTACACCGCACAGACAAGCAGCCGCTCAAATGCGTCACACATTTACGGGGCATTTTGCGTGCCACAGCAGTGAAAATAGTAACGTAAATTATAGAAGCTTAATTGCTCGGTTGTTTTTTGAAAGATTGTTCCAGCTCTTGTTGCCTCAATTTCCGGAAAATCAGGACAACTGTACCACGAGACAGAATGGAGACGGTGACTGATTTTCACCTTCTCGCCAACCAGCATGCAAACAATCATTAATCATCAATCTGCCATGTTTTGACAGAAACAGACAGGCAGACACACACATACACTCAGACACACACGGGCACATTGACGCAGACTTTGTTTGTTTCATATGTGCCATGTTTTCTGCCTTCAGCTGATCCTAGAAAGAGGCGTCTTCCTTCAAAAGCAAAATTTTCTCTTGGCTGCTGTCAGTCGTCACAAGCCAGGCAGAGGACTTCATTTGTTGTCAAGACCTACTTAAACAAGCTTTCTTACCACAGTAGATCAAGAGAAAAGCCTATTAGAGGTTCAACTATATAATAAATTATAACATTATGCATTTATTTACTTTATAAAAGCACCTCAGCCTGGTGCCTGGATTACTTTCCCACCCTGCTGTCACCAGGGGTTGTGGCCTTACATTCAATTAAACGTGTCTGCATTTATGTTCCACATTGTAACACTTACATACTGTGTATGTATGAATGTGTCAGGAAGGCACACTTACACACACACACTGAGAGGGGGTGATAGACAGTGAAAGAAAGCATTACACATATCCTGAAATACCATCTGATGAGTGGTGAAGTGAGACTTCTCATCTGCATCTGCACTGCATAGATGAAGTCACTGTTGGCCAGTGGCCTTGGTTTTAACCCTTCATTTACAGTTAGTTCACATTAAGTTTTTTTTTGTTGTTGGATGGACTTGTCACATTTATTCTCCCTCCGCATTGTGGTGCACATCCTTTATTTTCCTATTTGTATCTTCACCCTGCTCATGATTTTTCTTAATACATAGATTACTTTATTGATCCCTGGAAGGAAATTATGTAAATAACATGATTTGTCATTTTTATGTTTATTTTATATTTATCTGTAACACCTTATAGTTTTAAGTGTAAGTATAGTTGTGTTGAATTGCTTTTTTAGCTTTTTTTTATATTTCAGCTGTAGAAAACAGGGCATGCCACTTTGTTGATATGTTGTTTTTTCCCCTCTTTTCTCCCCCCACAACTAAGGGGCAAGAGTGTTCTTGGTCTCATTGATAAAATACTGGAGATAAAAAGTTTAAAATCCCTGTCCTCTCACACGTTATGCCCGCTCCTTTTTCTTGCTCTTTTTTTAGCATTCATTCATCCGCCCAGTCATGCTTACCCCAGACTGACAGACACGCCGCTCCATTCACAACATTGTGGTGAATTACTGGCTATAAACTGTTTCAATTGCTTGACTGTGAGAACTCTCTGTCACAAATGTATAACTCAAGTAACAAATGGTATAACTCTGTACCTTTTCCCCATAGAATGAAGATAGCTGCAGTGCTGCATAGCCGCTAGCTTTTACTTCTAAAAATGTTGAACCATCTCCAGCATGTGAAAACTCATTCGAAGGCGTGTTTTCAGCGGGGAACAGCCGCGCCTGCCCCTCAGCTGAGTGGCTTTCTCCGCAGCCTGTTCCGTTCTCCTGTGGACTGCAGGAATACGACTCACACAATGATGGAAAACCCACAACCAACAAGTAGTTTTTCCCATGTTATTTGACCAATGCCTGTGTGCTCCTTTGGGAAGACACACAATAAAAATCAGAGAGCACTTGGACAGCAGGGGGGATGAAATAGATCACTGTATGACAGGTGTAATTGCATGTTTTTGCCAAGACTTATAATTGCACAGTTGCACAACTGAAGAGAGTATTTTATAATGTTGTCAGACCTTTCTGTTTCACCAGTGTCGCTGTAATTTAGTAAACATTGGCTAACCAGAATAAACTTGTATGTATCCCTCACATTTCTGACTTCACTCCCAATTAATGGAGATGTTCTGATCAGTAATTGGTGGAACCGTCAGTGACAGCCAAAGGTGAGGCCACCGCCAGAGATTAAGAGGTTGGGTCATGGTGTAGGGAAGTAGTTTGCCACCCTTTTTGTCTCTATTATCAGGCTTTCTGAATTAAAGTAGGTGGAGTGGGGTGGGGGTTTGAGGGGGCTGTGCTTGGCTCTCTGTTTGATCATTGATCTCCATGACCCCTTTTGAAGGGTCTTAATCTCTCAGTTGACCTCCTCAAGGATTTTTTCCTGAGGAAGGCTGACAGGGGTGGATGTTGACTGGGAAGCTATCAAGAGAGCAAGGACGCTTTGGGGAAAGTGATGGGGGTGTTTTTCCACTTGAGTGGCGTTACAGGGGTGTAATGAGCCTGGGAGGTGTGTGGCTACACACGTGTGCCCATGCACAAGTGTAAGCAAATCTGAGATATAGAAGTATGCTTAACCACAGATACACACACCTCCATAAATTTCGCCATCAAAGTTTACATAGGCCTAGCTCGCCCACGCTCATGGTTTTGTTGTCTAGCACAAACATGCCTGTTGTGTGCAGAGTTTTTATTGTGCAATCCACTGTATGGACTGATCTGCATCGCATTGTTTTGACTAATAATCTCGTCTCCCTTTACTTGTTCTTTTCAGTTTTTCTTTGTAGTAGCAATACTATTAGTAGGCATAGATAGTATCATTATAAACCTTCCATATGAAACCAAAAAGCCCAAAAATATGACCAGTGAAGTCATTGATATCCAGCCAGCATAAAGGTGATTTTCCGTCCTAACCCAACTGACTGAACATGAAGCCTTCCTCTGAGGATGTTCTTCCATCATGCAAATGTCTAACTCTATCCCCAAAGAAGATTTAAGGCTAACTTTTCTTCAGCCTTTGTGCCTCGAGTCTCCAAGGCACCGCTCTCCATGACAATAAGAGGATAACGCTGTCTCTGTCTTCGGGGCTCAAACTGAATGTTGTGACAAGACAACCAGACTGCACCCTTTCACATACATCTGCACCACGAATGAGCTGCTCTGCATGCTAAACCATTGGCACTGTCCGTAGTCTCATGATAGACGGCGTATTGAGGTGGTTTGAACAATCAGTCTGAGTGCTTTTTAGATGCATTTTACACTTAGCTTTTAATATCAGACAGTTACCAGGTCTGCCTCTGATGAATGAAAAATGGCTAAGTGTGAATGGGTTCCATAAGTAGCCATTTGCCTTTAGTTCAATTTCAAGGTACTTTAAGGTATGTTTAAGCTCAAATTAAACCACCCAATATATTAAAATCATATTGTATATTCTGATAATTATTCAAGAGAAAACAAACCAGAGGCTACAGGGGAATTAGACAGTTAACGATCCAGCCATTAACTTTGTTTTAGACAATGATTTTGTAAGATGGTGTATTTATTATTATTGTGTTCGGTTAGCAGGATTCAAGAAAAGAGCTGCAACTTTGAAAACAACTACAACTTTGTTGTAGCTGAGCAAAGGACAGGCAGGTACTGGGGATCAAAAGTAATTAGCACGGTGCCTTTTGAAGTCTTTCCTCTAGCAGACATCGGATGAGGTCACTGTTTGTGACTTATTTCTCAAGCAGTCTCCTTCGTTTAAAATCACTTCAGCAGATTAGCATCCAAAACACCCAAGGGTTGGAGCAACTGATTCAGGTGGTCCATTTGATTTGATTACAGGGAGTTAACTCACACAAAGTTGTTTTGAAACCAGTTTTGTGCATAATGACCTCTGAGAAAAGATGGAATTTGCAGCCTCCTTTCTTTGACTTTTTTTCTTCGTCGTCTTTTTTCTTTTGCTGGCGTAAATCACAGTTTTGCAATACAGATTACTGAGGTCACTATGTTTTCCTTTCTTTGTAACTGCTCTTTCCCAGTACAATTAGCAACTGATGATAAGGTGTTTTGGTGTACTCTTTATTTTGAGGCTTTCATGTGGATTGCAAACATCGACTTGTTTCGTGAGGAGAAGAAACACCATGACAGGAAGAGCGAAGAGAAGAGTTGGGAATGTTTTCATTTGAGTGTCTTTGGTATTCAGGCCAGATAATTAAGTCGCTCTTTTAACTTGTCTCTTCTTCAAGACCTCCAGATGCGCCCGAGTGTTGTCAGACAAGGTGTGTCGCTCTAACACGTCCATCCGTGAGCAGCTGTGCGGATGTGCGCACCCGTGGAAATCAAACTGTTGTGTTTTACATCAACAAACCTGTCCGCCGTAATCTCCCTTCCTCGTTGTGTCACACTCCCACACACACCATGGTTGGTGTTATGTGGTCAATTCACTGCTCACCCTCAGGAATGCAGCTGCACTCTGACTGCACCACACGTAGATACGTACAAACACAGACGCTGTGGTCTCCCTCTCCTTTACTGTCCTCAGCTGGAAAGGTTTAAAAAACTAACTTGCACAAGATCCCTGGGAAGGAAACCATAAAGAATGGATTTGATGTGAAGAGGAAAACCACAGTGCTGGGTGAATTGTGATAATGACAGACGGGACACTTCCTGGCTTCTTGTTTTGAGGGGAGATACAGATCTCAAGCAGCGTTACCTAAGATACTCAGTGTAGCCAGGCACAGAGATTACACTGACGAGGCTGAGGAAAAGCGAGAGGGCCTAGGAAACACAAAGCTGCAAATGAGAGCGTCAGTGCCCCAGACCTCCCCTTCAGCTTATCTTTCTGCCCATCGTCTGGGGCTCTTTTATCAGCACACCAATTGTATCTAGGCCACAGTTTTTTGGGTTTTTTTTGTATTTTGATACATGGCTATGCTTGGCTGATGTGCTAGAACACAGTCTAATCAAGCTGTCGGATCAGTGACGAGGAAGTGATGGACAGCTCCGGCCCCTTTTCATATATTCTAAGCATATTAGCTCACCTTAATAAAAACAGTACTGTGGGAGGTGCTGATCATCCAGCATGACTGGTTGTGGTCTGATTATCTCTCTATTAATTTTTCTCTTATCAAAATATTTTGCCTCTGTTACCTGTTCATCTTCATCAGCCTTCATGTTTATGAGTGTTTGAGATTTTTTTTAACAAGTGCATGTAAGTAGTGTGGAAGTCTGTTAGATAACCACAAAAGTGACGTGAGAGTCTCTCTTTGTGCATCTTTATTTGAAGCTCCGATTCAGAATTGAAGATACTTTCCCATGTAGTTCAACACAATTTTTTTTTTGTTCAAATGTTCTATCGGTTGTTCATACAGATGCAGAAATCTCTGATGTTATCTTAACAATGCTTTGTTAAGAGTTGTCTTCAGCTGATCCATGACCCGACCACGAATCAAACATCTGAACAACGCTGAGGTCTCCCAGAGGTGTCGCTGCATAATGCAGATACTAAGACTATTTGTGTTGGCTTCCTCCAATAGTAATGCTGGTAGTGTATTGTTTCCCAAGTTGATTTCCCATGCATACTTTACACACGTACAGTAGATATACTCGCATTGATATAATAATGCTCTTTACTCTCTCCAAAGCCTCCGTGTTTTAGCGTCTGCATTCCTTCATGGCACAACCACCTCCAGATGTTATCCTCCTATACCGTACCCACATACAACATTTTTCTGAAAAGGCAAGGAATCCTTGCTTGGGTTGGATTTCCCCCCGTAAAGCTGCTTTATTTGCCAATGTTTTTCATCTCTTCAAAAAGCTTTGACATGTGAGCCCCTCAGCAGTGAATTCTGGATAAAACATTAGGAAACCGGGCCTCACAAACAAATTCTCTCCCTCTCCTAAAAAGACAAATGACAGCTTGAGATATATGACTGTGTAGTTTTATGAAAAGCAAGAGAAAACTTAACGGGTCCATCACAAGGTCGACATTTCTTCAAGGTTTTCTGTCGTACTTTGTAGAAAGAATATACTTGAATACATTATTAACCATAGAGCAACTGTACTGACGCAGAGAAAGCACTGATGCAAAAATGATCAGACTTTTCTGGCTTGTGTACATGCATGCACATGTGTTTTATTCAAGAGTTACATCTTTGTTTTCCTCTCAGTCCTGCAACCAACTTACCCCCTGTGATGGCAGACATGACTGATCTGCGAGCTTGTCAGGTACCATCAGTGCAAAGCTGGAGCCATGTGACGCCCCCGGCGGCTTGCCAAAAGCTAATTGTGCTAATTGGCAAGCGTCAATCCTGTAACAAGGCTTTGAGGGGCGACCCACCGACACAGATGAAAGCGCTCAGATTTGTCTTGTGTCAAGGACATGCGGGTAATCGGCGCGTCCGCTGACCTGCAGGCCAGGAGGGCAGGACCACAGGGCTGCGGCCAGTCTGTGTGGAGAGGAAAAGGGACCTGGCACATGAACTGGAGGATCAATGACAGGGTCTTCCCACACTTTAGTACCTGGAGGTAAAAAATGAAATGATTAAATCTTGGGTGTGAAACTAATAATACTTCCTTTAATGCCCTATATGGACATGAAGTTTTATTTGCTCAGGAATATTGCACACAGACATTTATAAAACTTGGTCTGGTCAGAGACCACCTTGAAATAGAATCATGTCATTCCCTGACTTCTGTGCATCTGAAGTCAATCCTATGTTTTTGTCAGTGGAAAACATTGGAGTCTATAATCCAGTCTCAGGATTGATAGATGAGCCCAGAAACCAGACAGAAACTCTCCCAAGGGCTTTAACAGTCACCAGGTCATTTTACTTTTGCAGCTTTAGTTGTCTGATAGCCTTAGCTTGGGGTGGAGGGTGGGGGGTGTTTGGTGTTGGCTGTCTACGATGGAGAATCGGTTTAAAAAACTGAACATATGCCTCTGTTTGTTCCTTCAGCTGTTTGTTAGTTGCCTAAAGCTCATGCTAGCGGCTGTAACATCCTGCGTCATTCCAAAAGTTCTTCATCGTCAATTTTCATACTGTCTGGGAACCTGTTAAATGGTTTCACACAGCGCTAAGACAGCGTAAGACAAGTCTGACTGCAGACATTCAGTTGGCTGTGAATGCGCGGAGAAAAATAAATGCCGACATGATTGGGAAATGAAAGTCTGACAAACTGACAGATGCTCAGACAGAGAGGTGATGTCTGACAGCCATGTAGATCTTTCAAAGATAGAAAGGCTGCATTTTTTAAATCAAGTCTGTCAGATAAATTAGATTGTGGAGCTTTAGTCATGTAATTTGTAATTTTATCGCATTTTGTGACAGTCAGCTTTGTTATTGATGGAAACTAGAAACAAATCGTGTTATAACAAAATGTCCAATAATGCCCATGTGTAACAACTCTGGTCAACATCCAATCATCCCGTAATAGTACAATGTATTTACCAAATTATATAAAAATAAAGCACACCCCCTGTTCACATTTAAACATGCACTGCATTCCTGAAATTGAAGGGTCAATGCTTTGATGACTCACGCTGCAGTTTGTGTCGCTGATTGAAATCAGGTGAGCCACGACGTGCTTGACTCTTGTTCGACATTTGACTGATTGGCATTTAATCTAGCTAAGCCAGCGTGCCAACACACACACACATGCACACACACACCACTTAACTTTCTGTTTCTCGTCAGTTCCCTTCAGGCCCACAGACACTCAGGGATGTATTACTCTCGACTTTCCCGATAGGGGGCAGCCCAGAACCCAAACAATGAGTTACTCCACTTAGCTGAGATCACTCGCGTGAAAATCATAGAGTCTGGGGGTTGTTGGAGTTGTAAATTAACTCTTATCATGCCTGACCTTTTCCCAGTCAATGTACAGTTTAGCAGTCTACTCTGGAAAGTGTTTTTATTTTGTCTTGTCTATTCTTTTATCATCTGCAGTGTAGGTGGCATTATACTCTGAGTTACGGTAATATACTGCAATTAGCCAGAGGGTTTCGCAATCTTAAATAATAATGGTGTGTCTTACTGTACTGTACTGTATTTGATTGAAAACATGTTACATATCATCACAGATTAAAGAAACCTCAGCTGTCAGTGATGTGGAGTTTTAGAGGATTTAATTAAATGTTGAATCTAAGTGATTGAAATGTATTTTACAGCTTTCCTTTGTACTGTAATCAAGCGTGAAATACAATATTACCTAATTATAGCAGATTTTTCTCTGCATACCTGGGTTGAATAATGTCTGAAACTTGATATATCCTCGCACCACATATCCATCCATCCATCCATCCATCCACGTAACACAGTCACAACTGCGCCACTCGCCATCAAATGAAGCATTCTCACTCGGATATTAAAATTTAACAAAGCAGAAGACAATCAGTCGAGAGTGTTGGACTTTGGTTGCCATGTGCGCGCAATGGAAAGAAAGATCAAACACAGCTCCCCCTTTTGACTTTGTTACACCTGTGACAGCTCGTGTTGTAGGGGTTAAACTGTGTGTGCCAGAAATCAAATGAATGCACAGAATACTTGGCAAGTCACTCTTCCCCAGTGCAATGTAGCTACATGAACATGTAAACTGTCTGAGTTTTGCAGACATTGCTGCAGGGCAGAGGGAATTACACTGTCACACAGAGGATATGGAGCTGCCGTGATATCCTCTTGGCACATAGTTGAAGACCATCCAGGTGGAAATTGGTATGCTCTGCCAAGAGGGAGGTGGGGAGTGAGGTAGTTGCGTGGGTGGTGCTCATCTGCATCGGCAAGCATTGTCTTTCATGTAAACAGTGTATGGCTTTACCTGTTGTAGCTGTCAAAGGGAGAAGAGGTGGTTTGTGAGGCTGGGTGTGGAAGCAAGCAGATGTTGAGACATGTGTGCATGTGTGCAGGGTTTTGCACACCTGTAAAGTTTTTTTGAGGGATTCAGTGGGCTGCGTGCACATCTGTCAGGGCTGTAATCGCGTCATACAGCACTGAGATCGTGGTATGTCTTTGAGGAGCTGTTTATGAAATGAAAATGTCTGTGGTAATACAAATTAGACATTTGAAACTTTTGAACCTATACCTGCCTGATTTTTCTCTCTAATATGGCAAATAAGCACATCCACATTCTTGCTAATTTTGACCACATAAATGTCCGTATCAAAGTAGATTGAACAAAATGCAGAAGCCATATTTAAATGTTGTAATTCTATCTTCACACAAGTACAGAAACAGTAGCAAAAAAATGAAACAAGATGGGTTTTGGTGCAGGAGCTAACGTTTGCACCTCCTCACCAAACATCGCTGGCAGTTCTGATTCAGTCTTTTGTCAAAAACAGCATTCTTTCATTCTCATGCCCCAGCCAAAGCTGGTAAACAGCCATGGCCACCCTGTCTGCAGACACACACCAAGGCACATTTAATGGCTCTGAAAAATGTCTACCAAACATGTAGATGTGACCGACAGGATTTGGAAGCCAGGTGTCTTTTGCACCAGAAGCCTGCCTGGGTACGATTAAAGCCGCAGCATTATCTCAAACATTCTTTAAGCCAGATAACATATCACGCTAAACGGGTTACTGAACCGTACTGACTACTGCTTTCTACTTACTGAGTGTGTACGCCATTAACCAATTCTCATCATTCCCAGTTGTTGAGTAGGCATGGTAGCGTTGTGTCATGCAGGTTCCGAGTATGAAAATTAGAAATGTTGCTATATTTAGAAATACTTTCAGTGTGGTCCACTTGCATGTGTTTTTTGTTTTCATCTGGCCAGTCCACATGGAGCCCACACACCCTTGGGACTAAAATGCGATCTGTCTGGATATGCTATTTGTATAATCATTAATCCAACCACGCCACATGTGTTTACTCGCGTTATTTATGTGTTGCGTTTTCTGTATGCTCTCTGTGTTGTGATTGTGTGCTCAGCTTTCTTGCAAACCTTTGAAAAAAGATGAGTAGGGAGGTAGTGTTGTGAAAAGAATCAACCAGGCAGATATAGGAGACACAATTATTACTTGTCATATTTAGCTCAGAGAATAATTTGACTCTCAGAGAAGGAGAAACTTTTTTTTTTGTGCTGATCTTACTTAAAGAAAAGTAGTGATGACTGGTGGGTATGTGAGCAATGCTTATTAAACACAACAGTCATATCACATTCAACAGTATGAAGAATGTATTACTTACATTATTTAAACATCTCAAAACAAAGTTGATGTTTAATCCCCTATTTGTGGACTTTGGTTAATCTTTTACTCTTCTTATGGTGCAAACGCAAATAAAAAAAAAACGGACTACCTCCTTCCACAGTCTTTCCTCCTCCTGAATTACTACTTAAAGTCAGCCGCCATCAGTCTGCTTCTCCTAAGTCACTCCACGCTCATTTCAATGCCTGACCGTCGCTGTTTTTAGCGCATGCTGCAGTGGGCAGTTTCACTGCTTCAGCTCGATTTGCGTCTTAAATGCGCCAAATGACAGATGAGTCCCGCGGGCCGTCTGAGCCACATGAGACACTCCCCCACTCAGCTTCCTGTGATCAGGATTACATGTACCCTCCCAAAGTGCTTGAGAGCAGAATCAAAAGAAGGGAGAAACTTATTATGGCATTATCACAATAACAGATAACGTAAGGTTGAATAGTGTCTGATTCACCAGATTTTCACTGTCACTTTCCTTCAGAAAATATCGACAAAAACCCTTTGATAGCAGCGATGCAGTTTAAATGCTCGATGAGTAACGAGAAAACTATACTTCATGGCTTGTCTTGTCGTTAGCTTGTACCTCTTACAGTCTCTGATGGAGTGTAAATCATTCCTCATATACAACACAACATCTTTTGTGTTTAAGTTGTGACTTCCACCGAGTTTGACCTTTTTTTTTTCTGCACAAACTTTCCCCTCTGGGAACAGTTCGATGCTGTTTGTTGGATCTGATGTGGATGGTGTGAGCCATGCAACCCTGCCACCCTGCTCCAGTGTCCTCGTCTGTCCCTGTCTGGCCTGCCCACCCCTCCACCTCCCTCCCGCGGTGTCCTTTCTGAGGGCCAGCTCCTCTGAACCCAAACAACAGTTCCATTTGTTTTGCCAGGGCTGGGAATGCACTCAGCCATCTTTAGCTGTGTTTCTGCCAGCCCCACTGGATGCCAAACCTGTGGACCTTACTCATATGCCAGCTCTTCCCTTTCTTTTGCTCTCTTTCACTCTGTCTGCCTGAGTTTGCGACAGTGCCAATGTCTAAGTCAGTGGTGAAGGGTCCTGAGAAGGGACCATCTGTGTGGCCCCGGCGATAGTGAACCCTATCGCACTGTGTACGCCACAATTAGATGTTACTGAAGGACAGCAAATTCCGCAGCAGTGAGTGAATGCCTGAAGAATGTCCTGATCAGATTAACCAGCAGAAATACGTAAGTTTCCGGTTAGTCATACAATAATCACTACAGTCACTATCAACTTTACTTTGTTGTTGTCTTTATAATTGCTTGCAAGTGTTGAGTCCAGTGTTTCTTGCTAAGGCAGAGATAAAAAGCGTTTTGCACTCCTGGCATTCTACCTTTTTGCTTTGAAGACAGGCATGAGTCTCTGCTTGCATGCTATGCTACAACGGCTGCTGTCAATATCACATGACTTGTCAGTGCTCCGTTTTCTGCAAGTTGTAGAAAGTGTGACCAAAATTCAAGTGTGACCTGTGTTTCACATTATATTGTAATTTTTACAATTTCTAATGTGTAATCAATATATTTATTTATAGATTGGTTGAGACATTAAAGTAAAAAAACAGCTTAAAGTGTCTCAGTGAAGTGTCTACTTGTTGCCAGGACAGCTTTTATGAGCCATGACATTGATTCCACAAGTGTCTGAACTCTACTCGAGGCATGAACGCCATTCTTCCAAAACATATGACCTCTTTTAGTGTTTTGATGATGGTGGTGGACGTGTCCAACGTGTCTGTCCAAAATCTTCCATAGCTGTTCGGTTGGGTTGAGAGCTGGTGTCTGTGAAGGTCCTAGCATGTTTTATGACACCCCCAGATCTCCTCACCGTAGCGGTCAGGTTTTTGTGTTTTTGATGGGTTATGTCGCCCATCTGTACATGTTAGGCTACAACTATTCCGTAATGTTGTTTATGTGGATAGAATTTTCCATGTTCGCCATTTTCTGGTCTTATTTAAAAAAAAGTGTCTTCGTGTGGCATGTAGACTCCAAATACATGAAGATTTAGCATTTTTATATTTTCGATAATTAATTCATACTCTACATGTCCAAATTCCCACGTTTTTCAGGAAAAAGAAATCCAAAAATAACGACTCAAATGTCCTGTATCATTGCTTTAAGATCGATTCATTTTCATTTTTTCTATTTTTACAGCAGTGGTATTTCTTACCCAAGTGAGCCAAGAAACAAGTATTGAATATGTTTTTTCTGCTATTTGCATTTGAGCAACCACCGCTCATTGGAGGCAAATAGGCCATGGACTAGACGTGAATGCCTCATTGCCCAGCACTCCTCCATCACTGTTGTGTGCGAGATGGATGAGTGAGTGTATGTAAACACGACATAGTGTCCCAGAAATGCTCACGGGGCAGAACCAATGTGGAAATCTTCAGATTGCTCTTGAAGGATTTTAGGAAACAGAAGTCTCACTGATAGCAATCACTCGGTTGTAACCATCACTTCAAATAATCCCTGATGCCGAATAATTTCATGCAGAAAAGCGGAGGGCAGTAGTTATGGAACAGGAACAAATGAACAGATTGTACTCGCTCTGTCCTGTTTCATTTGCGCAAGCTTTCTTGCTCACCTTTTCTCAAACTTCTGGTTGGATTGCATGCTCTTTGTGAAGTATATTTAAATGACAAAGAGCTTCGAGCCGATGTTCTTCAAATTTATTCAACTTTTTGTGACTCACCATCGTATTACTTAAGATCTTTTTCTACATTCTAGATTTTCTTTACGTCACATTTCCACTCTTCAATTCAAGCACGCCAGTGGCATCTCTGTCAACTTGACAAACAGGACAACAGAGAAAGTGGGTGAAAAGGTATGGCCAGGGAGGGCTTCCTCGGCTGAGCGGAGAGACTGAAGAAAGTGGAGTAATCTGCTCTGTCTGGTACATTACCCATGAATGAGGCCCGAGCACGTCAGGGGACTCATAGAGGATGCACTCTGGCCTTAGGACACAAAGAGAGGGCACGGCCAGTCACTTTGTAGCACTTAAATCCACCTCTCCTGCTTCCACACATCATTCACTTCAGTCATTACTGCGTATTTGGTTTTTAGGACCCATGTCACATTCTCAACAAGTGTGTGACCCTTTGATATTTCAGCACTAGTACTTGTGTTCTTTAACAATCAAACACAAGTCTTGAGAGTTATTTTTTTTAAACTTCAAGATTCACATAATTTTACTTAACGTGAGGTGTTGTCTTAGAAAACAAACATAAAAAAATTCCAAAATGATCAAAAGAAAAAAAAAAAAATCCAAATACAAGGAAGCCCACATTCCGGCTTTTCCTTCTTTTTATTTTCTCTCATGTCATCTTGTCTTTTTTCTTCCCCTGATCTTAGTGTCAAATTAAGCATCACCTGCTTCCTTGTCCCTTGAGGTCTTATCTTTGTTAGTCGGCAAACACCTTGTAAACAACTGGCTATTTGATCCCCGTGCCCCATCTCTCTCCACTTTTAGAACCATGTGGCCCCTTAATGGGGATGTCCCGGCTGGCATGGGTGTGTCCAGACTTGTCGCACAACCTTAGCCCCCCGTCCCCGCTCAACAACAGGGGCCGTCCCCATGAATCATGGAGATGCCTTGGAATAGATATGCTCATCTTTCAAGTAAACTGGGCAGGGTTGTCTTCTGTGCTTTATTCTTGACAACAGTTTCCATGTAGGAGATCTGATTATAGCCCTATACTGGGTGTTCGTGGCTTATTCTGCGGTTATGATGTCATAAACACAAGAGATGTCTATGACCTCAGTGCTGGCTAAATCCACGGCACCAGCATGAACTGTAGGTTCTGCGTTCTTCTGTATGTGCATTATGATCTCAACACATGTAGAAGTACAGAGGTACTTATTCAAGTTTTTGTGATCTTTCTCTGAAGTGGCTAAACTGGTCTGTTTTTCTAAAAGAGACACAGTAGTAATGATAAAAATTAGGAAGCAGAAGCTGAGCAATGGGCTATAATGACAGAGTTTGAAAAGAATCCATGAACTGCTTTGATATTTGTCCTTCTGACTAATGAGTGCATGTGATGCCACAATTCAGCTAAAAGGTTGATAATGGCACTATACTTCATAGTCAAAAATGGGTTTGGCTGTGCACATTAGTGTGTTACACATGAGTGTAATTCCTGTAATAAGCTGATATTAAGGTAGTACGGCAGTGTATCATACAGTATTTGAACTTCTTATACCTGATTACGTGTTTGCATGCACAGCAAGCATCATTCAGTGTTTTTTTTGTAAGGTCCTCTGATCTTTTGTGGTTAAACTGTTGTATTTTGTATTTTTATATTTTAATCATTATAAAGAAAAAGGTGAGTGACAGTAAGACGGATGCAGAAGAGAAACCTCAGGTCTTGTTCATTGTCAGGGCAAAATGTAAGTGTCTTAACAACTCACCAGTCTTTGGATAAAATTTGTATTTTGCAACATATCAAGTTACACATCAGGTAGTGATGCATTTTTGGCATTCAGATGTGCACCTTTGGTCTGTCTCAGTAGATTTGGTCTGCCTTAAGAAGATGCACCCAGACGTTTTAAGATATTTTGTTCTGCAGTGGAATACAACTGCAACACAGACATTCACTGCAGACAGTATTGTGTGGGACTTGGCAGACACCCCCTGAAGCGTCTTTTGAAAAAGGTTACCTTGTTTGCCCCTTGAGCTATTTTCGCTCTGCCTCTCTGTCTGGACTCGCCAGTCTGTGAAAATACTCCTCACTAACCTTACCTCCTCCTCTCTCCCTCCAATCTCATGTCTGTCATGACATCACCAACATCAGGTATCCAAAGCAGACAGCAGTAAACGGGCGTTTGTTTAATAAGCATTATTAACACACCTGCTTTGCAGCACATTCCTGATTACACGGTCTAATGGGACGGGCACTTCAAGTAGGATTAGTCGAGCCTGGGGGCCTACACCTGAATCTCAGTCCTACTCTTATATGCAAACATCTCCTAACTCAAACAAAAAAGGCTGCGGAAAAATCTATTGTAACCAGGTTCTGACAGTGTGTTTGATCAACTTGTTTACCCATCCACACAAAAGGCTGTGATCCACCCTGTTTATCTGATATTGTTTTTTTTAAATTGAAAGAGAAAAATTATGACTTGAAAGAATCATTCTTCCAGAACCCCAAATCTTGTCTCTATGTACTGAAAACATTGTAGTTAATACTTCCACAACACACAGCAAGTTAAAGGTTGTAGTTTTTGTTTGGTTGGTTTATATGTGTTTGGTTTATATGTCTTGAAACAACAACAAGTCAAGTTTGCTGATGGAGAAAGTCAAGTTTGCTCAGTGGTCTTTTGTTAAATAATTGAGTCACATACTGTAAGTAAAATAAGTTTGTGCACTTTAATCCAAGTCATCTGTAACTAAATGGTTGCATTGTCCCAAATCTAATCTTTCATTATCCCTGATCTGTGATTATTGGTCCTGCTTGCTCCTGGTTTATTGTTAAAAGCCTACATCAAACTATACTACACAGCTAACTTGCTGAGGATCTGCAAATTTCACCAGTGTTGCGTTTGCATTGGCAGTTTTAAAAGTGTCATTCTGAGGTGAACTTTATTTTCTAAATAATCACCCCCTCATCCAGAATGTGATCAAAGTATTGCTGAGCCACGGTAACGTACATCCGAGTCTAAATCCTAATGATGTGTTTGTGTTTGGTAGCGCAGGTTTTGTCATGCCCAATATGCAATTTGTCCTGTTGCTAAGTGCAAATATGAAAGGAAATCTGTCTCGTTTCCCACACAGCACATTATTCTTTCCAGTCCCCAAGTGGGTGGTGGTAATTGTTGTCAATTTTGCCTCTTAAACTGTGGGCATAGCACATAATTGTCTCTGTACCACCGACGTGTACCAGATTTGCAAAACCACCTATTCATCCTTTTTTATCGTTGTGGATACGTGAGCACCGATTTAAAGCATTTCCCCCAGTGTGCCATTTTGCATTACACCATGAAGGAATTGTGGGCTGGTAGTATGGTTTATTTTTTGGTGTTGGTTGGCAGAATGTGGGCAATTTCTGAAGCAGGCACATACAAGTGTTAACAAGTATACAAGTATTTTATTTGAGTGAAGAAAAAAATTTTTTTTTTTTACGTAACACAAAATTACAAAAACAGTTTACGTTAGATCGGGGACTCTGCAGGCAGACATCCTCCACGCACGTGGCATCTTATGTCAGTCTTGAGGTCTAGTCACTGCCCCTGAGGTTCAACCGGTGATTGCGAGGGGATGACCAAAATGTCTAGGGAAATGACTAAGCCCGCTAAGATCTAATGGAGGGCTAACGCTGAAATGTTAAAGGTCTCTGATGTGATATGACCAGAATGACCCTTGGTGAGTTTGCTTGCAGGGGAGTCTACCTAATGCCTGCACCCTGCGGCGTGACCAGTCCTCAGCACTGACATCCTCCCAGAACACTCGTGCTCGTGCTGATTAGATTCGGGCATTTACTGGAAGTGAATCAAATGATTTTGCGTGTTTGAGACGCAGCTGCGTCATAGCCCCCAGATGAAGGCTGCGGTAACTCTGCTTTCTAAGGATGCGCATGAACAGGATACGAGTCCTCTGCTTTTATTTTGGTAGAAATTCTCTTATTTTCAAATATACGACGCAAGACATTAAAAGCCCCCCCCCTCCCTTCCTGTTCTATTTAAATTACTCCTTTAGGGGCTGTTGTGCAGAAAAGGGGCTTTCCGTTATACAAAATGTACGATATTGTTTCCTATTTTCTTTGGTAATCCTAGCCTCTGGAAATATAGAGTCAGTTTTTCACCTGTGGAAATAAACTGCCAGTCACTAACAATGGAGAGGGTGGCTCTCCAACTCTCATGATTACTGCTGAAAACTGTATACATCCGGACAATGGCATCTTTAACGGAAACGTTTATGTGTAATGATCTCTTGTAATTGAGGCCTTTTGAAGTAATGCATGGGTGTTGAGGGCCGTTATTGTTTACTTGACATGCACACCAAACAGTTACAGTATGTTCACACCTCCAGGTCACTGCGGCACAAAGCATCAGTGGTGAAAGAAGTTTGAAGAGCTTTATCTCAAGTCAAAGAAGCCATAACACAACTTGAAAATACTCCCTATTATGTTTTTTTTGTCTTATACTGTTAGATAAAGAGCTAATTTTACTGTTTTCTATTCCTTCTGCTGGTTTATGACTGTAATAATACGTTGTATTTTAATGTGCAAGTAACCAAAAAAATCAAGAGGTGCAAAATGTACAATTAACCTCTGAACTGTAGTACAGTAAAAATTATGGAGTATAAAGTCAAATCTAAATCCTACAATAAGTAACGTACAGGGAATTCAGAACTGTACTTGAATACAGCACTTAGTTACTTAGTACTTAGTTACTTTCCACATCTGCAAAGCATCATACTGAGGCATATATATTTTCATCAGTTTTTGTAAAGATGCAGGTGATACCCCTGTAGTACTTCTGTGCAGTCTGAACAGACAGACCCAAAGGGTCTTAATAAAGAAAGATGAAAGCATTGGAGAGGCAGCCAGACAATGAAAATGAACAGCTCTTTGTGCAACTAAACGAGCCACTGCCAAGTTTTGGAACAAGTCCAGCTACCACAACAATGCTCACTCAGCAAACTGTGCTTTATCTGCTTTGATTTGATTTGACTTTGATTTAGTAATTTATGTACATTTGACTCTTATCCAAAATTTACTAATTTACCCCCCCTCGCCCCTTCCCTCCCCCATGGGGAATGCTTCAGTTGATCCCTCTGAGGTAATCTCCCGTTATCACCGGAGAAGAGCTTTTTCTCAAGGTCTCACCTCTGCTACTGAGGAGAACTGTAAGTGCTGTGTTACAGTATATACAGTTGCCTGCAGCTGATAACCCTTGTCCTCAAAGGCATTAAATCACCTTCATGAATGCCTAATTAATCTGATGAGAGACATTTGATAGAAATGTACATTTAATGAATTTAATGAAAGAAACCTAAACTGTCCCACAGCTGTTTTTCTTCAGCACCGCACTGGTACTGTAGAAACTGCTTAAACACACAACAAAAATGTCACTGTCTTATTTCAATATATCACAGACAGCTTCCCTGTTTTCTTTAGTTTAATACACAATTAGGGCGTTTGTTTAAAACAGGTTTCCAGGATCATTGGGATTGGTGATAATGATTTTAAGCTTCCCAGCAAAGCTCTGAGGGTCAAAGACAGTTTGTGTTTCTGACGGAAATCTCAATGAAGTGATAGTATGAAGTCCGCTTTTAGTTTAGACATTTGTTTGACTCGCTGATTCATTAACAGAGAAGAATACAAACACCATGAACTGGAGACGCTTCTTGCTTTCAGCTTGTATCGTGTGTTTTAGAGCATTGCCCAGACTTTCCTCAGACGGGATCAGTGGTTCTCTACTGTACCACTATTCTAACAAAATATGCAGTTTTAGCATGATGTTAAATAAAAATGCTAGCAACACATTCATGGCACGTGCATGCACCCACAAAACTTGCTTTTCACATAGGTATGAAGATGATGACGTGCATGAAAATTCAAATTCCCAAGCTAGAATAAAAAATGTAAAAAAAAATCTGTCTGTAGTTTGAGTTCATTCAACTATCCCTGCAAACTTCACCACATTTGTTTCTGTGTTTGTAAGAAACCCTAACCAAACTCACCAAAAGATGTCAATAAAATGTCTTACAATCAGGTGTTGTTATAACACTCCTGGACTAAACAAACCACCAGCACATAAATATATTATGCAGTCCAGAAAATAAATGAAACATAACAAAACGCAAAGCGGCGTTTTCAAGCCGTGTCTTAATTATGTTCAGTTTTATTTATCTTTAACTTGTATTTATTTATTGAGTTTAGTTTATGTTTTAATCTGTGTTCTAGACCCAGGTCAGGGAAACCTCACAGTTTCTTAGAAAATGAGACAGAGAAAAACAGAGCTGTGTGTACTGAAGCTTCGTGGCGTGATGATTCATGGATCTGAAGGAACACACTGGGCTACATCAGCCCCAACAGCTTGTACTGGGTTGTTATTGACCAGAAATCTTTAACGTCTAATAATAAACGCCGTCGTTCCTGACTTTTTTATCCTGCGTCTCCCACGTTTCATTCAAGTCTCTCTCCTCGCCTGTCTGAGAGTGTGACAACTCGCACACATGTCACATGTCCCCCTGTGCCCCTCGCTCAAAGAAAACACAGACTTGGCTCTGTGTACCCGCTGCTTGTGTGTCAGCTGAAAGAGTTGGCTCACTTTTAAAAATATTCGTTACGCACGGCACACTGCGGTCTGTCTTAAACCTGTTGATCAGTTCTTTTACCTAAAGAAAAGTCTAAATATGTTGCTGCACGCCGACAGGACTGAGTAGACGTGTAGATGGTGGATGTGTTGTTTGTACTGCAAACAAGTTATGTTAAACTTATTTATTTAAAGTTAAAACAGGTTAAAAAAAGGTTATTTCTGCCTTTGCAATGATTTCCCAAATTGTCTGTAGTTTCAATTTTTTTTTACTGATTACGAACATCAGGATTTCACAGGCTTTTTAAACATAAATATTGTGTTTTTCTTTTGTTGTTCCATCTGTAGAAAGAAATGTCTGACTTTCATGTCAGATTTAAGTAAATGTTCTCTCTCCTGTTACTGCAGGGAGCAGATGCATACAGTTTTAGGATTTCTTCTTACAAGCAGTTACAAAACAGTGTTTTATTGGAATTTATTGTTTTTCTCATTTTGCATCACAGTGTAGTTCATCCTGGCAATGCCTGCATCATTTGGCTCCATAAACATTTGTCTATATGCATCAAATTAATGTATGTTCTTTTTGTATAAATTGAGATCATGAATGAAAATTTAGACCAACACACATGATAGCTTTGTGATTTGAGACATAGGTAGATCATTGGTGTATTGATAATAGATATATTAGTAGCGAGATAGGTTGATCAGAAATTCTCTTTAACTATTGTAGTAATGGATAAAGTTAGTAAGTTCATCTGTGACTGTTTGAAACATGACGCATTTCTTTCCTAACCACATAATGTTCTTACTCACCCTCGACAGGTGGTAGACATCCAGATGGCTAGTTGAATGTTACATTCGGTAGACCACTTGCTTTTAGCCATTAATTAGTTCATAAGTCCTCTCAGCATGTCGCACGTAGGTAGTTACACTGCCAAGTGTGTAATGCGTTGCTGCGTGTCCTACTCTGCTCACCTTATGGAGCTCAACACATGCTGAATCTTGCTTGCCCTTTTTGCACCTTTAATATATAGCGCATTAATGTGATCCAAATGTGAGTGGGTCCCTAATAGTTGTTGGCACACGATCTGGCAGTTATGATCAAAACAGGTAATTTGTTAAGATTGAGGCTTTCAAGATGATTCATCTGCAGTCCCACGCACTGACAGGCAGTATATAAGCATATGCAGTATATCATGTTTAGGTAATTAGAATCGTAGGAATTTCTAAACCTTGTTCAGACTTATGTGAAATTCATTACAACTGTTCACTTAATTTAAAACCACCAGGACTGTACTTGAATCTGTTGAAGGGCTTTATTGTTATCCTAAATAGGTGTAAATACTTACATTTCAGAAATGTGGACTTATATTTATTCATTGTCGATAAACAGTGAATAACAAATGTCACAGCCTGGGGGCACAGAAAAAAAATCATTTGAACAAAGTGA
>JBAJHX010000076.1:16525012-16540535 GCA_037176925.1 Amniataba percoides
TATTCATTGTCGATAAACAGTGAATAACAAATGTCACAGCCTGGGGGCACAGAAAAAAAATCATTTGAACAAAGTGATCTGCTCTTGGAGGGAAAAAAAAGGTGGTGGGGGGGTCTTAAATCCAGCCACGAACTGTTTCTCATATTCAGAATAACATTGCACTGACGTTGCGGTGTTCAGCTGTTTAAGACCCCTACCAGCCCAAAGAAACCCCGCAGGTTTTAAATTCCTCATCTAGCTGGGACAAGTAATTCTATTTTCAGTGCCCATTGCAGTCACTTGACATTGCAGAAAGTGCAATGATAACTTTTTGATCAAACTGTGTTGGGATTAATCCAAGACGGAAGTGGCTAGTCAACCACTGTCCTCTGTCACATTTTGCACATGGTGAACTTTCAGGTCTTGGCACACGTTGGGTGGTGGCTGTGCTCAGTGACTCATGTGGCGCCCAGTGTCTGAAACTTTCGTCAAATGTCTGGCACATGGTGTGTGTGTCATTGTGGCCTGTGACGCTGGTGGCTCTAAATTCCCCAGTGGCTGCTGATTGGCCGTGCTCAAGATGAGGCACAGGTAAGGGCCAATCAATGAACCTTGAGAGGGAAACAACACAGTGTGAGCAACTCCGTTACCAAATGGCTTTTTACTAACTTGTTAAGATCACCCTTACAATACCTTGCACTTGCGTCATTGCTGAGTGGAAATGTCTAATAATTGCCAGCTCATTTAGAATAATCAACACGACATGTTGTACATCAGTCACAAATACGACATTAAGCGATATGTCTTTTTTTAACATTTTAGGAAACGCTTTCCTTTATTCGCTTTTTTCAAAGAAGTATTAAAATGATCCTAGTTTGACTTTTTGCTTTCTGTTTGGAGATGTAGTCTCAACAAAACGACAAGAAGATTATTATTATCACTTTTAACTGGATGAGGTTTTTTTTTTTTTTGCAAAGAAAGAAAAAGAGAGAAACATCCAGACACACAAAAATACATACACCACCAGAAACAATCAGACATTTCATTTTATCATTGCAAAGTCTATTGCAGTAAGATCTTAAAACAGTCGTGCTTGGAATAATGTGTTTATCACCTGACAGTTTTACAATGATCAGTTTGATTGGATGCAGATGATCAACGAAATGACTCTTTGCAAATCATTTCTGAGAGGGGACGGGTCAAACAGAGTAAAATCATGACAGAGTGACAAGCAAAAAAGATAAATGTCAGTCTCTCACCAGAATTGTTGTTTTCACACACAGCTCTGACAGCTGCCTGTGATATGACACCAGTACGGCCCTTTTGAAAAGGAAAATGTTGATCCAGTCATGAGTGTGTGTGGTGCTATTGTGTGTACGATTTTAATGTCAGATGTCTGTTGATCCACTCTACCACCACAAGTCGTGATGGGTCCTGAAGGGTGTGTTCTGTCCTCCCTCTGCTCGTTTTTGATTGTCGCAGGCTGAATTTATTTATTTATTTTTTTTTTAGGAAAGGAAGGGCGGGTGATATTACAAGGCCTGGAGGGGGGTGTGATGGCTCGTCCATAAACACCGATGCTCACGACAAAAGTGATGCTATGCTTATCGCTGCACAGCATGTCACTGTTGCGTCGGCTTGCCCTTTGTTTTTTTTCCACATACCTCATCGCCGGAATAAGCTCCGGTCGGTGCTTAATCATCATAAGGCCAGTCTGTGAGCTATAACCTCTCTTAGTCTTTTCATCTAGATTTAATCATCAGTAGTAAGCATTCAGACCCACCAGACAATCAGTAACGGTTTGCTGCAGCCCCGTCAAATGATTCAGCAGATGTCAGTATCCTTCATTGGGTTGCTTTTGCCTTAAGAGAGTTAAGTAATGTTGCAAAAGTAGAAGTGAGCCAATATAATCTTTCTTCTTCTCTCTGCAGAATAATAATTAAGAGGATTTCCAAAAGGGCCCACTGCCAGTCTTGTAAAGATGAGATCATTGCGCAATGTCAAATAATTTTATCAGCTAGACTGCCAAAGATTGGGACTAATGAAAACTGCAAATTGGGTGCAGTCAGCATTTCAAACAGACATTCTTTTTTGAAACCTGCTAATTTCCCATTAAAACCTCTCTCCAGGATGCCAAATGAAGATGAATGTGCTCTAAACTTTAAAAGTCCAGCTGCTGCATAAATATTTCTGGTGCAGCGTTAAGACACAGCATCAGCAGAGAGACACCATAGTGTTTTCATTGATTGGGAGAATTAACAATCTATTTTACGAGAGAAAGAGAAGCATTCAGATGTTCAGCGGCAGCCGGGTGGTTCTTTTAAACTATTTATGCTCGTGCTTTAATCTCCCTATCAAACTGCACAAAGAGGCATTGCAAAGTACCTCTCGTGTGATGATGGCATAACTGTAGAATATTCTGCGCAATCGGTGAGATCAGATTCTCTCTTCGTGTATGCTGAGTGAGCAGACGAGACTGATGGAGGTACTGAGGGGGAGGACAGGGGATGAACAGCAGGAAAGCAGACAGGCAGAGAGGGGTGGGGTGGGGGTGGGGGGGGTCAGGTGGCGTGACTTTTTACTCCGCGGCTCACTGACCTTGACAATGGAGCCACAGCCAGCGACTCGGATGGCTCTCTCCGATAGCGTCTCTCGCTCTCACTCTCTGCCTCACTGTCTGTTTCTCTCTCCCTCCCTCTCTCTCTCTCTCTCTCTCTCTCTCTCTCACTGTCCCTCTTTCTCTCTCTTCCTCTCTCTTTTTCTCTCATCCACCCTCTTTCATCCTGCTCTTGTAGCGAGTCTAGCCTGCTGGCTGTGGCAGCCAAAATGCACCACCTACTCTTTGCTGCAGCTCACCCCCTCTTACCTCACGTCTGCTCTTTTTCCAGACAAGCGGGTTTAAAAAGTCAACTGCGTATTGAGCCGTCTAGACTGAAGCCGGTCAGCAACCAACCCTCCCTTCCCCCAACTACCCTCCCCAACCCCCGACTTGTGAGTTGCTGGCTACAGTGGAAAAACGGATGAGGAGCAGGTGACCTTGCTGAGCTCTGTCCCTCATTTCTAGCTGAGTGCAAAACGGCTCTATGGCCACATTATATAAACATATTGACCACAATTTAACTATGCACTGAAAGCTCGAGTTGGCCCTGAACATGTCGCCAGCATGAAAGAGGTGTTCTTTCACTGTAATATTCTAGGAAATACACACTAATATAATGAGTAATAATAATGTTTAGGGTATAATAACTGCTGAGGTGCAACACCCTTTAATCCTGAATACATAGAATCATTATTTTCAGCACGTGTATAAAATGCGTGACAGTGTTTTGCTGTTTACATGTAAACAAGATAAGTCAATCTGGTGCCTCTTTTTTTCTTTACAAGGTGTTAGCCTTTTAAATGAAGGCACACACTCTCCAGATAAAATACAAATGCCACTGCCAGAGTGAACTTCCCACTTGGCTGCCAGTTACTCTTTTGATGTTTGTTTTTATGAGTAATTTTTAACTTCCTGTTTTGGACGCCAGTAGCCACTAACTGATTTTGTTAACGCATGCTTGCCATAATTGTGGCTCGTGTTATTTTACGGTGCAAAAGCAAATCATTTAGTTGGGAAACTACATCATGAATCAGCTTACAGAAATCTGAAAAATACAGAGAAAAACACCACATTGTTCTCCCCATTATTTTAATCTGTAGACTATAAATAGTCAAGATGCTGCCGTGCATCGACTACATTGTATTTAAGAAAGGATTTTCTCTTATTGAACAATTTCCACAAACTGCAGAAGATGTAGCGTTGTTTTTTCAGTTCCCTCCTGTCAGTTGATGAGGTGTACTGTACGGCACCCCGAAGTGTGACATTCCATGTAAAGCAGCGCGTGATAGTTTTTTAAGAGGTGTCTCCAGCCGGCCAGTGGCCCCGCCATGTGCAGTAAGATGACTCTATCCTCCCTGGTAAAACACAGCATTGACAGCTTGATTTTCCAGCAGAATGTTAAACGGTTACAATTAAGCTGTCTGTAGATGCCAGCGTCTGCCTTTCAGTCTCTGGTTACAGTGTGCTTGCATTCGCTCTTCATTGTGTGATTTAATCATTTAATAATGTAACTTAATGCGGAGATGTTTGAGAGCTGCTTCAGCCCAACAAATCCTCTCAGGTTTACAGCTGTTGATCATTTCTACCACCTTGGGCTAATGCAAGTAATACCACCAGTATCATTAATATTTCTTGCCAGTGTGACGTTGATAAAGAGGGATTGTTGAAGCTCACATTATCAGTCCTTTATCCCACAAAGTCTGTAGTCTCGGTGAAACACTTTCTGTTTCTTAAACAAACAGGACAAAAGAGAGTGACCTGAGATGCCTGCAAAATCAAAACCTTTGCATTTTGCGTGTGGGACAAAGTGGCTTACTTCTTTCTGGTTATCATATCTTCTTGCTGTTCATGGAAACAAGTGAAGTACCGGGAAAGTTGTCACTTCTCTTGTTGGTGGCTGGAAAGTTCTCGCGACTGTCAAGTCTCCAATCATTACATTTGAAAACAGGAAACAGTCCAAGTGTTAGACAACATTTTTGGCAGAGAAGTTCTAAACTTATATTTCCATGAAATCTTGCTAGGTGGCCTTGAGTCAGACTGTAGTACTAAGAAGCAGAGAGCTGCAAGTCCAGATGTTTTTGCTAGTAAATATATCCGACTCTTTCATAAATGCTGAGCTACGTTTAGAGGTACTGTAACATACATTTCCACAGTGCCCATTAACCTCTGTTTGCGTGTGTGGTGTGTGACTGATTACGCATAAAAGGACTGTAGACCCTCAGTGTCAGGAGAGATCTCGCAGGCGTGTACCCAGTGGTTGAACCATTCCACCTTGAGAGGCGAAGGTTGGAAAACCAGTCAAGCAGCACATATTGATTACCCTCTGGAGAATGTGCGCTAGACCTTCGAAGCGCAATATGTGAAGCTACTTAGAGACCTCTCGTTTCTTTGATGGTTTATCTCCCTTACATCTTTGTCTATCCCACTAGTGCAGCCTTCCCGCCCACCTTCATCTTCGCTTTCTTTCCTTTTCCCACCCATACAGCCTTTCTCATCCTGTCATCCCTGGACTGGTGGTCCGTCCCTTTGGGAGGTTAAGGGGCACCGTGGGTGAGAGGGCAGTTGGCAGGTTGTGTGGGCACCGTGCTCGGCTTTTCCCACAGCTCGCGTCAAATGCTGCTGAACCCTGACCCCGCTGGGTCCTCGCTCACAAAATCGGTGTGGAACGCAATTCAGCTAGACTAGACCCTATTCAGGACTGGACTTTCCATTGGAGAACCCCCTCCCCTATCCCAATTGTGGTCAGTGCCCTGCCTTTGTCTGCTGGTCAAGCAGGGTCGGACGACCGGCCGCCACTAGCCAGGACAAGACTTCCGAAAAGTCTATTCAGCATGTGATTTGACCCCCAGGTTCCATTGCTGACTCACAGGGATCAAACGCTCGGAGTCTCTGGGGGTTCTCTTCCATGGAGTTTTTCATCCATTGAAAATTACCCTTTTGACAAAACTCAAAATGACAAATGGATTTTCTAAAAAGTTCCCCTGATGGCAGGGCAATGTTTTACAAATGTGGGACTCCTGAAAAAGTTTCAGCCAGTCTCTACATAAGTGGCCAGCGAAGACTTTTGTTTCAGTTTCCTTTGTTCTTCACTTCTTAAATACCTCGCTGTCACTGATTTTATGCATAATTAACTGAAAAAGGAGGAGCACATGGGACAGCTTTTATCATTGACAGTTATGGTATGAAAACGTTAGTAAGTGCTGTGGCTGGAGCTGCTTTTGCTTGGGCAGGCCTACAGCATTGGCTGTACACTCCTGATTTCCTGGTAGTTCTGTTACAGAGGGAATTGATAGTTAAATTCTCAGTTTCACAGAGTGAAGTACACCATGATTACTAAAAGTTAGACATAGTCTTGCAACAGCTGGAAGAGGTGCTGTAAAATATGTGTTGTGTTATGTTTTTTTGGAGGAAGAAGCAGTGATTTAATTACATCCTTTATTTTATGAGGAATTTCCTCCGTTTCATGATTAGTTTCTTTGTTTCCTTTTCTCTCTTTTGTCCCATTTGTGTGTTCTGTTGTCATCTACTGTGAGAAACCTTTTTCTGAGTAACTTACAGAATAAAATCACAGATATGTACACATGCTTGGACACACAAAGAAACTGTGTGAAAATGTGGTCATGATTACGAAAAGGAGAAAATGTGCTCGACAGAAAAGGTAAGAAAACCCAGGAACCTTGAATTTCAAATATGATGGTCCCATGGCATATGAGAGACTGTGCGGGTCCCTGTTCATCTGTGTACAAGAGGGTGTGTGAGTGTGTGTACAGACTCCAACTTGACGCATGGTTTAAATCTTTTGCAGAAGGGGAGCACTTTGATTGTAATGCCGCGTGCTGTGTGCTAAAGCGGGGGCCTGCTGCAGCTCTAAAGCTGGTCAACTGTCAGGACTGGAGCGTGAAAGGGGGGCCCCAGAGTGAAAGGGGTGGAGGGTCCCACTAGGGGGGTCCTGGAGGAGGAGGGGTGGCTTGTAACGGACCTCCTGGGCTTTGAGGGCCCTCTGTGTGGGCCGCCACAGCGAGGCGGCCCTCTTCACAAGAAGAAGAGAGGGAGGGCGGGCTCGGGGGAAGGTGCTGGCGCATTGGCCCCTGCAGCAGGGAGCATGGGCAGGACGCCAGCTCACCCGTTCAAGTCCCACAGACCAGATGTTCCTTGTCAGGGAGCTCTTGGCCTTTAATAAATTGAGTTACTGTAAATCTGTAATAAGGCAAGGCAAACATGGGCACCCCACCTCCCCACTACACACACATCCCAGATACTCTACCCTCACAGACTTTTCTTAGTGTCCTACAGGTCAACCCCTGGTGAAGGGGCCATGTCCCAGCTACTGAACCTGCCAATTACTTTCCAACCTACACAAGAGGACGGATGTTTTTCTTCCCCTTTGCCCCCAACCCGCACTCTAACTATAGAAAATGTCATTCATGCCTCTGGACTGTAACATCACCAGGTTCCCGACCTTCAGTCCTTGATCTCCTTCAGGGACCTGACCCAAAGAGCAATGTATTTTGAGATGTTATGATATAACAGAAACTCATGGCATTAGGTTTAATAATCCTGTTCAGGCAAATGTGCATATCAGGTTTGCGTGTTTTATGTGTCCAGCTCTGGGGCTCGAGTTGCTCCTATGTTCCCAGACTATTCCGATAACTACTCCCTAGTCGTATTGGACGATATGATTGATGTCCTTATCACAACACTGATAAGGAGTTATAACAATATCAGTGTATATCAGATAACTGTCATCAAACTAATTTTCAAAGAAAAAAAAATATTAAAAATTGTTTGTTTTTTTTTTGCTGTGGCATGAAAACAAAATATAAATGTGTAAAACGGTTCGTTTTTTGGTTCTATGTTTTTTGTATAACAGCTTTCTTAGGATTATTAATTCGGAAAACAGACATGAAACACTATACGATCATACAGTATCCTCACCATGTGGTCCTCCTGAAAGTGGATAAACACTGAATTATCAGCCAGCCCTAATCCCCAGTGTTTAGGTATGTTTGAATGTGTGTTCTCCAAACACACACACACACACCCTGCATCTGCTGTTGTCACTACCAGACTTAAGGCATGGGTCATTTACCCAGGTAAGAGCAGCCAGTGTTTTTGGAAGTCATCTGATCTGCTTCAAGAAAAATAAAAATAAATGCCTCTGTTCTCCTGAAAGGGTCGGGAAGAATGTCCCCTGTGCAGTCTTGCTTAGATTTACAACACCTCTGAGGATGGCTCTGATCTGGCAGTGGTCAGTTGGCTTTGAAGAGAAGTGTACCGCAAGTGAATCACTTTGAACCTGCACTGAGCTGAGCCTGAGGGAGACCCACGGTCCCACCTGAGTGGAACAAGACAGTAAATCTAAAAGCAGCTCAGTTTTTGCATTGTGACACAGAGACTTGGGTCTGAATTTGTTGCCTGCTGAATCCCCTTGTCCAACAGTTCTACAACTATGGCTTGTTTCCAGGGTGGCCTCAACGCTTTTGCGTGCTGGCTCGGCCTGGATCGTTTCCACAGTAAATGAAAGGACTAAATTGAAAGTCCATATCCTTCTGTCTTACTCCCACTCCCACTCTCGATGCTCAGACTTTAGGTTTATGGTTCTGGAATTACAATTTTTCGGTTGTTTCATTGTTTCCTTTGAACAAATACATGCCTGTTCTTCTACATTTGTTTCCAGGCCCTGCTGCGTGGTTCTGCATGGGTTTTCTCACACCTGCAAACCAGCACAATTGACTTAATTGGGGTTTGTGCAGCATTTATTTGAAAAATTTGAAACATTGATGGCTCTCATTATTGATGAGCCAATGTAATTTTAAAAGACAGTAGGAGTGAGAAAGACTTTTGGTGACATGTGCAGCTTTTCCTTCTTCTGATGTCAAGATCAGCCTTCCTGTCTGTTTGCTGTAGATTTATCCACAACTTCCACCAAAGTGTTGACAACTCCCACAAGGAGACGGTACAACCTGTACATGAATTGTTGAGGACATGAGACGGGGCAAGGTTTATCACCAGGCCCATGCTGAGCCTTTTATATACCTTTCTCTGTGCTGTGCCACCTGCAAGATACCACAATCAACATGACATCAGAATGGGGTTCCTGAAGTCCTCACTTCATGAAATCTTTAAAAAAAAAAAGAAAAAAAAAAGAGGTAGCTGTGTCAAGTGCCTCACCTGCAGCTAATACTTTCACTTAACAGGTGATCAGGTCATTATCTACCTTGTGTAAGGCCCAGGACAGTAATCCTTTCAGTTGGAAAATCTTGGGTCCATTGCCCAAGGTGTTACAGCCTTGCTTAAATAGGCTTTAAGGTTTTACTTGCTGGCCAGTGGGCTGTTTCGTTTGACACCTCCCACAGTTTGCGGTGCAATGTTTGTTTTTTTCACAGGCTTCCCAAGTGTTCCTCTCTTGAGGACCTCCAGGCTTTCTCATGTCTTTAAGGCTCTTTAGGTAAGCCGGAAAAGCAAACAAAGGCATATCTATTATATGGTAAGTGGATCTCACATTACCCTCCCATTTCAATGCAGTCGCCAGTGTGGGCCACTTTCCAAGTGACTGATATTTTCACAGGGGCCAACATGTCAAGGGATGGTGTAATTGATTGTCTTGGATATTTGAGTATGCCACTTTCCCCAGTTCAGAGACCCCCTAATGCTTCCTTCTGCAGTTATATAGCTGGCTCGTGTGGTGAGGTTTTGACACATGACAGCGAAGCAGGATAGACATGTGGTCATGGTACATATTAGGACAAGGGCATTGGAGGCCAGATCTTCCACTGAGTGACAGAGACACAGTTATTTTAAACCTAATACAATATTTAAAATCCTCTTCTAAAATACCTAATGCCTAAAAATCTATATATAAAGATGTATTTAGATGCTTTCTGCTGCCTTTCCCATAGGTCACTTTATACACACATGCTCTTAAGCAGCCTTTGAACAAAGGATGTTATTTTTGTTGAAAAAGGATCCCTGCTGAAGTTTATCCAAATGAAAACCTCAAGGCTGAAATCGCTTCTTCTCCAATGAGTTTATTGAGTAAAGCTCTTCTTGCTGCACAGAGGAGTTTTGATAGTTGCCTGCAGGAAAGCTTATCTGTTTGAGTAAGTCTTTTTATCAGCTTCTCTTTATGTTTTGGCTTTTCTAAACATGGCTTAAAGGGAAAATCTTCTCAAGTGAACATTTCCTGTTCTTCCTTTTATGATCTTATTACTTAAACAGGAAGAGATTATTAGTATTATTTGATATTATTGAATTTAGTTTCGATATTTTTCTCAGACTTTTGGAACCTGGGGCAACTGCGAGAGCCAGACTCGATGAAAAAAAAACTTACCCTAGATGAGGAATTGAGAGTTGACAGCGCAAGTCATTTAACTTTCTTTTACGATACTGATCTGCTGCAGGAGTGTGTCCAGCAAACCTGCATCTGTTCCATCTGGCTTTGCTGTTAACCTCTGCAAGAATGCTAGAACTGACTTTAGATTTCCCAAATACGTGTACATAGCTTATGACCATCGAACCACAGCAAGTCCTTTTATCAGAAAGATCCTGAACATGCCAAGTTGTGCCTTGGACCTCTGCCATTGCACCCTTGAGAGGGGCACTTAACGTGAATTACTCGGCACAAACCCGACTGCCAGAAGGACTATAGGAAACATGCAGGGTACAAATAAATACTTCATGGAAAATGATGTCAAGTTTTTTTGTTTTTCAATATAGCCACTCATTTTAGCAATGAGGTATTTGAACATAATACCATCTTTGATAATCAGTTTTTTTAAAATGAACACTGGAGAACATTAGAATATAAATTTTTCAAAGGATGCAAATTTGTCAAGGCGGTTTCTTACATATATTCTCAGCATCCAGTATTATTCACCTCCATGACTAGAACTTGAATCTTTCTCCTCTCTCTCGTCCAGTTTTTTTTTTTTTGCCTCTCTATGCTCTTCCCTGGTGTGTTTAGCTGGTCAGGAGGCCAGAGCAGGGCTCTTCTGGCAGCAGACAGCCTCCAAAGCTGTTTTTATTCTACCAGGATATCCTCTTGACTTGACACAATGCCAACAGTGACCATCACATGTAGTAATCTGGGAGAGGTCAGGGAGCAGCCGGATGCACGTGCATTGCATGCCCGTCCACTGTCTTAAGATCCCTGAAGGAAGTAGGCTTGCCAGGGTTGCAGCTTAAGCTTAGCCGACTAGCTGTGCAGCCACTCCCTGCAGACACTAGGTCACAAATTATTAAACGATATATCTCCAATTTCTTTTCGACAAATTTTCCAAAAAATGATTGTTACAGTGTCTCTTTTAATCAACTCGTGAAATGAAAGACAAAAGTTGGAAAGTAGGTGATCTTTCCAGAGGAAGCTTCTAGTCTTGTTGGCCAAGTTTATTTTGGTTTCTGTCCCACAAATAGCCTAGATACTGATTTCCAGCAGTGATGTGAAATGTACCTAGAAATTCCTTCATATGCTGCACGCTTTCCCACTCTGACAGACTTTTCCCTTGCCCTCTCCTCATTCAATCATGCAATGATTGCATACTTGAAGACTAATTTATATCCTTCATCATCATCCAAATTATCATCAAATCTCTCTTACATGTTTCTGAATGCAAGTCATCGTTAAAACTGACAGCAAGCCTTTACTTCTAAAGATGTTTTGTACTAAAACACGTCCCTACTTTGTGCAAGAATGTGTCAGATGTTAGTACAGATTTGTTCTCATGCAGAATCTGTGTTCTTATTAGTAGTTCAATGCACCCACCAGAAGGTAGTGGAATGGGAAATAGATGCATTAGCCTCCATATTGCCAAAATCACCAATTTTAGTGTCCAGAATTAATTGAGAAAGCATTTGTCTAGCATCAAGAATGTCACGCAGGAGAACTACATTGCTACATCAGCTCCCATGTAGCACTGTCAGTCTGCATATTCTGCAGCATTGTAAGCATCACTGTTAGCCTAGAAGCTGTCAACCAATAAAACTGGTCTCATCTTCTCATATTTAGCAGAGTTGAGCAGGACTTTATTGGTATTGTATGCCAGATCTCAGATTAAACTAACCTGACTTGATAGAACTGTCTAATGAATTTAGTTGACTTTGGGGTTACATAAACTCTATGTTTGCTCTGTGTTTGTTATTTGTTCATTAACAAAGAGCTCCAAAAGTGAACCAGTGATTTTTAGCATATTGCCAAACCTCAGCTTTTCTAAAGCTTTAGATATATGATACAGTGTGCTGCACAGGAGAATTTGCTAAATTGGTTCTCAAAAGCACAGTTAATCTAAAAATGAAACATACAGTGATGCTGAATATAATTGTCTGCAGACGTAAAGTCAAACACATGCCAGTTCTCTGTCATTGCACTGTCCACTCTGCACTACTAGTCAGGCTCAGAAGTCACTGTAACTATTCAGGCCTGTTGCCAAAGAGTTCTGCTTTCCTAAGTTTTTATAGCTCTTCCCACAACACCCCTCCTGCTCCCCTGGTGGCTAACATGGCTGGATTCCAGCAGCGGGAACCGTTGACACAGACTCAGGTGATTAAAGATTTTTTTGACACCCTTCTGCATGTATAAGCCGCTTTCTCCCATGCACAAGGCGAGGCCCCCAGTCTGTATGACCTAGAAGAAGCTAGACTGGGTGACCCAGTGGTCATCCTAGGAGCCATCTGGCAACCCAGGTCTTGTGTGGCTTACCCTTCCCACTGCCTCACGCAATTCCTTAAGCAAGCATAAGTGTGCTTAGGAGGACTTAATCTCAGAGAAACTGGTTTGGGCCACACTGCTGACTGCCAGTGTGGATGCACCCGGCTGTTCATGGGTCATGGGGTTCCTTCAGTCATGTAACACTGAGACAGTGTTTCTGGCGGCTTGTCCTGTCCGCCTGTTGTGTGATTATAATCTGCGGATTGGATGTGCCCTGTCGATGAAATGTGGCCCATATGAAGCCGTTCATACAACTAGGTATTAAATAAATTCTTTGGTATTTCAGACTTGTGTTATCATGGCAGCACGACTGTGAGGCTGCACTGAAAACTTGATAAGTCAAATGCTATCATTGGTAAGATCAGTTGTCTGATCTTACCAACGATAGAAGGCATTTTCTGCACTGTGAGATGCCCCAGGGCGTGTTCTGTTGGCCCATGAGGCAAGGAGGGGAAGTGAGAGAAGCTTGAGCCTGTCTGCACTTGCACAGAGGTCACTGCTGGCCTTTTGACTGTCTGCCAGTGCAGGGGCCAGAGTCTTCCAGAAGAGGGCCTTGGCTACAGGCAGACAAGTGAGCCAGCCAGCCAGACAGGCAGCCAGCCGCATCGTCTGCAGTCTAGGTCTGGGGCTAGAGCCTGGACTAGAGCAGCTCAAGTTACCCAGACAGATTTGTTAACACTGTTTGGGTCCGCTCGGCTTTCTAGCCAGGCCTCTGAGCCAAACGCGGCTGAGGTGACTTAATCTGTCATTAAACTCACATTACACCCGGACAGAGACTCGGCTCAGGGGCAGAGACAGCGCTCACTCTCCCACTCACTGGCATGGCTGGCTGGATTTGAGCAGACACAAAGAATACCCCCCCTCCACCACCACCCCCCCTTCCACTACCACCACCACCACCACCTCCTCCTCCTGCTCCCCATCCTCTTCATGCCACACACCATGGCACAGCTAGACAGCCCAGCACGGTCTAGACAAAAGCAATTTCACTTGAAGTTGAAAAGTCATTTGACTGTGTGACGGGCACCTGTGTGCATTCAGTGCTGTTTACAGACCGTTCAGATGAATTTGTTTTCTTGTATAAGGCAAAAAAAAACCTCTTCGTAATACTGAGGATCTTCTGTTTTCTGCTGTTTTGACAATTTGTTTAGTCATCAATCTTTGTCTCATATTTGCAAAAGTATGTAGAAATACAATTTAGAGATTGTGATTAAAATCATAATTGATGGTCGTTCAAGTTTTTAAATGGCTTCGCGGCAGAGGTATTCCTGCAGTGATTGATGAATGTCCCCTTTCTGACCTGTGTCCTTTCAACGTGAAAAACAGATTACAGTAATTACTACAATAAACCAAGTTAGAAAAAAAAGTCTTCTCTGGGAATGTAGAAAATCTCTTCATATTTGAGCAAAATAACTTAAGAAATAGCCGTTTAGATTTGAACATTTTCTATCACCTTCTAAAGAACTTGTGAATAGTTAATCCATATCCTGTGATTAACCACTAGTGATTATTCCTGCATATGTGTTTCTTAATCAGTCTTTTTACATCTTTACAAACAAACACAAAACTGTCAAACTGAGCATGAGACTGACTAAATACATTAAAGTGTTGGAGAAACTGCTGCATTACATCAGTGTCATTAGTAGACATAAGATTTTTTTCCCCAAAGAACTGCTGACAATACACATTTGTCTTTGTACGTTCTTTACTGGCTATCAGACAGGAGGGGATGGCTGAACTTCATTCACATCGGGCAAACCAAATTGCTTCCATTACTCTGAGCTTGAAAATGTCAGAAACATTAACAACCTGCAGTACCTTCAGTGGAGGTCTAAGACATTGTTTCCCTCAGTTGAGATTTGTTTTTACGTAACAGCTGGTTCTGGTTCCCCCTCCCCACTCCCCAACCTCACCGCACCCCCACTGTCATGAGCTGCTGAAAGCTAACATATGAACTTTATAATCAACTGTTACAAAGTGCAGTGCCAAACCACATACTTCTCAGATTAAAAAAGCTGTTTTATTTCATTGAGTTTCGTTATATTTTACTGTATATTTGTTATTTATTTCTTAACTTTGGTTGCATTCTGGATTCAGAGTTTTGTTTGGACGGTTTCATGGCTGTGCCTTCATGTATTTGTGAGTGATTATGTGAAGAAAACGCACTGTGCATGGAAAACTAATTGAAGTGTGGATTGGGATAATGCAGGGGGCTCTTGTTCTTTATCTTTTTAATGTTTTTGTCCTCTGAGGAGAAAAGGGTGTGGACTCTGAAAACAGCAGTGCAACCAGGGCTTTTCTTACACTTTGGTCAAAATAAAATCACAAAAATTCATCATGAACTCACCATATTCTGGTCCAAAAACATCAACAGAGCTTTACCATGGAGGACAAAAAAAAAAAAAAACAGGTTTCTGTTCCCACCAGTCACTGAAGCACAAGATAGTATTTGCTCCTTTCTTCCACATACTCAAAGATGTTTCGGGTGTTAAAACTTTCTGTTTTTCAATATTATTTACATGTCGCTTTTACCCATTTTTTACCCATGTAAATATGATTAAACAAGATAAAACTGAGCGTTTTGTCTGACCGAATTCTTCATTCACATGTTTTTTTTCTTTTTTCTGGTAGATTAAGAAGTACTTTGAGCTGGAGCCGCTGGCCCGAGGGAAGCGCTGGATCCTGGAGGGCAGCACCACCGACAACATGGAGGCAGTGAAGGAGATCTTCGGTCAGTTCATTAGCCTGTTGGAGGACAAAGACACTGAGCCCACAAGGATATGATGCTAACGCTGCTAATGCTGCAGAGACATTAGCGGCTGACGACGAGAAGAAATGCCACATCCTGCTGGTGCCCATGTAAACACACAAACACACACTCACGCACAGACACAAACACCCTACACACAATAAAATAGAGCCGACGTTGGCCTCTCTCGTTTTGAGAAGTGTATTGTATGTTACCCTCCCTTCACTGCGCTCTCATTTTTCAAATTGAAAGAGTGTGCACAGTCACTACAGCCTGACCGAGGAGAGCAGCCGTTAAAGCCACCCCAATGTAAAGCAGTTTGTCAAGAAAAATCATTGAACTTTGCCAGAAATGGAAAGCTTGTTTACTACTGTCTGTGCCATTGTGATTTAACCAGTGGCGTGTGGGACGTATGGCATTCCTCCAGTCATCATTGGACACTAACACACACACTCACACACACACATTCACCTTTAGACACACACACACACAC
>JBAJHX010000076.1:16540635-16555922 GCA_037176925.1 Amniataba percoides
ACACACACACACACACTGTCACACACAAAGTGGAGCCCAGGTCGTCTGTAGATATGTTTAACATCTCCAGTAATTACTTTACAGGATGTTTGGGTGGGCTCTGTTGATGTTCGTTCCACTGAGACGTACTGTATGGCTGTCAAGTGTGCTTCTACGTTTCACTCAGTAACAACGGATGTCGTAGTCCAAAGCCTCGTGTTATGTACGGTAGTTACATATCGGTGTGTCGCACCGTGTCTGAATATCTAATCTGAATAGTGTAGTCTGAGTATCTCATGGAGTATTATGTACATGCAAACAAGATTATTGCCGTGTACCCTCCTGTGCAGCCGTACACAAGTACTACTAATCATGTGACTAAGTGCTACGTGACTTTATGGAGAGTCCATTTGGAGAAAGTGGGAACAAGTTTGAATGCTTTTATAAATGTGCAACTTAGGATATATTTTATAGCTCTGTATGTTAACCTCATAGAGCTACGTTCAGATTTTTTATATATATCATACCACACTTATGAATTCTTTCAAATCAAAGATCCAAAAAAGGAAAAAAAAAACAAAAAACACAGCCGCGATGATTGACTGGGCTTGATGTAGCCACAAAGTAGAGAAATGTGATGGATTTAGTTTTGTTTCAGTGTTAAGCAAATGTCGTGTTTGTTTTCTTTTTTTTTGTTTGTTTTTCTACATTTTTACTGTATTTTTTTTTCCTTTTCAAACCGACATAATCCCTCTCAACTCCGGCGAGCGACTCCAGTCTCCCATCAGGGTGGAATACAAACTCTATCAATCAGCCGCAGCAACAGCTGCATCTGACAAGTCCCTGTCCGACACCCTAATGCCTTCCAACTGTCTGTGAAGACCCCTCCCTGTCTGCTGTTTATCGCGGACCCCTGCCCCACCTCATCCCAGCCCGTCCCAGCCAACACTGCCCCTCCACTCTCTGTCCCTGTTAACCACTCGCTGAGGTTTTAGAGCCCATCTTCCGGCCTGGCTGTCCTCACAGGACTCCACACTTCTCAAACGAGTCGTATCGATTGTGCCACAGGTGTGCGGTTGTTCCTAAGATGTGGCTCAGTCACAGATAATGTTCACGCCTCCTCCATGTGTGTTCTGTGTTTTCGTTGTGGCTTTTGTTCAGTATTTTGTCAGGGTTTTTAGAGGTTTAATCACTTTTTGTACCTGATGTGAGAGCCACCAGGTAGTTTTTTTTTGTTTTTGTTTTTTTTACAATCTGGGCGAATCGGTGCATTGAGTCGCTTGAATGCAAAATAAATCTGTACTAGGGATTATATCAATGATGGACTTTGCATATCCTCTGCTTACACATAGGTTTCAAAACATTCACTGCAGGCTGTTCTTTTTTGTATTTTTGTTTGTTTTTTCAATCATGCGTTTTGTCAAAAATGGCAATTAAAGTTTGAAAAATTTGAATATTGTCTTGTTTGTTCTTTACATTTTGATTTCATTCGCTTGTTAAAATATATGATATTTTACATCTTTGAATGTCACATTAAATAACACACTGTCACACAATTTTTTAAGGGTGAAGGGGTGATCAGGTTTCTTATTTAACTGTATAATTCATGTTTTTATTGTTTTATCGGTTTGTGAAAGTTTTAATTCAGTCAGACCAGATACGAATGAAGAGACTATTTTAAGTAAATATCTTAAATATCTATCCAAAGTATCATTTCTGCTTTAAATATCTGTATGAAATGTGTGATGAGTTGAATGTTTCTGGAAGTGTTTTCTCCACAATGTCTCTGTTTTGTGATTTAAGGTGACCTGTGGAAATCCGAGCTACTGGAAGATAATCGGTAAAACGCAGATGAGCTGGTGGAGGTTGAGCCGCATTTTAAAAGAAAGAAGAAAACAAAAGTCCTCAAAGTCGAAGTTTGCCATCTGAGGAAAGTTTTGAGTGGAAAGTTAACCGAGTGAGACAGGAGTTCCTGATAAATATACTGTGCTACCTCTACCTCCCCTTTTCTTCTCCTTTTGCCCTTCTTCCATCTCTTTCAAATTAACCGTGTGGCTTTAATACAATGTGTGTCATGCAGGTTGCCCTGGCGACTCTTTGATCCTGTTTTCCAGTCTCTGCCTCTGGGGCAGACGTGCTTCTCTTCAGTCTGCTGCACACCAGCTCTGGAAGCTGCTGCAGCCCTGAGACAAACCATGGGCTGCTGCGCTCGTCTCGCTCCCCCCTGTTCTTCCTGTCGCTCTCACTTTCTCTCTGGTTTTTTGAGTCCTCTCTATCTCACTCTTCTTACTGTGTTTTTTTTTTCCGCCTCTCTCTCTATCTCAGGTTCTCTCCATTTCTCTGTCTCTCTCTTACTCGCTCTGCTTCCCTTTGGTCACGCCAAAGCGGCCCTCCCTCAGCATGGGCATCCAGGATGCCCAGGGGAAGGGAAGAGGCCAGGACCTCAGCAAAGCAGCCCTCCCGGGAGAAAAAAAGAGAGAGAGATAGAGAGACGGGGACCTCTCTCTCTCTTCCACTCCTCCTCACTCTGCCTTTCTGTCTGTACATTTGATTTTATTCCCCTGAAAACGGTGCAGCCAGTCCTCTCCTCCCACACTGACCCTTTACCTGCTCTACCTGTTTAATTGCTGGTGTCTGGCTGAAGTGTTGAGGGAGAGTTTCTCTCTCTCGTCTGCTGCAGACACTCAGCGTGGCTTACAGATAAGAAGCTGCAGAGTTGTGTTATTGCTGTGCGGTAACACAGTCCAGACCTTTCTAATAAGAAGCCTGCGCTCAGAGTCGCATTACCAAGCAACAACAGCGGAGACCTGATGTTTACTGTGATGGATACAGTATCTCGAGAAACTTTCAAGTCTCTGCAAGTTGATTTTTATAATTCTCTAAAATGAATGGCAATTAATGGCTGCCTGGAAGGGAGGAAAAACACTTTGAAAAATCTAACAAACTATGGCAAGCCTCATTGTTGGCAGTAATATAAAGTGCAGATGTGATTTGTAACAAAAGGGCGAAACATGCAGAAATTCCAGAGCAGTGTGTGTGTGTGTGTTTTTTTTTTTTGTTTGTTTTTTTGTTTTTTCTTAAGAATCCGCATGTAAAGAATGACTGTGAGGGCACGCCGCACAAAAGTAATCTGAACGTAGAGCATGCAGCAGAGTTCAAACCTGCCAACCACAAACAGTTACCCAACATGCACGGCTGCAGCCTCCAGCCAAGTTTATTAATCATTTCTCTCTCTGGTTTTGATTTTCTGACATTAAGAGCGTTGCATTCACGTCATTAGTGGTCCTCTTTGCTTTCACACCTTGGTTACAGTGTGTACAGTACACATACAGTACAGTCAGTGAGAACACAGGGAATCTTCCATCCAGTGTGGATTGGATTTAAACACGCAGCGAGTGCCACGAGCTGACCAAACACAGATTGAAGGAAGCCATGAGGGTTTTTAAAAGATTGTCCTCACAATCCAGAAACTTTTTTTATCTTTTTTAGCCGAACCTCTGCATGACTCCTTAAACAATAAAACAGTAGCTGCCTTCGCATTTCTTTCCCTCATTCTAAAATAAATGTGCTGTTTTTTTATTACATGCACTGGATATTATCTGCTATCTGCACTGTATAAGCAGCATTTGATGTTCAAACACATCTGATAAACCCACAAATGCCTGACAAAAAACAACCGCATCTAAAATCGAAAAAAAAACAAGTGTTAGCGGTATCAAATTAAATGTTACGTGACAGATACAAATCTAAACCAAACACCCTCCAAACAGCTTCAGTTTCAACTGCAAATAAGAGAAATCACATGCACAAATATTCTCAAAGATCTTTTTGATCTGACAAACTGTTTAATCTTATGATAGTAATATCTCACTATATATGATAACATACTCTGATATCTGTATCTGATATGTAATAATACCTCATTCGTGTAAGGGGTTAGATTTTTACTTTTATTGTTGGCTTGTACAGTATAGTATATAATTAGAAAGACAGAAGTGTGTCACATTAAAGTATAACGACCTACCAGAAGTGTAAACAAATGCAATCACACGCAGCAAAATGAAGCCTGTGAGCTTTGTGAAATGCAAATGCGCGACCCGACAGGGAACCCGACTTTCGTTTACAAGACAAACAAAAGCCGGCATGTTTTCTTAAACTCTCCAAAGAATGCCCTTTTCTCTCTCTCTGTCTTCTCCCGTCTCTCATCCAGTGTGTGTGGCAGCGTTTTCTGCTGATAAGGACCCAGCCAGGAGGTGGAACAGATGTTGCCCCAACATCCATCTGGGCCTCGTACCCCTGCTCTGCCTCCCGCTGCCGATGCTCCACGCAGGACACCCCGCATTCCCGGCCCCTCACAGCGAGGGGCTGCCCCCACAGAAAGAGCTCCCCTCCTCGGGACCCTCGAGTAGTGACACAACACAGAAATCTGCCTCGATGCTGCTGTCATTCATGTTGCTTGTGTGTGTGTGTGTGTGTGTGTGTGTGTGTGTGTGTGATAGCAGTCAGTTATCAAACGGGACCTCTTGGGTCATTTGAGGCGTTTCAACACTTCTGACTTCATGACGCTCTCATAGACACACACACACACACCCCTTTGGAAAACAAACACAAATGACGGAAATGCATCGATGTGATGTAAGCTGGTGAGGAAATGTTCCCTGGACCAAATAATCATTTCCAGATATGTGACGACGGTTCCTGAGAATCACTAAAAGTGCAGCACTTTGACACTCTGACCGGTGTCACTACACATATTTCAATTTATCTAAACTGAACAGAAAAGTTGTTTTGTTTATGCAAAGTCATCCGGTTGGTGTCAACGTCACGTCAGCTTTATTATCTGATGGATTTTGAGACACTGGAAAGCTGCTGAGTATCATTAATCTTCTTTTCTACTTTGTCCTTTTGCAATTTAATGTTAAAACCACTCACAGAGGCCTCACAGTGTCCTTAAGAAAAGCTGTCTACACCTTCACAAATATCAAATCGTCAGCAGTCTTGTCATTGTGTGTAAATAGTTAATAATTTACCAGTACCTCACGTTTTTTTACAGTGTAAAGACGGAGGAATCCCTCTTGTCGCTCATGTGATCCTGCAGCTTTGCGGTCGAGCTGGAAAGACAAACCTGATAGAATCTCAATGAGATCTTCCCCCGCCGAGCAGCGAGCGAGCGCACTTTGCAGCAACACGCCACAATGATTATTATCACTTATTAATTTTCGACTTTATTTTACCTCCGTGGTGCTTTATGAGTCACTGAGCTTTGTTTTTCCTTCCAAATTCAACTAAGGGTTAACTTGACATGAGCTTTGATTTTTTTTTAAAAAATGTCCCTGTGCATTTCTTGCGTTTCTTTACATATCATGTAATTATCATGATACATAAGCACATCTGAGTAAATGAAATTAGTCTTAATATTTTTAAGTAATTTAATCAGAAGTGGAAATTGAGGATATTGGGCTCCAAACCAGACAGCTGCCACAGTCATTTCTTTCCAATCAATCCCATTAGTGTAGGATGACTGCTGGCTTAGACTTTCTCGTTATCACTTAAAAGAACATTTTCCTAATGTAAGGATGCATAAACCCTCACAGGTTTGTCTATTTCTGGAACAGATTTGACCTGCTGAAACCCGTGAGCTTCCCAAACTTCATTCGCTGCCTCAGATTTACGAACCGGGATCTTCACGGATTTGAGTGAAGAAAGGCTGCAACCGATCCACAGCAGGTAAATCATTGTGACTGTGAAGTTCCACACATGACATCTTCTGTCTCTTCCTTTTCTCCTTTTTAAAAACTATTTATGAAACGATAACTCATCACTTACCACCTGCAGATGATGACCGCTGTAAATTTTAAGAGCATATTCTGGGCTTTGACTTGTTGATCGCTCGACAAAGACTTTCTATGCTGGTGGGATTTCTACATTTTAAACAGCGGTGGAAGAAGTGTTCAGCCTTTTTACTTGAAAGTAAAAGTGCAAGTAACAGTTCACCGACATAAAACTACTCCACTACAAGTTTAAGTCCTGCATTCAAAGTTTTACGTCAAAGTATTACCAGAAATATGATAATTATTATGGATGCATAACTGTGCATGCTCTATTGTAACTTGTTCATTAAAGCCAATTTGAACTTTATACACTGTTACGGTGCTTTCATATGTAAGAATGCATCACATTTTATCAGGTAATTATAAATCTTGAATGTTAAACTTTGATGTGATAACGTAACTAGTAACTAAATGCAGTGAACTTGAAGAATATTATTATAATATTGTAGTGCTATAAAGGGAAAATACTGAAATAAAGTACCTCAGACTTAGACTTAAGTAAAATATTTGAGTTAATGTTCTTGCTTCTTTAACTATTTGTGGGTTTAAAGAGGAAAGAATCCGATCCTCGTTGGTGTCCTTCATCCTACATTCGGATATTGAAGGACTTAAACTTTTGTCCTCGAAAAATTGAGGAAGCCATGCTGTGCAATTCTACTCTGGCCCTTTGTGGCCACCTAAACGCCTCTTGTTTTTTCTGCGTGTTTGAATGCCTCGTCTGTTGGGTGACTTCCGTGGGATTCCAGCAGGCTTGTCACTCAGATTGTTTGTCCTGGGGACGAGATCTGTGTGAGTCCTGTTTCTCTTCCTCTCTCCTCGGCCCGAGTGCTGATGGAGACCCGCATCCCAGGTGGCCCACACATCAAAACAAGAGGGATCGCGGCTCTTGGTTTTCAGACAAACATCACTCACTTTCTTTGTTGTCTGAGGGACAGGGGGCACGGCGGTTTATCTCCAGAGGATCTCCCCCGCTATCGCCTTCCACCAGCCCACCGCCTCATCCCACAGGAGCCGCTAAAAGCAAATGTCAGTCAAGGAGAAGGCGTTGCATTCCTGCAAGAGGTCAATTAGTGGTGGCCACTGAAGGATATGTTGCATGTTTATAAAACTATTAACAAAAAAAAAAGTTTTTCTCCTCAAGATCATCCAATCTAGTTACAGTTTTACTTCCTTGGCGTAAAGGTTTTTTTAGAGTTTTCCTTCTCTGTTTTAAATCTCTCCATATGATGACGCCTCTGTCACGTTGCAGTCCATGTTTTGAAGCTTACTGCCCTGCCCTCCCTACATACCTACCGCACACACAGCCCGGTTTAGTCTAGTGTGAGTTATTTGAAGCTGAGCCTGATTCACAATGTGCCGCATATGAAACCTATTGCTCTCTAAGGCCGTGTGATGGGGGGGGGAGAAGGGGCGGCCCAGTAGCAGCTCACAGCAGTGGAGCAGCTCCTGACCCATCTGTGCAGGTGATTCCTGCTCCGGCTCTTCCCCTCCAGGCCTATAAGGAGCACCGTGTCTACAGGACTTTTATGAGTGTGACCTTAACATGCCCGTCTCGAGTGGTCTAGACTCGGCGCTCCGTTTACTAGAGTCCCCGTCCCGCTGATGGCTATCAGACTTTTCACTTTTTACCAGTGATCCTCTCTTGTCATAACTCTTTGAAGACGGACAAGCGTGACGCTTTGACCGTCTTTTTTTGTGGACTTTGTAGAATTTTCTGTCACGGCTCTGAAGAGCGGGGAATAACAAAGGGGAGGGCTCGGACGTGCACTGCCTCTCTCTCTCTCTCTCTCTCTGCAGGAGAGTCAGATGAACATGTGCGGAGTACAGCTGTGGTTTGGCTGCACCCTGAGAAGGTGGTGCAGCTTTGTGAAGTGAAGCACAAGCGTCAGGAAGGACGCATCTGGGTGAAAAAGTTTTTGAAGGGAATGTTTCTTGTGTGACACGAGCTGAAATCACGACGTATTGCAAGAAGCCACAGGTGATTAATCAGTCGCTAATATGTTGTAAATATTTAAGTGTTGGCTATAAATTTTGCCTTTTTATACATTATGGTTTGTTTGGTGTGCTGTGTGGCACCGAGCCAAATACTGTAGGTGGATTAGCTCATTGAATCCAAACAGTTTACGGGGAAAGCAGTTCCAGTGACGACACTATGTGGGCAGCTTGCAGCTCTCAAAATACAAACGTTCCGTGTGAAAGCGCAAAAAAAAAAAAAAAAGAGGAGAAAAAGTGAGTCTTTCACAGGAACAATCTAGTAAACAAGGTCGCTGCGCAGAGAGAGAACACCTGTGTTTTACCAAAGTTTTGGCACGGAGCAGCTTGATCACTGCCGGAGCCATATTTGGTCGAGTGAAAATTTACTGTTGCCCTTACAGCGATGACGAAACGCACCCTGAGTCAGGCAGGAAACTGCAAAGTCAGTCGCAAATAAGATCTGAGTGAACAACAGAAACAGGAGAAGGTGGACAGCGTGGTGCTGGGATGATTCAGATCTGCTGGAATAGCAGGCTGCGGACACAAACACGGGTTAGATAGTGGGAATAAGCTTAGAGCTGAGGCTGGAAATAGTATTTAAGGTGTGGAGGATTAGGGTTAAATGTCAGAAAGGTCAAGTAATAGACCAGTTTAGATTGGCTTAGAGAAGTCAACTGGCAACTAGAGTTCTGAGTCTCTCCATACTTTTACAGTAAGTGATGGTCTGCTGTGTGTTAACTAATGTAGACGATCTTTTGAATCTCAAATAGTCACTACAGCTTTTTGTAAAAGTTTGTGGAAACACAGACAGTTAAAAAAATCTGAAACATTTTATTTTGACGTCTTTGGACTTCTTAAAAAGAAAAGGCTGCAGTGATAAAGTCCAGATTTACAAAACATATTAGTCATATTAACGCCCACAACACTGATGAAGTACAGAACAAAATGAACCCCAGGCTTAAAAACAAACGTGTAGTAATAAACTGTCTCCACATGACTCTCGGTGAAGGTTTGAGAAATATGAAAAATCTCCAGTCCAGTGTTTTAGGATCACATGACAGTTCTTCTTCTCTGTTTACTGTCCGTCTGAGGATTATGCCTAAACATCCTATAATAGGATTAGCCAATAGGAGAAACCCAGAACAAGAAAATATGTCCACTCTATTTGCAACTATGTAGTCATACCTAATTTATATAATAGCCCCAAAACATAGTTTGCTTGTTTTTAAACCGTTATTTTGAGTCAGTCTGAAAGGTAATCCAATGGAAATATTTTCAAAATAAAATACCATAATAATTTATAATACGAATAACAATTTAATAATTTTGATGCTCTGAGTCTTATTCACTTCCGGTTTTTATCCCACTGGCCATACAGAAGCATTGTAAGTGCATTAAAGGTTAGTTTTAATGACCTGATCAGATATCTGCATCAGGTGTACATCAGATAAGAGAGCAGTCAATCAGCACTGGTTTAAAAACTGTGAATGGATTCATTTTACACTAGTTTGGTTTTAGGGTCAAAAGCAGTACTTTGCTCCAGATATTCAGTATTTTAACACTCAATATTCATGTTTAAATATGCACAAAATCAAGATAAGTAAAACTTATTTAGGTATGTTTTATAGTAGTAAACAGCCATAAATTCAACTGATCTTTTCCTCCTTTCAATAGCTTTAATGTTGATTACTGACTTTAAAACCGACTTATTCCACATGATCACATAAATATTCAATGTTTAGATCTTTATTTAAGTTTATTAGAAATATACACTCACTCCATCAAGTAATATTCTGGATGTTTTGTGCATAACTTTATACACATTTTCCCAAAAATTTCCATACAAAACAAACTACAAGTATATAAAATATGTTTCATTGGTTTATAATGAACTAACCAAAAGAATATAAAGTATTTAAAATTAGCTCCACCTTGCCGTAAACTTTTACATTAAGTCATCAGTAATCCAGTGATGTAATATCGAGTGTTATAGTTCAACACACATTTTTACATTACAAATAATAAATTGATTTATTTTTTAAACTATAAATATAAGTATAATACTTTTCTAATAATCCTCAGTACTTTTAAATTATTCATATTTAAATGCACATGTAGGCTTTTTACTTGTAACTGAGTACATATGATCTTGCTACCTTCACTTTCTTGAAGGATCTGAATATTTCGTGGTATATGCAAGCGAAATGGAGACAGTGTATTGTGTAATATATTTTAGTCACTATCACCCCATGATGTGTATTTGCCATGTCATTAATAACCAGCAGCATAACATGTTTGATTCAAACTAGTATGGTAAAATTGCCAAAATGTTTTAAAAAAAAATGTAAATGTACAATGAGGTGCACAACAAAGCTGCACAAAGAATAAAAAATGAAGTAACTGAATATTTTTCCACCTGAACAAAGTAAAAAGAAATGAGTTACTGAAAGTTGAAGGAGTGACATTCTTGCATTCTCCTCAGTCTGTCTCTCCTGTTGCTGCCCTGCGGACAGCCCCCTCCGCCCCCCCTCAGCCCCTCTGAATCTGCCTGGTTCACATACACAAGATTAAGTAGCAAAAGTGACATCCAAGACCAATCGGGCCACCCAAGAGAACCGCAACCAGCGGAGAGGCTGTCAGAGCCCCCTTTTGCAACATTAATCTTCAAGCCTCTCCTGCACTGCCAACTCACATCTCCTTCAAACAGGACAGGGAGGTAGAAAACTGAACTTTTCCCTCCCTGAAGGTTTTCTCCTCTCCATCAATTAACTCTTTGGGGGACAATTCATCGTCACCCGCCATGTGCCAGACAACTTCAAACACCGGCAAAATGAATTGCTTTTCCAGACATTTTTTTCAAAACTCGCCTTTAATTTGGCAACAAAGAGATTAGTGTGGACGTTAGTTCAATTTATAATCGGCCTAAATGCCTCCACAATGACATGTGAGGCAAAAATTACGCTCAAAAATGATGCTTTAAGGGGATTTATGTCTGAGGAAACCTCATTTAACTTGTCTGTTTGACGTCTGTGGAGGCATTTCTGTGGTCTGTTTCACCCATTAATAAGATGTTAACATTCAGCAATGGAATTTATCTTAGAAGTCAGAGGACCATTAAAACAGACATCGAGGGATCAGCACGATAACTGTGCTGTTTTAACCACCTCCGCTCAACCTTTTGTCTTCTCTGACCAATAGCATCTTTGATCTCTTTCAGGAGGATAACTCCATGGTGTGTGTGTGTCTGTGTGTGTATGTGTGTGTGGTGGGGGTTATTCTAACCTTCTGAGGGGGGTGGTGTCCCGTCCAACCTGATAGCGGTGTGAATGGGAAAACAGAAAAGATGAATACAGCAATTGCTAAATAGCGGAACATGAGGGTGTTATGCTGTGGATGCCTTCGGTCCCAGGAGAGGGCCTTCCTAACCCCAACCTTTCTTCCTCCCCGAGACCTGAGAAGCAAAGGGGGACGTCGCGCCATCTAACAGCGCTCCTTTGAAGACAGCAACGCTGAAATCGGGCAGCATGCTTCAAATACTTTCTGCTGGTTTTCAGAGAGACTCTTCGCACATGGCTGGAAACCTAATCTGTTGAAATATATCTCCTTTAAAGGACAAGTCTGGTGATGTTTTAGGTTTTTTTTCTTATTGTCAGCCAGTCTCTTGAAAAATGAATTGTTTCCACGGACAAGTGTTGTTGTCCAAAACTGTCGCACGTGTTCCTTCATTATGATGAACGTGGGCACTGTAGTTTATTTGGATTTGATCCCACCGTCCTGCTGCTGTAAATGTTCACCTGGGCAACAAATGTGTGTTAATCCACAGTTGAAAATAATCCCCAACATATGCAAAATTTAGTCCAGCCCAACTCTTTTTTTTCTTCTTCTTTTTTTTTAATAAACTCATATCAGCGGCCCTCTTCTAAAGATTTATGTACTCAGGAGGATCCACTGGGCTTTGGGGCCGAACAGGACAGAGAAATCATGATGAAACATGCAAAAACACTGTTGACTTTGGTCTTTTTGTTGGATTTGCTGACAGTAAGAAAAATATCCCTTAACATCTGTGTGAAGAGTTTGTACACCCGCATTACAGTAAATGTTATTTCTGACTTTCCTCTCGTCACATTTGGCCACCGTTTTGGTTCTATCAGCTCAGGGTTTGAGGTATCAGTCTCTTCTGTCCCCGCAGCTCGATGGAGGTGAAAGTTATTGTGTTTGTCGTGCCCAAACCATCAAACAAGTATTTAAAAATCAAAAGGAATATCTGCTTCTCGTAAACAGTGTCCCCATTTTTCAAGCTAATCCACTGACCTTGCTGTGAACTGTTTTTATTGGAACCGCTGAAGAAACAGTTCACATCATCCCGTCTAACTGGGTCATCGCTTCTGGAAAAACATCTTGCTGGTGAATTTTTTTTTTTTTTTTTGTTAATAAAATGTCTTTTTGAAATATATATAAATAACGTATGTAATGAATTTTCTGGAAAATCTATGAAGAAAACATTAGTGGAGAGAGTAATTGGAGACGTTTTAGGATAATCTAAATAAATTCAACCTGCCAGGTCAGAAACATCAACACACTGATGTAAAAATCATATGAAAATCTAAAAAGCCATAAATCACCCCCATTCATTGATTTGTATTGCTGCCCGCAAAGAACTCATTCACCAAGAGATTTAAAGTAAAACATAAAAACATGTAAACTGTTAAAAAAAAGTGTATTTTGTGCATCATCTCACAGTATAAATCATATTTTTCTGCCTTCTGTGCGTCATATATGTGAAGTGACCCTTTAACAGAGTAGGAAAGTAGGTTGTTATTTTACAAAAGCTTCCGTCTATAAAATTTTTAAAAACTTACTATGACACGGCCGGTTTTGTTGTCTCACCGCATGGAGGATAATAAATGATGCACAGATAATAAACAGTGCGCTTCAGGTAAACAGGTTCTTTTCTGTGCTGCCTGCTGTGAGCTTTTTGTTTGGGTTAGCAGAAGTCAACATCAATCTGTGATCTGTGCCCTTCAAAACAACCAGTCCACAGAGTACGCTGGAAACACACACACACACACACACACGCGGGGAAGCAGGTCTTTGGCTGCACATGAGCAGGGTTGCGTGCCTCATCGCCTGGGTTGGAGAGTTCACAGTAGTGAGCGACCACAGACAGCAGTGATCATTAGGTCACTGCAGGCCAGAAAGCGGTTTGCGTGAGTGAAGGTGTGTGTGTTATTTAGAGGAGCTCCGCTAACAAATAACATCTTGGCACCCGTTCAAACTCAAACTTTCACATCAGGTCTTCTGTCCAGCTGCTGAGTGCAAGCAGGATGCGCCGCTCGATAACGGCCCTCATGCTTTCCAGCAGAGTGTAGGAGTTTTTTTTTTTTTGTTGTTTTTTTTTACTGAGTTTGAACTCCCTTTATTACAGAAACTAAAAAAAACTATTCATGATGGATTAAAATGTTTTCCTCAATGGAAAACACCACTTAACACATAACTCCTGCCGGAACCCCATTGCTTTCTATCTGGAGTCCGTGCATCTTTTTTTGTGTTTGCTTCTTTCAAACAAGACATTTTTTTCAAAAGGGTTTCACTCCTGGGAGCCACATTTCCCTGTCAGCTCCATAAAATTTGAATGCATGATTGGATGAAGTGCAACACAGATTGTGGTTTGTTTCAGCGTCGCCCGCTGCTGAGTTTTTTTATTGTATCTTCCAGCTGGCGAGGCCAATTATTACTTATCCCATAAAACAATAAAACATTATGACACTGTTAGTGACTGAAAACACTATAAAACACTGTAATAACGAGCAGGTGCTACACTGTATGTTGCACATATCCTCTCAGCACATGTGCAATCTGTGTAATATGTGTAAATATGTGAAACACGCTGCATACAGTGTGGAGGGATTACACAAGAAATAACTACCCTCTGTGTTAATTGTCTGCAGGAAAAGCTGATTTAGAAAGATGACAAAAAAAAAAAAAAACCCGCACTTCAAGATAGTGAAGGTGAATGGGACTGTTTTTGTGGGTTTTATTTGTATTTGTGTTGTGGTGCGTTCACATTCACATTGGCCAGCACTATGTTGATTTTCCACCAGGTTGTGGAGCAGAAGTTCACTGAATTAAACCTTGGCCTCAATTTTGATGTGTTTTTCAATAGACAGTCACTGGTAGTTAAGGGGGTGAATATTAAACTGTGCAGGACCACAGAGGAAAAGTTCATTTTGCTCGTCTCTGTTTTGAAAAAGTTAAAAAAGTTAAAAATCTGTTTCTTCGATTCACCTGGGACTTGAATCAGAAACATCAAACCTGGCCTGGCATCAGAACGTTTTAAATTGTGATTTCTTCATCTGATCTGATGGAGCATCCTGCTGAGCTGCTTTGGAAGATTACGTGCTGTTCCTCATGCTGCACTCTGCCTTCACAAACAGTCTGAAAACTGCACTTTCTCTTGACAATCCGCAGAAAGAGCTGCCAGCAGTTTCCATTGGAACTTCTTGTTTTTGGGGGAGAGGGGTTAAACATCTGAAAACTGCTCACAGCGAGCTCTGTGGATCTGCCAAAGTAACACTGACACTGATTCTGGAAAGAGATGCTGAATTCTTTTAAATGTCAAATTTGCTCTCCACTGTACAGGGGTGGCAGGAGAAATGTCAGACATGGACATCAAAAACTAACAACATGACAGGATACCTGGAGGGGTGAGTAAGAAACTGAGCTTTAAACTACTGAAATCATTACAGATAGATTAGACAAGCAGTCTTGTATAAGTTCTATTAGCGTACTTGAAATGTGACATCTTTCCCCGTCAACACTGAATCTATAGCTATTAAACTATGTAGACTTTGTCTTAGCAAACCCTTTAATCCTATGTTTTTGCTCTGACTGTTTGCAGCGGCCGTTTCGCCGAGGTTTGTGTTGTAATGATGATTTTGAACAATGCCACTGCGCCGCCGCTCTCATTTCACATACATTATTGTGCTTATGGGCCAAGACGGGCGGAATGCTTTCAACTTTTTATGACACAAAGTTGTGCCAAGAGCGCTTTTCCCCGCCGCTTCTCTCCGAGGGGATTTCAAAGAGAAAAAGCAACACATGCTGTCATTCATGTCCTGCCGTTCAGATGGACCATTACACTCATATCAGATCGGCCCTTTTGATGTGCCGAGTGACAGAACAAAATAAATAGCGAGCGCAAGGCTGTGAGAGATTTGCAATGCAGTGCGTTAATTAACGAAGGGCTATACCAATTAGGCGCCCATGATTGGTGTGTGAATATCAGTGCAGTCACGCAGTTTGGGGCTCGGCGCAGAGTAACACCACTGTTTACTGAACACAAAGACCGTAAACAAGCACTGGCAACAAGTATGCTGCCAAGTGTGAATAGCTGGGCATTTCAAAGAATTTATGGCTTTTCCAAAGATCCCAACAGGCGGAGAAACTATTAACTATTTGAGCCTCTTATTCAGAAATTGTGTTTTTAGGCAAATAATTCAAAGT
>JBAJHX010000076.1:16556022-16578898 GCA_037176925.1 Amniataba percoides
TCCCAACAGGCGGAGAAACTATTAACTATTTGAGCCTCTTATTCAGAAATTGTGTTTTTAGGCAAATAATTCAAAGTGGCTTTTTAATCAGTCTGTGCATGGCATGAAACATGCACACATTAAAGGAAGACTCATTATTGTGCTTTAAAAATCTCATTATTTGGAATTTGGCAATAAACCTGAACTAAATCGGCACTTGACCGTACCAACAGAGCGAAGATGAGCAGTTTTTGGACCTCCAGAAAAGTATAACTGGCATCATTTGTGTGGTTATTTCCCAGACAAAATGTCATACATTACTTATGTTTAACTTGCCACTTGTGAGGACTTCCTCCTCTTCACTGTGTGGATAGCGACATTCGTGAAAATTACTTGCAACTCGAGTATTATGTGGATCATTGCTCTCCCTCATTTGAACACTTCTAGTACTTCCACATAAACGGTACCAAGAAATCAAAATTGCCTCAATTGTCTTAATACCGCAGGTCTCACTTAAAGTTAGTGATGTTTTTTTCCAGGGTGATGCTCATAAAAGACATGAAAACCTCACTGCACAGATGTTGCAGTAAAAAAACTGTTAACCTTTTTCAGAAAAATCTGTTCCAAATTCGTCTTATTTAAATTCCAGTTGTGGTGCTCTCCAAACACTGAAACAATTCAGGTAACAGGATGGAAACAAACACTCACGCAGGAAAAATGTCATTGGTTTTGGCCTACAGATATATTTATCCCTGTGTTTAAACAGGTTCTAATTGTAATAATATGTTCCCCTTTGTTTTGCTGTTGCAGAACTTTACTCAGAGAACAAACACTTCATTAATCGAGCAGACCACTTTAGGTAGTCAGTAATGAGGTGAGTGTTTGAAGAATAAAGCGATAATGACCCAAATGTTTGGTTCACACGTATATAATTATGCATTTATTGACAAGAATGATACAGGTCTGTCTGGGACAAACTGAGGTCAAGCCAGCTAACAGATGGGTGTCTTCAGTTTACTTTGCAGACCTCCTGGTCCTCTTGTCCCAGGAGAAGTTTGCTCCGTAGGATTTCACCCGAGGCTTTGAGCTCCTCTTCTCCGTTACGTCGTAGCTCCAACCTGAAGGACAAACACCAGAGTAAGCGATGGGGCCCGAGAACGTCACGTATATTCGCTTTGGATGAGTTCCAACCACAATGAGGTGTTTTGGAGACATCAACAGGCTGTGTGTAGTCAGAACTGCACTAATCACTTTCATGGTGCAATAAACAGAGTACGCCGGTTTCCTTTGCTTAGTTTCAACAAACTTTCCCAGATGGCTGAGTTCTCTGAGTCAATGGGGAACTTTCTGTTGAGCTAAAGAGAAAATATATCGACCGTGTTTCTCTTTGACTCACACAGGACTGTTTTGAATTGTTGAAGAATCTTGTTATCCCATCAGAAGTATTCTCTTCATGTTTTATCACTTGATTTGTTCACCAACACATTGTCATCAGATGTCTGTGTTAACATACGTGCATTTTAAAAGGTGTTATTGCACCTGATCACAATCACGGTTTAAAGGTTTAATAACCTGTGAACATTTAAAAAAAGAATATTGTCCCAAAGAAAGCGATGGTTTCTGCTGGACTCTCCTGGAGTTGAATTTCTTCCCAGGAATATGATTAGTGATTTATCTTTCCTGAGAACAAAGTGCAACATGTTGCATTCAGATGGCTGAAGGGTAAGTAGGTTTGTAAAATTTAATTTCTTATGTATTCAATATATATGCCATCCATGTATATACACTGTATTAATATTATATGATGTACTATTCATAAAGTACTCATGCAAACACGACTGTTAAAATTTTCTTTTTTTTTTTTTTAAAGTAGAACAAATGCTTTTATTTAGTTTTGTGGACAATCAAGTGCTACAGTGGTACTTTGAATTATGTAAGATGCTGTAACAGTAAGGTTGGATCAAAGTACATATTGATCCAGATTAAATCTACTTACTCTTGAACCAACCAGATTACTCTCGGATGCAGTCAGTGCAGCAGAACTGGCAGCCACCTCACTTGTTTTCACAGTCCCCCCCCCCCCCCCCCCAACAATAGTAACTTTCCAATAGAACTATTAGTACTACGAATACAACTAATTACAGTCAAATATCTTTAAGCTTACTTGTGTTAAATTAATTTAATGTTGTATGTGATCGCTCCATTATGTCATTTTAAAACTGAACTGACTGAACCGTTAGAATTAGTGGAGGCACTGGATACACGTATGTTTTGTTTTACATGAAAATCTAAAATCTTGGAAAACTCTTAGATTCTTTTACCATTTTTCTCAGCAAAAGCAATGGCGTCTTCCTTGGAGGAGAAACTAAGCACCATGTTGGACAAAGGATCACCACTGAAAAGCAGAAAGAGCTGTAAGCCACACAATCGAATATTTGAATGCAAATATAAGACATGTTTTATTATCTAAAATAAAAAAGGAGCTAGTTTGTCATTTTGGACTACATAAGTAAAGTTGATTAGATATAGAGGTACAGAGAGCAAAGTAGTCATGGAAATTGGCGGGTACAGGTGGGAGTTTCTTACGTCGAAGCCCAGCCCATCAGTGGGTTCTCCCAACGCTCTCTGGTATCGAAGTCCATCTTCCACTTTTTGGTGCTGTTGACTCCCGACTGCATGGTGCTTTTGGCGGGCACAAAGATGTGCACCTTACGTGTTTTGATGTGCTCCTCTGGCACCCCTGTCAGAGTGGAGATGTCCTAAGAGAGAGACGGAAATAAAGCACATCCCACTGTCAGTACCAGAGTTAATATGAACTTCAGACTAGAGAATAAAACAAATCCAAAGTATTTCAAACATTTAAACCTACGGACACGCTGTAGCTATCCAAAACCTCATTTATGGGAAGGCCCTTTAATCCAGTTTGACCTCATTTGACTGCACTTAATAACAATCCCATTTTAAAAACACGTGTTTGTGTGAATGTGAGTGCTTAGGCCTGCTCCAGATGCTGATTTGCATACATACAGGCAAAATGAATCATTTATTTTCAAAACTAAGCAGTATAGGCCAGTAATGCACTTGCTGCTTCTTTGCACTTCTGATTAGATGCTAAACTGCATTTCGTTACTCTGTATTTATACATGTGTAATGACAATAAAGTTGAATCTAATCTAATCTAAAGACCTTTAAATCTATAATGAATAATGAGTTATTATAAAATGAATAGCAAATGCAAGGTAAATAATGAAATAAATGATCACTGCAAAAAAAGAAAAAAAACGTGGAGCTCAGACGAGTGTTCGACTGAGCGTCAAAGCTTCCCGTTTCTGCTGATGTGTATGAAAATAAACCGACACTTTCGGTGTCAGACCAGCCAGCAGTCTCCCCGAACTTTCATCTGACTTGGTGACTGATGTCTGCGTCTTTCTCTGCAAAGAACAAGAGTTCATGCGAAGATATATGCGCGAGCGTTTGCTGAGAAAGGTCATCTGAATGTTAGCTCGCAGGTGTTAAAAAATACAACTTTACGCTCTGACAACGTGATCTTAGTGTCAGAAAAATGGGGTTAGGAAAATCTTCGGTGGCTATAAAAAGTACTTTTTTGTTTTATATATATATTTCTTTGTACTTCACATCAATCTGTAGAGATTTATTCTCACTTTTAAAACCGGGGTCAGAAAAAGCTCAAATACATCCTCGGTGTCAGAAAAACAATAAAACATGAAAAATCCAAAGAGGAGTGAACACATTTTATGGGCACTGTAAACTAAAAGTTTGGATTGTACTTTTATTGTTTCTATGATCTGATTTTCACTCTGTGGGCATTTCTGTCTCTGCCAACACAACTGTTACGGCTACATATGAATCTTTCCTGCGCTTTAAGCTGTCAGGACTTTGATGTGTTGCTTGTAAATGTCTGACAGTGTTCAGTGGTCTTTTTCTCAGTCAGCACTTTGATTTTGTGTGCAATTTTAGTCTAACTGAATAACGGCGCTCTAAAACTAAAAACAACCGAGAAGAAAAACCACAGCAAACGTATGCGAGACGGTCAAAACTGGACTGGAAGATAAAAGAAGAATATAACAGTCTTCTTTATAACGTTATTCATACTATTTTGCATTGAGGTGGATGAAATTAATTCCTAATACTTGAGGTGATTTATTCCAGACCATCAGAAAGTAGGCCAGCGCGACAAGAGGAGGAGGAGGGGCCTTTGGGCGTACTAAATGCATATTCCTGAGCAACTGGAGACCCTTCAAGCTCCTATCAAGGATCTGGTCCAATTCTTCAGGGAATTAGCAAACAAGCAATGGGAAGTCGGCGACAAAACACAGACGAACCTCCCAGCACGCAGGCACCAGCCACCCAAGACTGAGGGCTTTCCAGGGTGCTCTCCTTTCAATACAAGAATTTTACACATTTCAATGGCCATTACAACTTCAAAGAATCAAATTTTCATCATTGTCTGTCATCTGCCAGTTGATTTGTAGAAAGGGGGTCGTTTTGCATGAACCCCACACAAAAGCCCGCCTTTCCTTTGGCAAAGGAGCTTCCAATGGTATTTAAGCCTAGTAAATTACAGGTCCAACTGCTGAGCTACAGCTCGTTTCAGCGAAACATCTTTTGCCATGCTCAGAGGCACGACCAGTCTGAATTTAATCATAAACAAGATCTGCACATTGAAAAGATTGTTAAAATGAAAGGGAAAAGACGAACAAAGGGGGGAAAAAAAACTTCACAAGTGCTTGGTAATTATTTCCGGCTGCCCTATCTACTTAACCTTAACAATTCCTTCTTGTCACAGAGAGGAAGAAAACATGTTCTCTTCACCCGAAGGGGGTAATGGTGGACAGTTCATGACACAATAACACACAAGACAGTTAGAGAGAGCAACAAAATGAGATGCCAGGGGCTCTTTTTTTCCATCCTGGAGCCTGCAGCAGGTGATTGCATGTTTTAAAACGTTGCTTTCTGCAGGATACAAGGTTTTATTTCCAATGGATAATGATCAAAAGATCTGCGCTCCAGAAGTGAGAGGTAAGAAAAACTTGTTGAGTGTTTTGGAGAAAAGAATAAAGTACTTTGTACACAGCGAACCATAACATATTTGGAGTTGTGAATCGATATGGGGGAAAAAAAATCATGTACAGAAAGTACCTTCTCAGATGAGGTAAATCAAATTTGCACACAGAAACATTTAGCAGCTCTGTGGTCTGTCCTGGGGGATAGATGCATGAAAATCCCTCTCCGAGACACATTAGAAATTATACCCTTGGGATTAGCGGGCCAGACTATGGTTACGGGTATGTACGTTACATAAACCATAACTGACACGAGGCCCATGTATGGTAAACTGGTGCAATAATTTGTCCAGATGTAGCAGACCTTAAATCACATCTTAGGCGTGGATGAGCACAAAAGGTCCTTCATGAATGAGGGAGGATGTGTCAAAACAAAAAGCTCTGCCAAATCACTGAAAACACTCTGCTCATTATCTGGCATTGTTTGCAAAAATACGAGTCTAGACTTCTATGATACTTGCATGCATTACACTGGAAGCTAGGAGGGTTATCGGCATAACAGACTCACCCACAATACCCAGATTCACAAAGGGAATGATTGTGGCTGGAATGTGGTGTGTTCCCAGGAAGACTAGAGAGGGCCATCACAAAAGGAAAACCCACACGGTGGGCACTTTTTCTTCTGCACATGTACAGGAAGCAAAATGAGAACTATCAAGTTTGACACTATTCACAGGGCCTTCACGGGGCCCTACAATACCTGGCTGGGCAGGCAGAATGCCGGGCTTAAGAAAGGGGGGAAAAAGGCTGGCAAAGTCTCCGTCACGTGAAAGCGTGTCGATATTTCTGACACCTCCAGGCTACGTGCCAAATAAAGAGCATAGGGGCTTGTCGCTGTGGGGCCGCTGGGCCCACCAGAATGCTGAAAGCTGGTACCCCTAATGCTCCAACAGAGACCTGGGATGGAGGGTTTCTGTGTAAACAAGATTCAAAGACCTGGATATGCTTAAGTGGCAAAAACTGAAGAGAAAAACGAGGTATTCAAAAGTAAAAAAAAAATAGAAAAAAAAACAGTATGAAGACTAGTTTTGTTGGGGGTGAGCTGATGTGCAACATGGCTGGAAATCTAAACATTTGTGGGATAAATTCAAATCCATTTAAAGAAGTATCTTCTAAGCTGTTAGACAAGCTCTGGTGTAGATTACAAAATCCATCAACTAAATTATCATGATCACTGATTATGTTTTTTTAAATTAAAAGCATAATGTCCATCTTATTCCACTTGGGGGAATCGATTTAAAATGACAAGTGAACTTCAGCCAAACCAACAGATTGAACTGCCATTTCACTTCAGTAAGTCCTCGTCATGTTGTTATTTCTTCCTAACCAATAAGCAGTGGATTATGTATTTGCACCATCACATCTGTAAAAGAAATGTGCTCCATCTCAACTTTCTGGGCTAGAAATCTATGGCACATACAGATATCTGTCTGTTAAATATGAAACTACAGCAAGAAAAAGGTTGGCTAAGCTTAGCATAAAGGCCAGAAACAGCTACCAAGACTCTGACCAAAAGTTAAATAAATAAACACAACTGTAAAGTGTTGTAATCGACACCTTACATCTCATTTGTTAACACCAAACTACAATCTGAAAGCAACAAGTTGTGGTTTTGTAGAGAGTTTTGTGAAGGTTTTATGTCTTGGCCGTGAGTAGGACCTTTCTGGAGTTGTGTTTTACAGTGAGTTTGCCAGGTAATGAGACAAAGTATTATTCCTTTAAGAGCTTTTATTCTTGTAAGCTGACGTGCAGCAGCCTGTATAGCTGTGCCCATCTCAGTCATCTTGTCAAAAAATATTTGAGCCCATTTGTCGGCACAGGAGAGTGATGTCCATATTCTCAACTCTAACTACAAAGCTCTTCTTCTTCAAACCAGGGGACAGAAAATAATAAGCACAACACCGGTCCGAACTGGAGACACGGTGGGCAGAAGCCAGGATAAAAGACAGCATCTTCCTCTCCAACTGTACATGTTCGTCACCGGACTCTTAAACCGTCTTCCAGCCACGTACATCTGTCCTCGTATCGTTTAGCACATCTGGTCAGTTTCAGATTATTTGCAGGTGAAAGTGGTTTGCCAGTAACAAAATCTTCCTCAGTAATGAAAATTGGACATCGCTCTTGGCTGCATCTTTGAAAAGTTTTTAACCAGAAAATTTTGATTAAAATATCAATTGCAGGGGGAAGCTCCTGCTGGGGTACGTGGAGCGTCCTGGGGTCTGGCAAAATGTAGACGAGGACTTGAAAAAAGATGATGCGTATAAGAACCTCTGAACACATTACTGTTCATTCACTTAGTGATTTGAATGGTCTCGTCTTTTTCATTCAATCACTTGATACTCTCTCTGCGCCTATTTACAAGAACAGGATTACTTTAAACCTAAAATAAACCATAAAAAGGAAATTCACATCTGTTCTTGTGATGATCCTGAACGGCTCAATTATTAGTTGTGATAATGATCAGCTGTCCTATAATTTAGAGGGGTGAGAGGTATAAAACATGGGGTAAGTGTAACGGCAGTATCACCGAGTTGGTTTGCATTTTTCTTCTTTTTTTACATTAATGATTTGGAAAAAAATAAATATTTATAACCCGAACTGAGGAGACATGAAATCATTAGTTGATTAACTGATTAGTAGGCTAAGAAAAGTTCTGACTGGGCAATTTTAATAACTATAATTTTAATTTATGCAGGTAATAACTGGCTGTGAACTGATGATTTGCTGATTTTATATCACTGGAAACTGAATATCTTGTACAGTTTGTTAGACACAACAAGTAATTTAAAGACACCACTGTTGTAAAAGGCACATTTTTTCAAACTAAGTAAACGATTAACGAAACAACAGATGAAAATGAGAACAATGATGAAAATAATCATTAGCCGCAGATACACGTGTCTGCTAATCTGGGAAAAATGGCCCAGATACAGGGTGAAATTGTCTAAACACACTGGTACTGGAAGTCCTATTTTTAAGACTTGTTAGGATTTACAAATGTAAACTGGGGCACGGACTGCATTTTCCTGTTAGTACAGTAACCAAACAGACAAACAAATAAACAAATAAAGGATGTCTGTGCATGACTGGCTCAGACAAAACATTTCCAGCGTCACAGTCACATTGTTATGGGTAATGGTGTACACACTGACAGCCATCACACTGGTACAGTCCAGCCTATCATAGCACGAACACCCGTATGCCAAAACTGCAGCTCGGCAGCCAGGAGGGGTCACAAGGTCAGCCGAGCTGAATCATGTTGAGTCAGCATGTGGTGAAAGCCCAAACACATCACCCATAACCCCCCACTGTCCAGCCTACACCCAGACCAAGAGCCTCACTCATCAGCTTCCACCGGTTCCCACCTTCAGACGTCTTTGAAGTGGAGAAAGCGTGCCAATTACTGATTGGACATAGTGGGCGTTTCTAATAGAAACAAATATTATGTTGCTTGCTCACGTGTGGGAGTGGTTCAACACTGGAGAACGAGGAGCAGCTGGCATGAGGGTCATCTCGAATCTCACATTACGCATACCGGTGAGGACCGGAAAAAGGTAGAGGAAGGGGCCATTCATGGATATGTCGGATGCAGACACACTTGTTTGTTTGTGTGTTGTACGCATCTCAAAGACACCAGTTCAAATGTCTTTTCAGAGGTAAAAATAATTTATCAATGACACGTTAAAATAATAATTATTATGATTATTATTTTTCTTTATTGTTCCTTAATCCACAGTTTTTTTGATCAAGCAATTGTTTGGTTTATAGGATATGAGCTAATTATAAAATGTACCAATCACAAGTTCCCAGGGCTCATCACTGTTTTGTCTCATCAACAGTCCAAAACTAACAAAATATATACTATCATAGAAAACATTTTTAATAGCCAGTCATTTAATAGACTACCAATTTCAGCTCAAGTAAGCATTATTCAGTTACATTTTCAACACAACATAAACGATATAATGAATTATTGTGTTGTGTTTTTTGTTGTTATTTTAACTAGACTTGTGTATTATAACTATAATAACTTGAACCACACTTACGATGGCATAAGACACCAAGACAACTTTGTAAAATTAGAAAATGGACAGTTAGCTGGTAACTAATGGATAACTGGAAGTGTAGGCAAACAGAAGTAGTGAGCCACTTTTTATCTGCTCTGCAAACACAACACTTAGCAGCCAGACACTTCCTAAAACTAGCCAGCACTGACAGGGCTGAGGAGTCCTCTTAAGAGGCTTAGTCTCTATGGAAGAGAGTGTTAATAAATGAAATACTATTTAGTGGATGATACATAATAAGCCTCTTGTCTGGCACTCCTCAAAGACCAACATCCTCTGACCCACTACTCCAAACTTGAGCCGAGAGATTTTCTTTTTTTTTTTTTTTGCATAAGCGCGCCGTATGAGAGACAAAACAGACACTTAAGTTGTCTATGTGCAAAGGAGGGAGGAAGGGTGGGAGAGGAGGATGAGAGGGAGAGGAAGGGGGGTGGGGTGGTGAATGTGGTCTGCTCCACTGTAGGTCACTGTGTGTCTGAGGCTAGACAGGCTTAGAGAATATACACCCCTGTACTGCAGACTTAAACTGCTTGTGCTAAATATATCCTCATAGTTGGGATGGCTGCATTTTTATCGTGAGTCCGCATCTTCGTCATGCTACGCGCTGATTTTCTGTTCGATTTCAAAAAGCACATAGCTGCTTGAGGTCGCAGTGGCTGAGGGAGGTCTGCCTCTCAAACACACCTTTAATTCTGCAGAAATTGAATTCTCGAGTGTCATAAAGAAAACAAGTGTGTCCAATTGAAAAGCTCCAACGCCACGCTGAGATGACCGTGTGTTAAACAGCTTCCTCGAAGTGACCTCTGTATCGCAGAGTTTTCCTGATACCTCTGGGTGATAAATCTTGACTGACAGACTTGACATCTTTCAATCTGATATCAATTTAGCTCTTTCAAAACAACCAACAACCTGCCTTTAGACTCAACTACCTTACCGCAATCAAAGCCCACATCTTTTGTCCAGATGTGACGTTACTTGCCAAGCGAGCGCTGGCCTCTAAATTTGCACAGAAACCAAAGATTTTGAATTAGCTAACTCAACGTGCCATGCCTCAAATGGTCGCACCAATTTAATACTCTCTTCCTCTCCCCGTCCTCTTCCCTCCTTCTCCCCCCCAATTCCCCACACTCTAATAACTGTCCTCCTCTGTCTCGTAAAACCCTAGTGCCTTTAGAGAACTCTATAACAAGGCTTCACAAGCGCTTTAAGATTATGGTGTTGTCTTTATGTGGAGAGAGGGAGTGCACTTGGCCGCGGCTGGAGCAGGAGTAGACGCTCAGACTCTCAGGCGTGAGTGGGAGATGTTGTATTATCGCATATTGAGGCAGCTGCTGAGGTTATAACCGTGGCCGTTCCTGCGAAGGGCCAGAGAGTGAAGCGAAGGCCGAACTCTAATTGAGGGAGGTTGCAGACATTCCGTGTAAAGCTGTGTATCAGTGGCCAGCCAGCCGGACCCTGGGAGCTGCCCAGCATGCTTAATCAAACAGTAATTACAAACAAAAGCAGGTTGGCATGGGCGCTCTGGGGAACAGCTTTGGGCTCCGGAGCTCCATCACGCAGGTCTTTTCATTTGGAATTATTTATGAAATTCAGGCAATGCCCTCAACGTTTTGCTCATACAAATCTCAAATTTAAGGCACATTTTTCAAGTGTGAACTTTTAAATGAAGACTGTGAAGATTCAAGATTCAGGTATCTTTTTTTTCCAACACAACATAAAATTACATACTGACAATTTCACTTTTTTACTTTGACACTGTGCACTGGAGCAACTGACATCATTTGACCATACCGGTGTGATCAAGGACATGAAAGGCTTAAGCTACCTATTGGGGTCTTGATACTACATATATTCTTCAGCTAGACAAACGTCAGAAAATAGTACAAATATTACATTCCTCAATTATAAGGTGACTCCTAAAGATACCTGATTTACTATCATATAAGACATAAAGCAGTCGATTTTCAAACAAAGACGTAGGAACTGGGGAATGTTTGTCATTTTTGCTTAAAAAGTGACATTAAAAATCAAATAACTGCTTTTTCTGGCCACTTGGGGGCAGTGGAAGCAAGCTAAACACAACACTGATATATTGTCATGTTTTAAGTTGATATTATACAGAGTAACGCTATTCATTTTAGCTCAGTTTTTTGTATTTTCTTCTTTAGGTGTTAAATGCTCCACAATGTTTTAATATTTGCTAACTTTGCCAGTCGCTGCCGCGGTTAGGGTTAGGCTTGGGCTTTTTCTGAAAATGGCTTCCTGCTTCCACTGCTAAAAATGACTGATGAGAGCTGTGAGAGTGAATCAAAACCAAAACAACAAAGAAAGACATTTTAATTAGACAGAACTTAGTCTGCTGATACTTCCCTCTTTTTTTTCTATGAAACTTACTTAACTCTATAAACACTCTTTTGATCGATTGATGGACTGATTAAAGCTGCTTTAATTAATAATCTGTCATCAAAACTGTTGCCCGTTATTTTTCAGTCTGCAGTCTTCAGTAAAACAGTTGCTGAGTGAGTTCATATTTTTGACCTGCAGTATATTCTTGCCCTTCATAGCCTAAATTTGCCTGTAATGGAGATGGCCAAGCAAAGACTGTATAGACGTGAGTTCCTGTAAGGTTAGCATTTTTTGGACAGACGAGAACTAAGGACAAAATAATGAGTGTCACACAAACATTCAGACAGAGTTTTTTGGAGTGAATTCAAAATATCGTTTGCCCCGGCCAAAATGCAACCTCATCTAAATGAGGTTATTCAGAAACGTTCACTACAGAACAAGCGGCACACCACTTTCTCCTCGGGCCACTTGAGAGAGACAACGTGTGAGCCCGGCATAACCCCTCGGTGGGTCAAGACCTTTGTTTGATTGGTCTAACCAGAAAGCAATTCACACTTATTGACAGCCTGATGAATGACTAGCGTGCTGACATACGCTGAATGCCCAAAAGGGAGAGTGCTCTCATTGCCCTCTTCCATGTGAGACGGAGACCATTGTACTGTAAACAGCTGAGGGCCTCTCTTTTTGGCCTGTCTGGGTGAGCATTAGAGTACTTCCCGCCGTCGCCAGCAACGGCATGCCACAAAGGAACCTCTGTGGCTGACAACACTGAAGTGGCCACTGTCTTTTTCGTGAGTCTCAGGGTGTCTCACAAACTTTTTTCCATGCAAGCTTCTTTTCTTTCACCCCCTCCCCATTTTTTAGAGGCCCTTTTTTTCCTCTCCTCTGCTGTTCCTCTCAGTGGCCCCTACTGAGAGGACAGAGACAGACACTCCGCCCAGCCAAAGGTTTGTCTGCCAGTATGGTCAGCTTTGGTCTGGAACAAAAGCGCACTGACGCTGCCCACACACAGCAAACCCCCCCAACACAAGTCCACAACAGACTCCCACATTCTCCCCAAACTCCCTCTTTCTCCGTTATCTCCTATCTCACTTGTCTTTTAATGATTCACTTCAAAAGATCCTTCTTTGTTCTGTGCAGTTGGTACATTTCTAACCTTGGCCACTTCAAATGCATGCTTATTGCTGTTTAGGCTTAATACAAAAAGGGGGGCAAAGACCCTGTCTGATGAAATGTAAAGCTCGGTACAGCTGTATCACATAATTAATAGAAGAGGTAAGCTGTATAATGACTTCATACTCTGTTCATAGTGAAATACATTTGATTACACTTTTTGATTGAAAACTGCCACAGTCACACCGCTTTAGAGGACTGCTCACACAAAGTTGAGAAACAAAGCCACAGATCTCCAGCTGTGAGGTAAAAATACATAATTTTACTGTAGTATGGACATTTAAAGGTGCTTAAATGCTGGGTTACAATAAGCTTTCTGCATGTACTTTTCCTAAACATCATGTATCATGAAACCCTGTTTCTGTAATCTGAGGAAGGGATTAGATCAAACAGATTTTTCCAGACGAGACCAAGTTTCTATAACTTTAACCAGAAATACAGTAAGAAACTTTTTTTTTTCATTTTGATTAATGTGACAATTATATGATCAATTAATCATTTTATGTAGAAAATGTAAAAAATGATTAAATGCCCATCACAGGTTCTCTGTGCCAAAGATGACGTCCTTGAGTTGCTTGTTTTGTTAAACCAATGGTCCAGTATCCAAGACTCTGAGTTTGATGTTGATAGTGTAAAGCAGCAAATAACCACAATGTAAGAGCAGGAACTAGTGAATCTTTTGTAGTTTTGATTGAAAAATGACTAAAATGATTAACTGATTATCAAAATGGTGTTATTAATTAACTTTTTGTAATGGGGTAGATAGCAGTGAAATGCTAAATCAGTGCTCAAAGCTAAGATTAAACTAACTTATGCAAGCTAGCCCGAGGAGCGTGGAGAAGAGAAAACTAGCGCCAATCTGTGTGCTATAATTCAAAAGTGACAGTGTGGAAACATGGATTTTTATACAGAGAACAGAGCTGAATAAGACTTGCACAGCCAAGCTAAGTCATGTCAATGCAACCAACATGCAAATCAACTCACTGGTGTTGATGCCAAATGAAGAACCCTCAAGCAAGTGCCTAAGTTTTCAAACTTTAGAAAGAGCACATTAGATTCTGAGTGCTACTGTAAATTATCAGAGACAGTTTTCAATCATCTGAGCTTAGAATTAGTGTCTTACATGCAAAAGCCAAGATACAACTACCACGTTGCAGAATTACCCTCACTCTCAATATTATTTTAGTGGACATTTGTACGTATGCTTTTGTTATGTGACTGTATGTAAGAAACAATATGGAAACAAAACATTTATAAGGATTCATGTAAAATCATATTCTAATAGACTTACCGCACCTTCTCCAATCTAATATTGGGATTCCTAAACATTCTTAGCCTCATCACCATTTTACTCTATTTTTTGCTCATAGTCACGATCTCTACAGATATTACATGGAGTGACCTCAACTGATTCATTAATGAAAAAATACCAACCCAAAGGCTGAATGTTAAAATGTTTTTGTTGAAAACTGTTGAGTTGTAGATTAAAATTCATGTGTTACCTGTTTTTAATATCCAGTGTATCCTCACTGGGGTGGAAAGAAAAATTTAAAATATGTGTGTGTGTGTAACTGGAAGTTCTGGCAAGTGGAAACCTTGAACACCTTGAAATGTACTGTATCTGTGTGCATTACAATCATTGCACTCGTCTGTACCCCAACAAATTATGCTGCTTTTTTAATTTAAATTAAAGATGATATGAATTTTAGTGTCATCAAAAATGGTCATATATGAACAAAAGTTTACCTAAACTCCATATAGTTATCTATTCAGTAGTTTCATCAAAAGTTGGGTGTAGTGCAAAGACGGATGGGAATAGCTGCCACACACAGATGGTAACATCTACCGTTACCATCGTAGTGGTACAAAAGCCCACTGTCCAATACAGGCTCGTTTTGGCAGTGGATTAGGGTTAGCGACGTTTTTTAACAGTTTTTCCAGGAGGCTAATTGGACTACAGTAGATCAGACAAACACCAATCCGTGTGTCACGTTGAACAGAGAGGGATCCTTACCAATTTCTCATCAACCGTAATAAGTTGCGTGTCTTGTCCCGCTTTCTCTGCCAGCCTCGATGTTGATGTGCTTGTAGCCCTGAAAACCATTAGGTAGACGTTACACGCAAAGCACAAACCACAAACCACCAAAGGCAGACAAGCAACAAAGAGGTACATGACGCACACAAGTTACGCTCTGCACTCTGGCTATCTTGGAGGAAGCGTTAGGGCGAGGATAGAGTGAAAAGGAAGAGACAAGGAGGGAATCCCCCCCGCCACCTATTAGTTCTGTCTGGTGAATCTCTGGCAGACTCTCGCTCTCATCCTAATGACAGGACGTGCTTAATGTTGGCTGTGGTCAACTGTCAGGCAAGGACTGTGTAGCTCTTTGTGAATGTGCATCCGTGTCCTGTCACAAAACAGCAATGTGCCATCATGGCTCAGCCAGCGAGGGGACATTGTAGTTAATCGCATTTAACATAATGGCAATTTGACATTTCTTTCAAATGTGTGATTCTTACACAGATATTCCTCTTCATTACCTCATAACCTCATAACAATTGTTGTTGTTTTTTTTTTAAATCAGGATATCACTGTGTCCAACACAACTATGGTTTCCAAGGAAAGGTTCAACATTAAAAAAATGATTTTGTTTCTTAAGTCATTGCTTGAATGTCTGTAAACTAATAGGTACAGCTGAATTTGATGAAGGTTGACCCACAATTCCTTTCTGTGCTGAAACAAGTTGTTCGTCAAAAGATTAGTCAATAGATTTAATATAAATAGATTTTGTTTTTGATTAATATATTAATAGTTTTAATGATTCATCATGTAAAAATGCAAAATACTTATAAATGGCATGCCTGGAGCTTTCTCCTGATGAGCAGATTGAACAGATCATTTTACAAGATCACTTATAATATTTGACAAAGCAAATATTAATTCATGACTGAAAAATTTACTGATCATTCAATTATAAAAAGTATTTTTAGCTGCAAGTGTCAGGTCATTTTTATTACTCTTCAGATGAAAACTATGTGCAATAGCTTGCTAAAATATTTGTTCAACTATTGACTGCCTTTCCCTTACTTAACTCCAGAAAGCCAACTATCTTAGCCAACAAACTGTCTTAGAAAATAAATGTGTCCATTTCTTATCATCAGTATCTTTCTCAGCTCAAGATAAAGCTGTAAAAAATTATTCTTATTGACAGTTGAATTTTCCCTTGGACAAAACCTTATTTCTTTTGGTTAACAATATAATCAAGCCTGTCATCAATAATTTAATGACCTCATCTTGTGCACGATAAGGCCAGTGGCTTAGTAAAAAGGCTGAGGAAGCTGTCACTTGCATTGAGTAAAGAGCACGTCTCACCTGTTTTCATTTGTTGTTTTCAAACAAAACCTAAAAGTGAACTGCCTCATTACATGTCTTTCTTAAACATGTACTGGATCAAAACCTCTGAACCAGGCAAAGAACCAAAGGAATACATATTTATTTGATTTATATTATTTATAATATAATATAATTTTAATGGGATAAAAGGGATACATTTAAAATGTCATTTACCAGTGACAGTCAAATGCTTCATAAATTCATGAAGGGAAATGATGTCATGTCATGTGATATCTGAGAGGCCACATGACTTGCTAGAGCTGCAAAATACTTACAAAATAAAATATTTCAATATTCTTTATTCAGTACCTCAGTGTAATCTGGCCATCTTGTTGCTAATGTTATTGGTGATTCCCCAATCTTTTATCTAGATTAAAATCTGATTATGAATATGTGGACTGCTAACAAAATCATTGGGAATGTTTAAATGATAGTCAAGCACGACGAAATCACCCCTTCAACTTGTAAAATTAAATTAAATTAAATCAAATTAAAATGCGACTGAAAAATTACAATTTAACGTTAACTCCACCCTTACTGACAGGTTACTGCTGTTTCAATGTATCTATATTCCAAAAAAGATAGATTATTGTTTGACGTTGATGTTGAAAATGTTATAGTGTGCAGCTCCCAGTTCACCTGATTAAATATATTGTTCTATGCTGTGCAACTATATACAGTTAAAGGCAAAAATATTTATTGTTACAGATTTCTGAGTGGTCAGCCTAACTTATGATGACACATTTCTTACCATATTTGTGAAATTTAAAAAGATCAGATAAGTTTTTAACAATCAATGTGGGCAACACAGGAAATAAGGCAAACAGGAAGATGCTGACTGGCCAGCAACACGTTGGTGCATGAGAAGAAAGCATAAAATAACATTAGTGAGTAAATTCAAGGGATCAAATCATTATTACTGTCTGGTTACCATTGTTCTTATATATTTTTCTATATATAATTCGATATACAATAGATACATTCATGCTTGTGCATTGTTGTTAAATGCTCAGTTTTACCTCAAGTTGTTTCCGTTGTTTTCAATTATATGCATCTCTATTTCTGTGCATGTACAGTGAGAGCCAAAGTCCTGTGTTCACATACTTGGCCTATGAAGCTGATTCTGATGACTGACAAAGTGCACACTCTAAACACATTATGATCGAAACAGATAGATGCAGAACGTCACCTGTAATATCACATCTAAACTATATTTAACTCGTACTCTAACCACCTGTATGTTTCTGCAGATTATGTCCAGACATGTTCTTTTGATGCTGGTTGTTTTCTTGCAGCCCATCCAGTCACAACTGCCTTTAAGGTTTTGCTTTGCATTGAAGTTAGCTGTGGTGAATGCCCCTCTACTGGGATCTGTTATTAGATAAAGCTTCTGTCTCGCCGGATATTAGTAAAGGTATGCAGCACATGTTGTGTGGAGCAGCGAGCAACCTTTAATCGCGTTAACTCTTAAACTGATTTCTCTCTCGAATACTCAGACCTCGAATTAGCTCATTAGCCGGCTAGCCGAGAGCTGTAAGGACACGGGAAAACATTGACATTAGCTGATGGCCTCGTCAATTCTAAGACTAAATGTGCGATAAAGGGAGTGTTTAAGCGTGTGAAACTATGTAGCGTGCCCAAATAAAGAGCCAAAAACTTTATTTTAGTGCTTTATTCGTCCACGCTAACTAGCTTACAGTCACTTACTAGCCAGAGACACACGGCCTCCATTCTTCCCCTTTACAGTCGGACTGGAGCTTAATATGTCTAACAAAATTACTCACAGTGACACCCGCGGGTATAAAACCGATAAATAATGGATGTAAAATTACCTGATAGGCGTCAGGGCCCATTTAGAGGCAGCATTGATTATTGAAAAACGTCCCAAGCCGAGGAGTGACATTGAGGACGCCATGTTTGTTGTCAACGCTGACGTACGGCGGCCGCGAAGGAACAAACGGTGCGAGCGTGTGACTCAGACAGCTGGCAGAGAGTGATGCCAACAACTGAGATTACTTTACAGGGATGTGTTACATACAGAGAGACATGTCCAGACACATCTAGCGTCTATTTATGTTTGTTTCATACAAATAACGACGGCGATGGCTTTAATGGAAAGAAACTCAGTACACATTTGCCTGTGGCTTGAAGTAGTTTATCCATATTCCCAGAAGCTTATATGTCACTTCTTTTTTAACACTCTTCCTCTCTTCCACTTACATGATACAGTTGTCAATATGATGTTATTATGTGATTATCAAAGTCATCTTTGGCTAAACTGTGGTTCAGATGTGACTTAAAAGCTAATTAAACCTGATTTTTTATCTTAATTAATGAGCCTTCCCATGTTGTTATGCTTTTTTAAATAGTTTGATGAGTGTGGAATTGATGTATTGAGGGTTTTTCCATTTGATGTTACAACACATATGTGACATTTTAAATGCTTATTTAGTTTAGCACCGATATAGTGACTGTTGCATGGAGAAAATCACCAAGTTGAGAGGATTGTTTGTTCTTTGCTAATTCCAATGGATTAAATACTTCAAATCAAATTAGTGCAAAAGTCATATGATAATAGCAAAAGCCTAATACACCCAAAAATATAAAAGATATAGGATTTATAATCTCTGATGATAGATAAATGTATCTCATCTCATTATATATATATATCGCCCAACCCATCATTGTATGTAGGTCATACTTTGAAATAAACCCACGCATTAGAATTGGATTTAACTTCATGTATTTCACAAATCAATAATACAACATAGTCAGAAAAAGTATAAGGAAAAAAAAACTTTTATTGTTTCACTCTTCATATCTGTACAAATACCATCAAACTTTGTATGTACATATGACATTTACATAAAAAATACAAAACTATATATTCATAACAGAATTTTGTATTTCTCTTGTGATGTTTGAAAATAAAAATGCATTCTGAGAAAAAAAAACAAAAAAAAAAAAACAAAAAAAAGGAAGAAACAAAGTGATGAAGTCTGATATCGTGTCGAGTACTGCAGTATGTTAGTCCTATTTTAGCTCTGCGAGAGCAATATGGAGCACATTGGCAAAAAAAAAAAAAAAAAAACAGCACACAAATGTTAATGGCACATTGTTTCCAAAGTAATCAAGTATCGTCCAAAACTTACCTCTGCTCTAATGTGGTGAGACAAAATAACTGCTATTGAATAATGTCTAAAGTTTTCATCTCCATGTGGAAACATATCTAAAGGGCTAAAACTGAAGAGTTACCCCCAAAAAAAACAAGAAAAGAAAAACAAATGGCTCTTTTTTTTTCTCTTCCATTTCATCACTGCTGTGTTGCAACTTTTACAATGCTCTTTTGCAAAACCATTGAGAGAATCCCTTTGGTCAGTTATTATGAGTTGTAAACAAACCAGAAACACTTCTGTACATAAAATGATTGATATATTCCCAATAAATAAACACATAGCCTAAACATGCATTTACGTATGTGTGACATAAACATCTGTGATAGAGATTTGACAGAAACAAGCAGATTTTTACAGCTCAGGGAATGCAATTTACAGCTTGTAGAGGACTTATACTTACACGGTAACATGACAAATAAATAACACTGCTTCTCTTTGGACAAATATATTTCTTCATGATAAAAAAAAAGAAAAAAGTAAAAGGGACAACAACAAAAGGGGGGGAAATGAGTGGTAACACAATATATCATGGTAGATAGTAAGCCTGACATTGTAAATGTATAAATTATAAAACACAAAAAAAGTATAAATAAACATCTAGCAGACTGAACTATATGTATACTTCCTTTTTCTTTAAAAAATAAATAAGCATACACATAATGTACAGTATGGACATGATTCCTTGCCCTAGGACTGTTCCCCTAGTGATGGGGGCCTATCCATCCAGTAAAGAAGATATATCGACATAGGGCATGTAGTCTGAGTCCTCATCTTCCTCATCCTCCTCCTGGTCTTCTGTAATGGCTATGTGGGAGAATATATGGTAGCTGTTGTATGAATATGGACCACAACAGCGCAGAATATCACTGAATGCTCTCAGAAAAAAAAGCTCACAGCAAAGCCACTGGCACACAGCCTCCTTTTTGTTTCTATTTTTTTTGTGTGTGTGTGTATATATTTATGCTTGTGTGTGTATGTATCTGTGCGTGCGTGCATGAGGAACGGTCTGTGTGAGGACAATTACTGTGGCATTCCTAATTATGCAAGTTCCATTTACATAATCTAGCAAGTCAGGGCTGCAACAAGAGAAAAAAGTGGGATGATGGTAAAGCGGGGTGGTTGGCAGGTTGGAGGTGGTTGTAGGGTGGGGGGAGGGGGGTAGTGGGGGGGCTGGGTTGCTGTTACAGGGGCACTGGGGCTGATGATTCCAGTGGTTTGGGTCTCTTTTGGGCAGATTCCTGAAAGCAGACACACATAACACAGAAAAGTGCTCTTGTGTTCTCGGATTTGCTAGTTTCTTTACTCAGATTCTTGTTTTTAGTTTCTGGCTCAAACGTACAGGGAGGGAGGACTCTGTGTCACAGCCTGGCCTTAGCAAGCAGGTCAGAGATCATCAACACAGTTCTGAGGTATTTTCTTTTCTTTTTACAGGAGAGATTTACATTGGACACGTAAAAAAAAGGAAGAAAAAGGAGAAGAAAAAATAGAGAAAAGCACACAAGCAAGAGCAAGAGTGACAATACAAAAACGAAAGAAAAAAACAGGCAGTCCCTCATCAATCCAAATGGATTTGTCATTTCTGATACATATTCTGGTAGACAACACATTCACTGGAAACAGCACGAGCAATAAAAGCTAGCCGATACGTGTTAACTTTTTTTTCCCCTAATGATGAGATGAGAAGTAAAAGAGCGTGATTCTACAAGCTTTTTCTGCTTATCCTGCACACTGTGAAGTATCACATTTATATTATAGCTCATGAGGTGATCATAAAGTTGGTCCCTTGGATTCCATTGCATACCTTAGGCACGTCACAGTAAGGTACTCAGTCAAAAGAAAGAAACTAACAAGGAGACACTCTTCTTGGAATGTGAATTTGATACTTCCTTGAGGCTATTGTTCAAATATTGTGGGGGTTTTTTGTTGTTTTTGTTTTTTTTGTTTTTTTACCCACAGATTTGTGAGCAGACGAGCGGCGGCTCTACGGATAAGCAGTCAACATGAATATCAGCGTGAAGATCCATCATCATTGTCACTAACATGGCACCAATGTTACAATCACCTTATGCACATCATATGAGTATATTTAAAAGTCTTCTGTTCTTTTTGACATGTTGGCAGTGTGGTGTATGTCACAAGAGGCAGTGCATTATGAATTGATTGATTACAGCCAAAAGCAACAAAAAGACAAAATAATACAAAAACACAAATACACCATTAACTTGAAATTAGCAATGTCACCATGGAATTTACAAGCTGCAAAGATATGACCACTATCTTTTTTTTTTTTTAAGTCATCACTGATTAAACAAACTGCATGAAATTTAAGGCAACCTGCTCCTGCAGATCACTAACATTACCAAAAACTTAACTAGGCTTTTAAATATCAGGATTGTTCTGCTGCAAACATTAGTCTTCTTTATTATTCGCATAAGTTTAATGGAGTTAGCTTTTTGCCAGACTCTTAGGTTGAGTCTGAAGATATATATTTATGCTTTTTCATTCACCTTTCTGTTATTCTGTTTTGCAGAAGAATTAGGGGGGGGGGGGTCAAATTAAAATAAAAAAACAAAAAACAAAAACAAGAACACAAGAACAAAAGCCAGCGACAAAGACAACGTCATGCAAGTTCTTCTATTCCCAAGTCCTTTCTGCTTGCTTAAGCTGTGCTTGGTGGTGTGGCTGGGGTGGGAGTTTGGGGAGAGCTGGGACTGGGGAAGGGGGGCACTTTCAGGGGAGTTTTTTTGTTGGGGAAGCAACATGGAATATTGTCTTTTGCTCGGAGAGGGAGGAGGGTGTTTTGTTTCATTCTTTTCATATTTTGCTTTTGCTGTTTACTTACAGTTGCAAGATCCCGAGTGCTTGACTTCCAGCAACACCCCCATTGAACAAGCAGCTTGCTTCATGGCACATTCGCTGGGATATGTGGTGTTGTCGCTGGCACACACCGCCTCGTCCGTCCTGCTCTCCGGACAGGTCTCATCACAAAGCGAGCAGCGGCCCCGGCTCATCCGAGCATCCCACAGACACTTTTTCCCTGCGCTGCACTGGATGTCCTCACACGACTTGGCCTCTAGAAGGAGAGGGGAAGAAATCAGCACAGGGGAAATCTTTGATTAGATGGATTATCATGAATGCTTTTCAAGCAGGATCAGATGACTGCTGTGTTCTCAGAGCACTAAGCTAGGAATAAAAACTGAATCCCTTTTTATAGTCTTAGGTCTTGTGGCAGGGAACACAAACTCATGTTTTAATTAGAGTTTTTTAAAACTACACGTCTCACATTGACTCCTTTTTGGATGAGAGTCCATCTGACTCAAATATTAACTTGAAGCATGTCTTCATGGCCCCCAGCACTCCCCTGTTTCGCTCCCTTTTCTCCCTCCCCTCCCCTCCCCGCTCTCCCATATGGGATAGTGCTGCCAACATCAGGAAATAATAAGATGTCTATCATTTCTTGAGCAAACACAAGCAACTACCAAACACACACTCTCTCGCTCTCTCTGTAAGACCCCCTCCTCAGTGGAATGTTGGCAAAAATGAGGAGTGAATAACTGCAGAGCTGGCCAGGAAGAGTGCACTCAAACAATATTCAGAGTCAGTGGCTGGAGGCGCTCTCAGAGAGTAAAGTTTCACACTCTCTCTCTCTCTCTTTCCCTCTCT
>JBAJHX010000076.1:16595731-16609748 GCA_037176925.1 Amniataba percoides
TAGTGAGCGCTGAATCCCACCTGGGACATCTCCATCTTGAAGTTATCGGCCCCTTTCCCAGTGCCTTGTGGAGAGAGAGTGGAACATGCAGCGTTTAAGTAAAACACACTTACCGTACAACAACAGAAAGCTAAATGAACTAATATCCACCCTCTATGTTGAAGATGCGGTTCCCCAGCGCGCCGGCGATGGTGGAGAGGGCTGCCTCTTCCGACACATTGAAGAAGTACTTCTCTGTAGGAAAACTGGCGATCGATTTGATTTCCTTTATCAGATTTTTTGTGTCAATGTTGTTTCTGATGTAATAACCCAGGACCTAGGAAATTAGGCAGAGACACCACAAATTCAGGATTGCAAACAAAAAAAGGTAATGTAAAGGTAATAGTACTGGCACATGAAGACTTCTGATTAATCAAAATGGATGCAAATATACGTTTTGGCATAGAAATGTAAAAAAAAGTTAACTATATCACTAAAGACAACTATAATGATAAGACAACAGAAGATCGTCACTTACGGCAATACCGAAGCGAGTGATGCCTTGTTTCTCACAATCAGCGATGACTGAATCTCTGAAAGCCTCGTCGTGAGACTCCCCATCAGTGACCACCACCATCACCTTGGCAGCGCCTGGTCGAGCCCCGTTAAGTGGATTAAAACCATGCTGACTGTGGAGAGCAGACACAGTGGACACTTTTAAGCGATTTAAATCACAAAACATCAAAACATTTATTCAGCCATAATCATGCGATGATAAAACTGATAAACAGAACACACAGACAAGCAGAGGGTCATTTAATTGAAAAAAACAAAAAAAAACCAAGACAGCAACACTTTCTATGAAGACCACATCCAAAGTGCATTATGATGGAATTCGTAGGTTGTAATAATATATTCACACTGCTTCATGATGACATTTATAAACGCACATAATGTTTTCTGACGAAGCATATAAGTGTAGAAATTATATTTCAGTAGTAATTACCTCATCACACACTATTGATGTGGTCTTAACAAAAAGCTTTACCAAACAAGTTTATTAGAGCATATGTGCATATGCATAACATATATGATAAGCATAAAGTAGCAGTACTGGAACACCAACCTGGCATACTGGATTGCATGGAAAGTGTTGGTAGAATGACCATACATCTGTGTGATTCTGGATGCCGCAGCGATCACCTCATCTTTGGTTTTGTAGGCGTTGAGTTTGAATTCAACGATGGGATTGACAGCATACTGAATGACACTGACCTGGCATGACAAACAACGGTGTGTTAAAGCACAGAAATGACCAGAAGACAAAAACATGGCAAAGTGAATTAACTCAAGACTATCCCCTGCTTAGTTTCCTGTTGTGACAGGTGAAACAGGATGTCACCTGTGTGCTTTTGGGCCCGATGTCGAGCCCAGGTATTAATTTCTGGAGGAAGTCAGTCATTGGTTCCCAGGGATAAATGCTGTTAGAGCCGTCCAAAACAATCACGATGTCCATCGGACCTCCACATGCTAGAAATGTCATGAGTGGAGACATATAATAATACACATAAGCACCAGTGGTGAAATAACTGCTGAGACCATATTGTCAACATTGATAGATTATTTAAATTTTCATAAATCACACAGAGGACTAAAAATCTGCCTGTGATACTACAGTTGTAAAATATTGCAGTTATCTACAAGTTACCATTTTGCATTTGTTAAATTGACATTCTTATGTGGCTGAACTGCTGCTAGCAGGGACTCTTTCCTGTTGTCGCTCCAACATTAAGCAACTCAGAGTGAAAAGCAGATCACTGACAAGCTATGTTGTAAAAAAAAACAAAACAAAAAACAACTAAACCAAAAATAACTAACACTGAGGAGAATAATTCAAATGGTGTTATCTTGAAAGATGACTACCTAAACACAGCTAAAAATATCTGTGGTGACACGAAAAGGTCATAGATCTTACTCTGGACGGCTGGAGAGAAGGCAGGTTGAGGCTGAAAGAGGGGGCTCATATTTGCACATATTCCTGGGTAAAAGTCCTGATCACCACACTGCTGTCCCCAAAGAGGACCGCACATCTGCACCAGATGACCACAGAATACAAGAGACTTAATGAAAAGTTTTTCACTGCCTTTTAAAGCTCTTATGTTTGAGTTTAATTCTAAATTAAACCGTGGCTGATAGACTTATATTCAGTGTTAAATAACAACTAAGTGAAACCTGCAACATAAGTGGCCCTGTTTTTTACTGAGAACTGAAAGATCTGGCACTTCTTCCTGCTACATCACTCAGTTTACCTTACACAAAGACAAGCGAAGTCATATGTACCATTTTAGGTTAAAAAGAAAAGACACAATCTGTCCGTCTGAGAGATCATGATTTTACTTTTGATATTGTAAAAAGAGGCAAAAACACATACCATCAAACCACTGACTGCAGGCATTCGTGTAAGAGTCAAACCCAGACACATGTTGCTGTTGATGTTTCTTACATCTGGAATACTAATAGAATCTGTGGATAAAGACATAAAATTACATTTAAATTCAGATTACAGATGTTAAATCTGGAATTTATATAATATGCTCAATCATCATAAGGTCAAAATGTGAATAAAACTCATTTTTACTTTAATACACTGCCATTATTTGTATCTCTTTGTTGTTTTTAAGACAGAAGTGCCTGGATACATTCTGGACGTTTTTCTTCAGTTCTGTTTAGGCATTTTAAGTACATGGCCAATGTTTGGTTGAGGGGTCAAGAGTTAAACAATAAAACACCAAACCTTACCTTGGAGATTGAGCTTGTCACAACTGTTTCTGGACCCTGAGACTGGACACTTGTAAACATCCCCCTTCCTGTTTCGGCTGAAACCACTCCATGGAGCGCTAACCAGGAGCCTGCAGGAAACAACAATATTCATCTCTTCCCTGCTCTCATAAACATGCACCATAAGAGAATCTCTTACGTCATTGTGCACAGTGAATGACCAGCTGTATGCACAGTATTTGAGTGATGCTCACACAAATGACTTCATGGTGACAATTGTTTTCTAAATTATATCTATACATGTTACGGTTTAATGATGACAAAAAAAGATATATTTTACTGTATTTTACTTAAGTAAATGTCAAAATAATAATAATTAAACCTTACTGCAGCAACCTTTAGGCCAATTGTGGTACAAAAATAATGGAAAATATATATAAACATCATTCTAACAGTATGTTTGTGTCACTTTTCTGAGTCAGTCATGTCATTCTATCTTTGAATAAAACAGTAAAAAAAAAAATCTAGTTCACAAAGAAAATAACCACTTGAAACATTTTTCGACCACATCTTAACATCCTCATGCTTCTTGCTCTTATTGTTGCAGCTGCTGCTAAAGATTTCCACATTAAAATCAAAATCCCAGTGTATGTTCCAATACTGACAGAAAGCTGACCATAATTCTACATAAAGTCAAGACAGTGTCATATTCCCACAGTGTCAAATGAGGCACAGTCAGTGTGATGCACCATTCTTCTTCATAAGCTGAAGGGCAGGAAACAGGAGGCACCATTTTTTTTTCATGGCAACTAATGTCAAATATACAGTCAGAGACCACTATTAGACACTATACACTTCCCCCAGTTACGCAAACGGGACACTCCTCCAGACAGCGACTGTGAGACTGTGAGTCAGAGTGTACAACATCCGCTGAGAAGTTCAGTTACTGTTTAACTTAATGTTACAAATAAGTGGGGCAAAATGTAAGACACTTTGTGTCTCACCAGCAAAGAAAGAAAGCAGCACAGGCAAAACTGAGCAGCAAGGGGTTTTGTTTTTTTACAATTGTGCAGGAATTCAGCTAGAACGGTGTTAAAAGAGTTTATGCTGTAATCTCACCTCCACTTATCAGATGAGACTCTTCAACAGAATACTATCACATCGGTAATATCAGCATCTGCCTCATAAGTTCAGTATCATTCACAATGTCGTTATCAGCTGACAGTCTTGTAAATGAGAGGGGTTAAACGACTTTGGGAACATTTTTTTTTCCAGAAGGCTGAGAGTCTACAGCCATACTAGCATCACTGAGGGTGGACTTGGTGGATTGTGGCGGGCTGACCACAGACTGACACTGCTGCACCTTGAAAACAGGTGGTGGCATTTTGCAACACATGACTTCTTAAACCTTCCAGTGCTTCCAGCAAAGATCACCACAGCTTTCATTCCCCTCAGTTAAAAACCAAATGACACAGCTGAACTGGGCGCAAACGGAGAGACTTTCTTAAAATGATGGTGTCTGTTGCAACGGACTGACGAGTAGGCCACAATTTGGCATAAAGAGAGTGAATCGTCAGCTCTGTGTTGCCCGGTGCTGACAGCACAGGCACAGTGTGGAGAGTTGTTTACATGCCACAGGATGCCAAGACATAGCTAATAACAAGGAGTACAGCGGATGCAGTCCTTCATTTGCAAAATGGATACTTCCATGTGGACAAAATGCAGAAACACACATATGAGTTCAAAGATTCAGAGACAGTGCAGTCTCTTACAGCGACTTGCTCAGATTTAAGAGCCTGTTCTCATGTACAGGCTTGTACTGATAAGGTGTATGTCCCAATGAATGTGCATCTGCGCTGCTTGCTCCAGCGTAAATTGCTCTCTGCAGGATATTTACTATTCTTGGTACTTATCTTACCTTTATTGTCATTGCAAAGATGTGTCAAATAATGATTAACTAAACAAGTGGTTAACTGAACACCACTGGAAAGCTATGAAACCTCAACAGGACATGGTGTGTGATGGGAAAATGTATAAAAACAGTGCAGTGTGCATGGGCCAAGAAAAGGATTCTCCTGCCATTGAGCAAACGCGATGACTTCATTCATACCATTTGCCCTCGTGGTTTGTAGCTTGTTGGATTGCGTAGCCGAACTCTTCCGTCACAGGTCCACTGAAAATCTTGGCGCCCGCAGTGCCGACGTTGAAGGAGTGTGAGAGCCAAATTCTGTCAGCTGGTGGAGGAGAAAGAGGGAGGTTGCGTAACAGTGATACTCATCAACATTGGCATCATATAATCCTCTTAACTGGTAAAACAACCCTGTCAAAGCAGCTGCACCTACCACAACATCCAGCACTACCAATTATATCAATATTATTATTTGCATTTTTTTTTTGTTTGTGTGTGTCTAAAACTTAAACACCACGTTGTCATCACGACTCTTGTTGTTTGTGGGGGAGAGGCTTAATGTTTAATCTCAGATAATTTCAGCCATCCTTCGTCTGACTTCCTCCGGTGAGTCAGGTCACCACATCAGCTTGACTCACATGAAAACAAGACAACTCACTTCCAAAAAAAAAAAAAAAAAAAAAAAAAAAAGCTACTCAACACTTTTAGGTGACACTATTTATGAAGTGCTGACATCCTAAAATACCACATCTCTCCACAGACACAATCAACCTTCGCACACAGCCCCCTGAACCCCCTCGGGATGTGGAATTTGCCTCTGCAGGAGCAACAGCATTTGATCCACAAGCCCGAGCAGGCACAGCTCAGCCTGCTCTCCCCTCTATCAGCAGGCAGAGGAATGTGGATGGGTCCTGGACTCAGGAGACCTCCACTAGGACTGACTCCTGCCACGCCTGTTTACCTGCAGCCCACAGCAGCACTTTCCCTGCTCTGCAAGGCCCGCAACAGGCTGGTGCTTCATTTCAGGTTGCAGGTGGTCAGTGTGCATGAAGGAGAATTATTAAAAGTCCCTGTTTTCTCTGCTGCTTTAAAGCCTCCACAGTTTTATCGAGCGACACAAATGAAGTCGTTTTTCCTCCACTTCAAGCCACAATGTGCTCTGGTATCATTTAATATCATGTCAACAAACTGTGGATTTGATATGGCAAAAAATAATAATAATACAGTGTGATATGAAATCTAATTCGAGAGCAAAGCACTTCCAGACAGATTCATTCAGTAAGAAATGAATGTGGCGTTTCTCTGCATGTTCTTTATTTTTAACTGCTTGATGAAGTATGAAACAATCGCCACACAAAACTTTAGCGATCCACTATTAAACCATTTCTAACTCAAATATTGTCATAAAATCTCTCTTGGTTGGAGTATTTGGGATCTTTTTTTTTTTTTCGTTTCCCCCCTTCTTTGGGGGAAACGACGGTTTCGCACAAAGGTGAAAATAAAAGGTTCAAAGTCGAGCTCAGCACTTACCAATGACTAAAACAGTGAAGATGATGTTCCCCCAGAAAAGCCCCATCGTCCTTTATTCCATTTGGGATTAAATGAAGGCGCCGCACTTGTCAAAAGCTTGATCTCCGCAGCGCTCACAGTCCACACACACACGCACACCGGAAACGCTGCCCAAATAAGGACTGCAGCTCTGCCTCTCACCTGCAGTTGCAAACTTTGACCCAGGTGTTGTCAAAGGGCGTGTGTCCAGGCCTATAAAAAAGAAATGGATGAAGGAAATTAGGACGCAGAACAATAGTTGAAGATCCAGAGTCTGTGGAAAAACAGCCTGAGACGCACCAGTGTCTCCACGCCCATCAGCCTCAATTTAAATCTCCTTTAATCGTCATTCCAGAGGACAAACAACACATAAATCAACAGATGTCAAATAAAAAAAACTGCATTTACAGCTCAGCAGAGAGTTACAGTTCAGACACAAGAATATCTGAAGACATCTAGAATATCAAAAACCATTAAACTTAAGCCCAAACAACAGAAAAATCTGTTATGTGATCTCTTAGATTGAACAAAGTTTTTTTTCTTTTCCTCCAGTGGAAAACAATGACTCTGTGGAGACCATAAAGTTCGTGGGCAGGGTGGTGAAAGACTTTAAAGACATTTAATTTTCAATGAGTGGTTTCATTCCAAAATGCTGTTTTGGAAAGAATGTGCGTGCTGGTGCTTTTTTTCTTGCTTAATACCCTGCCAGATTATTACATCCTCTGATGTCACATTATGTTGTAAGCAAATAGCTCCAGATGTAGTTACTGTGAGGAACAGTTTCAGTATCGTTATTGCAGGGGTGTTCCTCTGTTTTTTTGCCAAAAGATAAATTGGAAGTCACTGGAAGTGCAACTCGGCTTCCTAACACTGTCAGATAATATCTTCTGCACATCTCTGTGGCTCTGGAGGAAGTCTGGGGAAAATAACCCTGATGACATCATCTTGACCACAGATTTTAACAGAAAGCTGCATTGTGAACTTGGTAGTGGAATTTAAAGGATGTGGACATTTGCCAGGACGAGGGGTCAGAACATTGCTTTTGGCTGCATTATGGGAAATGTAAGACCCAGCTGAGCTCGACACATTAAAGGGAGTAAAAGTCAGGATATCTCTGCCCCTGCTGCTATGATTTTGACATTTAAAATGTCGCCTTCATTTACTTCGCTGAGAGACAAGCTGAGTTTTTTATCTCACTCGCACGGCCCAGTATGACCCCAGTCTGATCTGCTGGACAGAAAAAAAAACAGACAGGGATCCTTCCTGCGCCCCTCCAGACCCTCTTCTCTCATCTTTAAAACCACCATTGCTAAATATACCCCTTGTGACCAAATGTATAAAATTACAAAACAAAAGCAAAAGCATCCTGACCCCTTTCACCACTGGTTGTAATTAGGCCACTTAGCTACTGAAAGGCTGATGTTGTCCTAACAGGCTGACACTTACTAATCATTACCTCCCCTTTGCTATAACATAGCCACAGTCTGCAGGGGAAATGATGATGAAGCACAGAAGTTTTTGGTATAATAAAAAATATTCCATATATGCTGCTGAGGAGTAGACAAATACAAATACTTTGTATAGTTAGATTAAACTCTTTCTATACAGAGCAGTATCATCCACCCTCTCTGTGTAATTTTAACAGTCTTGTGCTTCTCTGTTGAACCAATAGACTTGCTGCCTAATAATAACAAACATGATCTGAACATCATCAGTTATCTCCACCCTCCAAGTCATGTAAGACTTTAAATCACAGTAATGAACTCAGGCGGATCCTATAAGTTGCCAAACTGTTGGCTTTTAAACAACCACAAAAATTCATTAAATGGTCTCACTCCAGTCTGTATTTAATACAAGGCATTTGAATGGTAAATGGAAAAGTCATTTTGGTAGAATCTGAGACGTGATTACTCATTTACCTATGGGATGATATGCTCAGCCATCTTGGTTTAGTTAAGTTGATTCAAAAGGTCTGGGAAGACTGAAAGAAACAATGTACAAACTTATTCAGCGACTGAACCCCCACTCCCACTTTTTGTGTGTTTCTGTGGTAGTGATGCAGAGCAGTTCCTGGGAAAAGCCAGCCTTTTTTTTTATTTGTTTTTCTGATTTTTGTGTTGATAGTGCTTCTTTTAAGAAAATGAACCATCCACTTTTCACAGAAGTGAAAAAAAGGTAACGGCAGTTCCCAGTTTTAGGCAGCTTGGTCTGTTGCAGTCTGTTGAACAATCTAAGGAAGGATCTTAAAACCACCTGGGACTGAGAAGTCTGAAGTCTGGTTTCCTGTTGGGCCCCTGTCTAATAGCGTAGTGTGGGCACGTCATTAAAAATCCCCACTGAGGGGGAACATGAATCATTCAGAGTTGGCGTGGATATAGATTATTTAGAGAACAGGACAAAGCTTTGTCACTATATGAATAAAGGGGAATTTCTCACTTGCCTGTGTTCACATCTTACCAAACAGTCCAAGTGGTTTTAGTCTGACTGTGTTTCTCTTTAAGGTATCCCTGTCTGAGAGTTCTTCCATCATAAAATTAAATAGCAACACCTTTTTATCATCAGTATCATCACTCTGGATGATACTGATTATCATAAAAAAAGCATTTTCATCTGAACTACTTCCTTCCAGAAAAATAGTCCCAATCCAACTGCTCTTTAATTTGATAGCCTGTTGAGCTGTACAAGAGGTTTTCTTTGTAAATTTGTTTCCACACTGAGCTCAATCATCAGTTATCTGATGATATAAAGTAAAAAAAACATGTCCACAAAGATGGCCCCTCTGGCAATACTGCATATTTATATTTTGGAGACATTTATATCACTTTCTTTACCGTATGTTCATGCAGGTATTTCATTCGTCAAGGAGACAACAAATGTAAAGGCCAGTTCAAATGTAGAAATCATACTGTTACAACAGTGTATATCAAAAATCATGAATTAAAGCTGCATCTCAAGGCAAGGAAAATATTCTTCACTTAGGTCCCATCTCAGTGACACAGACTAATTTAAGAACAAACACAATCAGAGACACAGATTTCCGTGTTCCACGAAGGACATAAAAAGATTTTAGTGCTCGTGTTACTGATGCCAGTATTTTAAAATCATCATCAAATCATCATGCAACGTCTGAGACATGAATACAGATACAGACACTCACACACAGACTTCTGGGTGAGTGGACTGTAGCACAGAGCTAATCCCACTTTCACACACGTCTGCTGACCAATGGGAATCTAAGGCCCTGGTTTTCCCTGTTGCATTGTGAGCCAGACAGTCACATCCAGCCGGCTCAGAGGGGCTCACGAGGCAATGACTGCACACAGACACTGAGGTAATGTGACTTGTTGAGTGAGCTACCACCCTGTCACGTGATCAAAGAGTGTTTTTTTTATTTTAGATTTGCACTGGTGTCCTTCCAAGAATCTTCAAGAGAAGCACAAAAAGTAAAGAATGCATTTATTTGTAGATGTCAGCTAGACGATGCTTTATTTTACATAAGTCATGAGCTGGCAACCAGTGGTTTGCAGATAAAGATATTAGCCATCCACAATGTGCTTCCTCAACAGCCTTATGGATGCAAAATAATGTTATTTGTGTTTTCCCAAAAATGAAAAGGTCAAATAAAGTGTGTAACGTTTACAACAGAACAATACGCAATCATCATTCCTCGGTCTAGAAAAGTGCCACAACTGCTTGTTGACAATAAATTGGAGACAGACTTGAGGGAGAGTGTTTCCATTTCCGAATGAAAAAAATCATCTTTTGTTCACAGTATTAACAAGTGGCAGATGCTAACAATTTACAGTGAAACAGTATGCTGATAGCATGGTATCTTTAAATACATTTAAAACATACTGAGACAGCCACATTAAAGTATGCTACCTAACTTAAACTAGTGTCCTATGACTTATTTTTGACACCCAGTGTGAGACAGGGTGACACACAACAAAGGTCCCTTGTGGTTATATGGCATGCAATTTCCATTGTTGGGTTACCAGTATACAGTACCCCTGACAGACATGAAAAGACTGTGTCAAGGGAGCTCAATGCATTATTCTTAGATATTATCCAAGCTCTGAGTCAAATGCAATATATGTGCTTGATGCTAAGAGTTGCAAAGCATGAAAGAGATATTTCACTGTAGTAGGAAAAATAGTTGTGGGATGTCATTGAGGTTACGGGAATGCCATGGTGTGACTGTTTGTCATTTTCTTCTAAACGCAGGCAACCACTAAGAATTTTCAAGGACTTTCTGAACACACAAGATAAATTTATGACATGGCAACAAACATGTCCCTTATCTTTTTATATGGATGTACATGTGTGATTATTAAAATATGAGGATGTGGTGTTAAAAGAAGACGGGCTTGATACTGGGAGATAGTCATCCTCAATATACTCTCACTCCATAATCCTGTTTTTCTGCTGCAACACATTTATGGTGATGTGTTTGCACGTTTGGTGTTGCTTGCAAAATGTAACTTAGAAATGTAACCATGGATTCATGAGACTGAAGGATGACATCATGATGGTCTAAATAAAATGATAACTTAAATTCTGCCTTCTCCCATGAACTTATGTCAACAAAGTCATGCCCATCACCCCAGGAGAGAAGGTAAACTTCCAGAAAGTCCTCTTACTTTGAACGCCTCAGAGTACTCCAGAACGCCTCAGAGTACTCCAGAACTCCAGTACAAGTGTCAAGGATTGTGACAATCATCCTGTGGTCTCACATAGTTACCGTCCATAGTTACATTCATAACTTAGGATCTGTTTCAGCCTCAAACTGACTGTTGCTCTGGCCCAAATGAGATGATTCATACCAAAAGGGTCGTTACTAAGAAAAGACTCTAATTGTCCAAACCTCGCTGGGCAACAGAGGTCACATCGACTCTCTATGTCTTTGCAAATGTCTCCCAAAAGAACTCCTGTCAGTGCAGCTAATGAAGTAGTCATACATCAAGTGGACTCATATCTGTGCAGGAACTAAAACCCCTGTTCCAGTTAAGCATGGGAAATGATGTCAACCAATCAATGTGACAAACGCTGCTTAGAATGTGGTAACAATTTTTCCTATCCACAGAAGACAAAAAGTAATTGCATTTACCTGCACCCGAAGGTGTGCTCCATGTGGGGGTTTCCATGGAGAAATCAGCAGCACTGTGTAATTACCCTCCCTGAGTGTTCAGAGGAATGAAGAAAACATGGGGGGGGGGGGGGGCATGTAACAAGCTTGTAGGCCATTCTTTTGGCAGAGTTCCTCTGCCCAAACTGCCTCCCTGAGCCTTGAGAGAATAACCTGCCATGGATTAAAAAAAAAAAAAACTGGTCCCAGATTTGGACGCTACATCCAGGTTTAACGGGCACTCTGCTGTCCTGGATAGACCAGCTGGGGGCTACACACCAAACATGTCCAAAGTCTGATGCCCAGAAATGTGCTGAACACAGCTAAATAAAAGAGATAAAGGAAGAGGGCACTTCTATTGCTGCCGTTTCTACACTATGAGTGACTGCAGATTTTTTATACAGCATTTGCAACTCGGTAACCAGGTGGTGGCAAAGGCCAAAATATAATGTGCACACAGATTTTTAACATGATCTTTGTTACTGATATTCACTTTTAAGAATTTGTATTATGCTATCAGTTATGATGGGAAATCTTTTCGTAAAATGAGCCAAATAAAAATGTCACTCAAACACTGTTTACAAATTATCTCACTAGATACCTCAAAATCCTACACACAGTGCGAAATAGTGAGACATCTAAAACAGCTGGGCCCTGTTGTTTTTAGCATATTTTACTCAACCCAGAATACACTGTGCTTTTGTTTAAGACCATTTTTGACCACAGATTTGGTGTACAAGGAGTATTTACTGAAGAGGGTCACAGTCCAAGTGTTCAGCAAAATAAAGAAACATATCACCAAGTGCAATAGTGTGGCTCTGCTATTAGGTTTTTTTATTGTTTCTGGACAGCAATGGAAGTCTGCGGCACAGTGGAATAACATATCAGACTTTGGGTCACAGATAAGACTTAATGAGATTAATCTTTGGTGTTTGTAGTCTTTTCATGAGATTTGATGACAATTAAAAATAATACTGGTTAATTCTTTTGCTCTAGATGGAAACTGGTTTGCAATGTGGCCACAAAGTACACAATAAACACAATAAAAACAAACAAACAAAAAAAAAAAGGAGCAGGAAATCAGACATTCATTCGCACATGGCTGACACCTACAGTAAACTGTGCACGATACTACAGAGTGCTGTCCTGCAGTGCACATAAAGTACAAAATATAAAGTAACAAAAATATAACAAACTAATACTGAGTGCAAAAACCTAAAACATTCTTCCTGAGAGCCATTATCCAAACCATTAATCCAACTGCAGCCCTGAACAATGTGCTGCTAATATATTAATACCAAAGAAAACACATCAATACATAATACACTCATTAATAACAACATTATTCTTACAATATATAAACAGTGTGAACATAATCAAACTTGAACAGAGTAATGACAGGATGCAGTAGTGATTCCAGGATGCTTATTGTTTCCTATATGTGACTCATATAAAAAGTCTTAATGCAGGAAAAACCCGAGTTCCAGAGGAGACAGTGGATCTTAAGGCAGTTTATGCTGGAGATTCTCTATTTACTGGTTTGACAAGCGAGCTATATTCATAATTATACTTTATATTATTTTCCCGAATAACTATTTGTCCATTATATTGCCCAGAATCTGTCAAAACAAAAGGCGAAGAGGTGCCTTTACCTAAATAAAAACATCTGTATCTAGTGTCAATGAAGGCCTAAAAAAGAACTGTATATAGTTCTTTCATGTTAGGAAAAAATACATTTTTTGACATGTAATTCAGTGCAAAACAGCAAATAGTGAAAGTACTGTCCATAAAGCTAAAAAAATAAAGATTAATAACTATATTCATCTGTAAAATGGACAGAAGATTGAATCCCAGTTTCCAAATTTCCAGTGACTGAGCAGTAGTCCATTTGCACTTTGCATGTACCAGTGACAAGTACCAGTATTCACCCTGGAAACAAGAAATTTTCCCTTCTGTTCATGGTGATTCATCAACATGCGCCTGGCTCTGTCCATCTTCAACTGCATCCTTCTGAAGCTGCTGGTACTTTCTTTTGAAAAATCCAAACTAGAAAATAAAAAGATTCAGTTCAGTCTGTGACATTTTCACTTGGTCTGTTGTTTTTTTAAATTATTATTATTTGTGTGTTTAAATCTAACAATCACAAATGATACAATCAGAATCTACAGGATAATGTAGATTATTATTGATCAGGGAACAGGTGATAAAATGCAAGGGATTAATCATGTCACTATATTTATACTGCATGATTGAGTATGTTCCTCCGGTTCACTCTCTCAAAGAAACTGAATGAGAGAAACAGAACAAACTTGAACTGTGACATGAGTCAGGGACGAATTTGTGCAAAAAATGGTTGTATTGGATATTTACAAATGGTGAAAATTTGCAGGCAACCACTAAGAAGAAGAGCAAGAACTAAGAAAGAAAACTTTAGTCTTCATTGAATCTTCAGACAAAAAGCCGCACATTTCTATAAAACAAGGATGAAGTTCATTCCCCTCCTTCACCGTAGCTGAGGTAATATGCTCATGTTAATGCTGCTCAGCAGGCATGTCTAGACTATACAGATGATCGACAAATGTCCCTCGCTATTTTCAAAGGATTATGAGCAAAGCGAACACAGACACTTACCTTCCACAGCAGTCCGACAGCCAGAGCCAGCAGCAGCAGTCCGGCGA
>JBAJHX010000076.1:16619159-16630296 GCA_037176925.1 Amniataba percoides
TAGTGAGCGCTGAATCCCACCTGGGACATCTCCATCTTGAAGTTATCGGCCCCTTTCCCAGTGCCTTGTGGAGAGAGGACATTGTGTAAATACCAGATATGGAGGAGCTGACAAAGTATCAGACAAAGTTCAAGATACACACAAACTTCAACACAAACCACAAACACACACGTGTGTGTGTGTGTGTGTGTGTGTGTGTTTGTGTATATATACACACACATACATGTGCATGAGTTTCTTTGAGAAGAGTGTATGAATAAATATGCAGTGTTTAATGATGGGATTCTTTATGCATGAGTCTATACATTGCTTTTTAGTCCTACTTGTTATTCAGTTAAGTAAAACACACAGACAGATAATGTTCACCCTCTATGTTGAAGATGCGGCTCCCGAGCGTTCCGGCGATGGTGGAGAGGGCTGCCTCTTCCGACACATTGAAGAAGTACTTCTCTGTAGGTAAACTGGCAATGGATTTGATTTCCTTGATCAGTTTTGTTGTGTCAATGTTGTTTCTGATGTAATAACCCAGGACCTAGAGAACGAACCGGAAACACCACAAATTAAAATCCAAAAATAAATAAGTTAAATGTATTAAATGATAAAGGCACATCAAACACAATAAAAGTAAATGTCAAAACATCACTTACAGCGATACCAAAGCGGGTGATGCCCTGTTTCTCACATGCGGCGATGACTCTATCTCTGATATTGTTGTCGTGAGACTCCCCGTCGGTGACCACCACCATCACCTTGGCAGCGCCTGGCCGAGCGCCGTTATTTACATCAAAACCATGCTGACTGTGGAGAGCAGACACGATTTCAGCACAAAACATCAAAATAACAATCAAGCCTTAATCATGTGCTGATAAAACTGATAAACAGAAAAGACAGAGTATCATTAAAATTCTAAAAAAACAAGAAAAAAACAATCAAGCAAAGAAACATTTAAGTGCATGTGCATATAATACATATAATCTGTATAAAAGGTACTGGAACACCAACCTGGCATGTTCGATTGCTTGGAAGGTACGGGTCTCTAAACCAGACATCTGTGTGATTCTGGATGCTGCAGCCATCAACTCATCTTTGGTTTTGTACTCGCCCAGTTTGAATTCAAACTTGGGAAAAACGGCATACTGAATGACACTGACCTGGTGTGATAAAGAACATGTGTGTGTTGAAGCACAGACAGCTCGCTGTAAATTAACTCAAGACTGCTTAATTTCCTTTTATGACAGGGGAAACAGGATGTCACCTGTGTGTTTTGGGGCCCGATGTCGAGCCCAGGTATTAATTTCTGGAGGAAGTCAGTCATTGGTTCCCAGGGATAAATGCTGTTAGAGCCGTCCAAAACAATCACGATGTCCATCGGGCCTCCACATGCTAGAAATGTCATGAGAGAAGACATAATGTGCTGAACTGACTAATGAGATATATTGAGCGTTTCTATTTATTTTCTGCTCTCCATGCAGCAATTTGTTCCAGTATCAATAGCAAACAGCAGAACAGCACAGAAATAAATGGCACTGCAGATTTGAAACTACGATGAGATTATAATATATCAGAGAAATCTGCTAGTTCTCTTTTTTCTTGTGTTATAATGACACTATGTTTGTATTATGTGGTTAAATGGCCACAAGCAGAGAAACTTTCTTCTTGATGGGTTGAAAAAGGCAAGAACTGAGAGTGAAAAGCACAGCAATGATGAGCTATAGTGTAAAAAAATCTGACCCAGAGGGCAAATAATAACTAGCACAGAAAATAATCATTCTAAAGTGCATCTTGCATGCAAAAGAATGTGGTTTTTAATATAAAATCTATGATGTTTCAGTTTCACATGAGCAAAGTGGTCCCTGATAAAATCAACATGTGATAATGTAACATCACAACAGACTGTATGTCACTATGATGCATTCATGCTATTCTCATATGAACTGAAACCTAGCTTGAACAATAACTACTTATACACAGCTCAAAATGCTCAAAAATAAAAAGGTCATAGATCTTACTCTGGACGGCTGGAGAGAAGGCAGGCTGAGGCTGAAAGAGGGGGCTCATTTTTGCACATATTCCTGGGTAGAAGTCCTGATCACCACACTGCTGTCCCCAAAGAGGACCGCACATCTGCACCAGATGACCACAGAAGACAAGAAAAGAGACTTAATGGAAAGCTTGTCACTGCCTTTAGAAGAGTTTAATTTTCAGTAAAGTTGTGGTTGACCATAAAGACAAGTGAAGTCATATTTTAATGTTTTTAGTGGAAAATAGAAGTGAAACTCATAAAATAAGTGGCCGTGCAGGTTTTGTTTTTTGTAATGTAACTTAAAGGAATGGCACTACTTTTTGCTTTGCCACTCAATTTACCTAAGTCAATGTCACTTCCTTCCTGTTTTTCATGCTAATTCAGCGGAAATCATGAGAAACCACATTCATGGTGCAGCTAGAAAAACACATACCATCAAACCATCGGCTGCAGACGTCCGAGTTAGAGTCAAGCCCAGGCTCATGTTGTTGTTAATATTTGTAACATCTGGAATACTAACAGAATCTGAGGATAAAGACAACAAATTATTTTTAAGTTCAGACTGCAGTTGTTAAATCTGGAATTTTACTAGATGTTCAATCATCATGAGCTCAAAATGTGAATAAAACACGTTTACTGTAATACACTGCTATTAATTGTATCTGTTCATTTTTAAAACAGACGTGCATGGAGATATTCTGGATGTTTGAAGATGATGCACCTTTTTAGTTCTATTTAGTACATGGCCAATGTTCAGTTGAGGGGTCAAAGGTTAAACAATAAAACACCAAACCTTACCTTGAAGATTGAGCTTGTCACAGCTGTTTCTGGACCCTGAGACTGGACACTTGTAAACATCCCCCTTCCTGTTTCGGCTGAAACCACTCCATGGAGCGCTAACCAGGAGCCTGCAGAAAACAACAATATTCATCTCTTCCCCGCTCTCATAAACATGCACCATAAGAGATGGTGAAAGTCATTGTGCACGGTGCACGACCAGCTGTATGCACTCATCCAAATGATTCGATGGTGATAATGGTTTCAGAATTTGTTAACTTATAAAACTCCTTGGCAGCAGCTTTGGCCATGAAAAATAATTTTACATGTGTTTTTGAATATCATGGGACAAAAAAAATCATTTCTGCTCGTTGTTTTCAAACGGTTAACAAACAGGCAATCTGCCATTCACGTCCATGAAACAGAGAGCTATCTCTGCATCTTCGTCTCATTTCTTCTTTCAGTGTTTTCGATCTCTCTGCCAAGGCAACACCGTTGTTAACTCTGCTTTTCCTGTTAATTAGCAGTCTTTTTTTTTTTTTACCTTCGTTTCCCTTCATCTGAATGTCAAATTAGTTTATTTTCTCTCTGGATCGGCACTTGTTTTAGAAGTTTCATCATCAGTAGTCACCATTCTTTTCTTTGTTCGCCTGACTACACACGAGTTGTAACATGACGCCACAATTGTGGTAGGCACAATCACCATAGTTACTTCAGTTGTTGAAAGATAGACTTTTATAATTATTTGAATGAAAATCTTTAACATTATAACTTTAAAGTGCACGGTGAAATAATAGGCTATGGGAACCAAACCTTCACTGCAGTAAACTTTATAATATAAAACATACAGAAATATCTGTCTGTATCACTGAAGCAGAAAGTTTGTGTGGGTCTTGTTCTAAGCAAGCGTCAACAGGCCAGTCATGTTATTCTTCTGACTCCCAATCAAACAAGATGCTACAAGTTCACACAGAAAATATCCGCGTCAAACACTTTTTTTTCCCACATCACAACATTCACATGCTGCTGGCTGTTGTTGAAACTGCTGCTTAAGATTTAACCATCAAAAACAAAGGAACAGTCAGGGTGACATATCATTCCTCTTTATAAGCTAAAAGACAGGCAACAGGATGTATCATGGGTGGTTAAGAGATACTCATTTGAAATACAAAGTCGATGACCACTGTAAGAAACTTCACACCTCCCCCAGTTCCACAAACAGGCCACTTCTCCAGACAGTGATTTAGATTGTGACTCAGATTGGACAACGTCCAGATGTCAGAAAGGTTGACTGACTGCTGAAGTGAGCGAGTGGAGCAAAACGTAAGAGGATTTCATCATTATCATCATCATCATCATCCTGGTTGGATGATGGATTGTTTGTGTTACACTCATAGTGTATCACCACAGACAAACCTGAGTATTTGGGGAATTTTCTATGACTGGAGTTCCTTCTAAAGCACAGATACTTTACCAGAATTCAAAAAGATTCATGAATGTTTTGCAACACCGCCTTATCAGTAGAGTTTTTTTTTTTACCCATACGAAATCATTAACCCATACCATTTGCCCTCGTGGTTTGTCGTTTGTTGGATTGTGTAGCCAAACTCTTCCGCAGCCGGTCCGCTGAAAATCTTGGCCCCTGCAGTGCCGACGTTGAAGGGGTGCGAGAGCCAAATTCTGTCAACTGGTGGAGGAGAAAGAGGGTTGCTGTATAACACTTATCACAGTTAACATCATATCATCCTCTCACTTGTAGTAATGACCCTGTCCAAGCAGGTGTATATTTCATAAATAAACTGTAATAAATTCTGTAATAGACGTAATCCACCTCAAACGCAGCCCTCTGAACCCCCCTGGTAGCCAAGAATTCTGAGAAAGAGTCTTGCATAAGACCCACAAGCCAAAACAGGCAGAGCTCAGCTTGCCCTCCATCAGTAAGTAGAGGATGGATACTAAACTCAGCAGCCCTTCACTGATTAACTCCTGCCACGCCTGTTTACCTGCAGTATAAAGCAGCACTTTGCCTCCTCTGCAAAATCCCAGAAAATATGAATACTCTGTTCAGTTCAGGAATGTGTGTAAAAGGAAAAGAATCAACCCTCCCCTGATGCTTCAAAGCTTTCACAGTTTTATCTAGCACAAATGATGTAGTTTTTCCCCCACTTTGAGCCACATGATGAACAACTTTTTCTATCGCTGTGAGCTGACTATGGATCATGTGTATCTGACAGGGAAAAAAACAACAGTGTGATGTGAAATCTAATTCATATCCGAAACACTTCCAGGCGATTTCATTCAGTTAAAAAAAAACTGTTTATGGTGAGCGTATTCTTCTGCTGCTCTTCAGAAATGTTTAAAGTTTAAAAAAGACATTTCACTTCTTTATCGAATGACTAAAATATCAATATAAAAACTCTTTTTTGTTGAGAGTATTTAGGATAGGATAGGATAGGTGAGAGAGGGCTGATGGTGAAAATTAAAAATTACTTACTAATGATTACTGCAGCGAAAATGAAGTTTCCCCAGAATAACTCCATCGTGTCCGCCAATCCATCTGTGTCTGATCGCATGAAGGCGCCCCTCTGTTAAACTCGCAGCTCCACAGCGCTCAATGCGCCGTGACGCGCCGGAAACGTCCCAAATAAGGACAACAGCTCTGCAGAGGCGCACCTAGACATTTCTTTAACCGGGTGGCCCAAAGGATGCCGGGAGGTGGCCACAGTGTGCTGTCAGTCTTTTTTTACATGCTATGAAATGCAATAGTTTGCATGTGTGTGTGTGTATGTAACTGTTGCAAAAGCTTTTTCTCTGGTTGAATGGTGCAACAGCAAACAACTGCCTCCCTCCCCACCCCCACACCCCCTAGAGGAGGCTGCAGCAACCTCTGATGATCAGGGACTCTGAGTGTTTCAGCAGCTTTAAGTTCTTGGGCGTCCACATCTGTGATGACAATACTTCAATCTATATGTTTTTTCTTGTCTGCCTTGTGCAGTTATTGTATATTATTTACTTATATATTAGTATTATAGTGTAGTATTTTTGTATTTATATTTTTCTATTACAAATGTCATTGTAGACAGAACATCACAGCAAGAATTTTATTGTACAGTTGTTTTTTTTAATCTGTGCGCCTGACAAGAAAAATGTAAAATGTACATTAATTTCTGAGCTCATTTACAAAAGCCATAGTTAGGAGGTAATCAAATGCTTTAAGCAAACCACTAAATAAGATAATGGTAAAACCATATTTAAGGCTGTAAAAGTGACAGATTGTTCTGTGAGGTGTCAGGCACGGTGATACAATGAACGTTTGGTTTACAAAAAATACACATTTGCCTATATTAGGATTTTAAGAAAGATTGGAGCCAAGATGTGGATGAGGCAGCTGACTTAAAGCAACTAAATTATTTTTTTTAATATAAATGATAGGACTTGGACTTAAATCAAAATTCTCAGTGCTCCCATCACAATCCCTGTCTTTAAAATTGTTTGCTCCATTTGTCAGTCTCAGAATAAATAGACCTACAAAGAGCAGAATGACATAAAACAAACTACTTTTATTGAATAGAATAGTTTCTATATAATCTTAAGAAAAGCGAGTATTAATATTAATATATGTACAAAATTGTAGAAAATACAAAATGTAGAAAATATTAAAAATGATAATGAGATTTGGCTCGGCTGCCTGTTAATCAGTCCAGTCCTCACAATATTAAATAATTAGCTTTGCTGTGCATGAAACATTAGTCTAGGGGCTACAGATTTCTGTCTGAGGTGTGTGTTAGCACTTGCTGAAGCTGCCTGCGCTGGGTCTGTGTCAGTACTTGCTATTGTGAGTCAGACCTCTAAACAATGAGCTGAAATTCACTACAACACGCCTTCATGTCGAGGGAAGCTGATTCCATTTTGCAGGTCTTTGTTCATAATGTATTGGACATATTGAGAGTTTAACAAGATGATGGCGTGAGATAAAATTGCAGTATCACTGAAAATAACACTCATGCGTCCATCCAGTAGTTGTTGAAATATTTCTCTCTGGAGCAAAGTGATGGACAGATTTACAGATGGATATGTCCATCCCTAAAAATGTGCAGCTAAAATGGGTAGACTTAGTTTTAAAAAAAAACTAAAAAAACTCAACATAGAAATCTCACACTATTAGTTCTTTCCGGTCTGCATATTGTTGTCTTGTATGTGTATTCTGCAGTTTCAGTGTAAAACGATCAGACTCTCTGGTTGTGTCTTTACCTGCGTGGCTGCTCTGTCATTGCGTTCCTGTTGCCTGAGGAGAGCAGGCGCGCAGGAAACACACAGTCAAGTCAAGAAACAAACCCAGTCGCTCCAAAGACAATATTTACATTTCACAACACCTCTGAACGAGGCAAACAAGCTATAACAGGCTATAATCACCATAAAGAAAAGAATAAAAAGAAAACACAGAGCTCTGGCTCTGACATTTTTGTCCTCTAACAATTTCTTCACCACTTTTGTTGTGCGTTTGGTTGGTTGTACTTTCTCTGCAGACTGCCTGATGTTGTTCTTGATAATCTTGATGTATTTTTCATTTTTCATGATTAATTTCCCTGGTCCATTGGCTGAAAAACACCCCCAAAGCATTAGCTTCCCAACACCATGTTTGTGGGGATAATGCCTGATTTAGTCCATTCCTCACAATATCACACAATCAGCTATGCAATGTTAGCAGCGGTCTGTTATATTATGGCTTCCACTTCATGTCTCGGGTCTGTGATAGCACTTGCCAGTGCCGTGTCTGTTGTGACAGTCAGACTAACATAAAATAAAATAGAGTTTTCTAGAAATCCTAATGCAGTTACTAATTTTCCTGTTGTTGATCTGCTCAGTCACCTTGGGGGCTGACATAGTAAATAGGACTTCAGTGCTCAGGCACCCTTTAGTCTTTGGGGAGGCAAGAAGGACCCCCAAACTCAGCTGTGTGATTCAACAGTTGACTTAATAGGTCAACAATTACTATTCAGTGGCTGAACCCTGACGCCCACCCCTCTTTTTGTGTTGTCATGTTTTGTGTGTAAGTCATCTGGTGAGATTGCACACATCGAGAATTCAAAACAAGTACGTACAAAGATTTAAGTGGTAGTGACGCAGAGCAGTTCGTAGAAAAGGCTGGTCTTTTTCCCAGAAGAGAAATGGGGTCAGTGAAAACTGTTCACTGTGTACGCTTTAGTCTGGTAGTTTGTGGTGTTGCATCAAGTATTTTTTTAGCTTCTGTGATAATATCTATTTACAGATACGCATATTGATGTCTGCTCTCTTCATTGTGTACTTATTTCAGGTATATCATTCATCAATGACACCACAAATCTGTCAACAGTCAGTGCAGATGTAGAAATCGTACTTTGTGATTGTGATAAAATGTAAAAAAATTATAGTTTCTTTTTTTTCCTTTTTTTTACAAAATATAAAACATCCCACAAACACATTCAGGTCCTGGCTGCCTCTGTGATCGTAGGAAATACTCTCAAACATGTCATCTGTCTCAGGCTCTATCTCAACGACACATATTACGCATACATAATGCAACATCTGCAGGGACATGAATACAGATACAAACACTCACACACAGACTTCTGGGTGAGTGGACTGTAGCACACAGCTAATCCCTCTTTCACACACGTCTGCTGACCAATGGGAATCTAAGGCCCTGGTTTTCCCTGTTGCATTGTGAGCCAGACAGTCACATCCAGCCGGCTCAGAGGGGCTCACGAGGCAATGACTGCACACAGACACCGAGGTAATGTGACTTGTTGGGCCGGTGTGCAGGTGTCTTTCCAACAATCCTTAAGAGGAGCACAGAAAGTGAAGAATGCAGCTCTTTGTAAATGTTAGCCAGATGATGCTTTCTTTTATGCAAGTCACTAGCTGGCATCCAGTGGTTTGCAGATAAGGATATCAGCCATGTGCAAACAACTTCCTCAAAAGCCTTATGGATGACATATGCATGTAAAACGCACACACAGAAACTTTTATGAAAGAACACAGTATTCATTCCTCAGTCTAGAAAAGTGCCACAACTGCCTGTTGGCATTAAACCAGAGACAGACTTGACGGAGAGTTTCCATTTCTGCACACAAAAATCAGATGGTTACAATGTACTTCAACTCTTTGTATTCTAAAATACAGTGCTAATAACATGATATCTTACATTTAAAATATGATTAGACAACCACATTAAAGCATGTCATAGCTTCAAGTAGTTGCTTATGCCCGATTTTTGACTCTCGGTGGGAGAAAGAGGGTGACCCGCAACAAAATTCTCATGCAAGGCTGGAACCAGGGTTGTTGTGGTTAAATGGTATGAAACTTACATCGCTGGGTCCACAGGATACCTCAGTATATTGTACCCCTGACGGACATGAAAGAAATACAGTGTCAGGATCAGAACGCAGTATTCTTAGATGTAATCCAAACACTGCGTCTTACAAGTGGAATATATTCTTATCTTTTCTTCATGTAGAAAATGAGCCTGTGGATGTGGTAAGAGTTTGCATTCTCTTGCTCAATTTCAACAGCAGAAATGGTGTAATTATTAAAATAAGGGGATGTGATGTGAAGAAACACAGCCTTGATAATGACAGGCTGTCATCTTTAAAGTTGGGTATCTCAGGGTTTGACCATCTGTTCGTTGCAACAGATCTATTATGAAGTGATTCTTGTAGCTGTATTAGAGTGTGTAGAGTATTTACTTAAAATAGCCTAAAACAAGATTGTAAAAATAGTTTAGTCGTATTTGCTTCAGTCATATAAGTATATATAGTCCAGAGTGAAAAAAAACTGATACGGTTTCCTTGACTATGAGACTGATGATTTTTTTCATTTCTCAATTTGGTCACCAGATGGTGGAAAAACCTAAATTTTAATGGGCTTACAGATTTTAACATGGCTTTTCCTTGTAACTAATTTCAGTTAAAGGAATTCATATTGTGCTTTTTTTCATGTTTTTTCTATTTTTGCTTCATCTGACCATAACAAAAGACCAGAAGTCATCTTCTTTGTTCAGAAGAGCATTTTCAAAGGCCAAGTGGACTGTCTGCCTTGAGACGCCACCTGCAGGGCCCAGATTCTCCAGGATGGCCTTGGTAATGATGCTTGGATTCTTTTTCACCTCTTTCTCTCTTATTATCTAAACTTGCTGGTGAAATAAAAGTAACTTTAAGTCTAAATTTGCCAGGTGTATGAATAATCTCAGGCTTGACTGTATATATACATATACATATACATGTATTCAATAATAATAAGTGATTACAGTACTGTATGTAAGTAAGACATTCACATATGTATGTACATACAAAATAAAACCAAATTAAAACAACAAAAAAACAAGTCAAACACTAGCCAAATTTATGCATACAGAAGTTAGTGATTGACAGATACTGTACTTAATAAGACAGAAAATGTTTCCACATTTTAATGCTTTGATAGTCAGTTAGTTAAATTAATAACAAGTTAGGTCAGGTGATGGGCCAAATTTAATTGAATGCAACACTGAATAAAAATGGTTGCAAATTGTCGCACAGGCTTAAAGTCACCAGATGATGGCAGAGTTTGCTCAGGCTGACAGATGACTACTGACTTGTTAGGAAATCTGTCTGCACTGTTTATGCACAGGACAAGTAGACTGGGACAAGTTAGTTTCAAAATAAAACCTAATGCAATTAATGAATATTTACTATAATATCATGACTTTCTTTGACACACCAGTGGATGAAAAGAGGTTATATACTTAACAATAGTTGGAATTACTGAAATTCTAATGTATGAAGTTGCCCTGGTGAACCTAATAATGTCGTAACTCGGTGTATCTCATTCTACATTTCTTTTCACTTCAAAAAGGCTCAAACACAAATAAAATCTCACATTATAAAGAAGAATTTATTGCAGGCAAACAATACCATAAATAATATTTACAAACTATAAAACAACATTCCTTTTTATGGGTTCCATGGATTGCTGGTAAACAGTCTGTCAGTCCTGGATAAGAATGAATCTTTTTCGCTGTTGAGTTACGTCACACTGGCCACTGCTAACTGCAAAATGTGTATATATTTAAAGCTACATTCAGGAAATAAATTGGATTCAGATGCACTGCATTCTCAGCTTCTTGAATTATTTACCTAAAACTTCAAATTTAAAAATGTTACCTGTAACCACAGAAAGGTTTTTCTTAAAACAAAAAAAAAAAAAAAAAAAAAAAAAAAAAAAGTTTTTTCCCAAACAACCCAGTTTCCTCCTGACTTTAATTTTTTTCCAAAACACCTTTCCCAAACCCCACAACCTTCCACAGTTTTTAACCCCTCC
>JBAJHX010000076.1:16630396-16665043 GCA_037176925.1 Amniataba percoides
AGAAAGTGGGTTAAGATGCATTGGATTCCTAGGTTTTGGAAGGGTTGACCGAAAAGGTAAAAGGGAAAAAGGGGACCTGGAACAAAAGAAAGTTTTTTCTGAAAAAAAAAAAAAAAAAAAAAAAAAAAAAAAAAAAAGATTTGTTCTACAATAACCTAGTGTCTGTCTGAATTTAATTTTGTGCTAGAACACATTTTCCAAACTATACAGCCTTTCACAGTTTCTGACCACTTCAGTGAACTGCAGCCAGGTTAACATAGCCTTGAATAAAGTGTTCAATATTGGCAACCTGACAAGAGACACAATGTCACAATGGTGGAGCGATAAAGGCTGTATATGCATTGTATATAGGTATGTAATAGAACAACCATCTCACCCATCTACAGTGCATTTTACATAAGGATTATGCATCTCTGAAGAGTGATGTGAAGTTATACGGCCTGTACTTTATGCATTAGGCATTTATTAGTAGTTAAATTATGCACACATCTGATTAAACTTATCTGCCTTTCAGAAAAGAGCTCTACAAAAATCCACAGCACACCATTTCCCTCTTGGCATTTAGTTTAGGTGTACAAGAAGAAATTTCTGAAGTAATTCAAAACAACAAAGAGAGAACCTCCATGTCCCAAGACGTCTTAATACCTTAAAATTTCAAACATGTATCCCGTTGATTGTCCCCATTTTCTAATCAACACTGACTGAAAAAGTGTCAGAAGTGCAACTATGAACAGCGTCTTGTTAAAATGCTTGTTTGCAGTAAAATAAAAGTTTGACCCTATCTGATACTAGTTGTCTTTGCCTTTCAACATTCCAGCGAGTTGAGTGGAAAAAGTACAGTATGTGCCTGTTGAGTCTCACAGCTTTTCACCCTCACGTCATTGTTGTCGTTTCCTCTCTGATTCTAAACAAAAATTCTCAAAAGCTTCTTCTATCTCAGGCTCCATTTCATCTTCAGAGTCGTCGTATCTGTGAACACAAAAAAACGAGCGATTTAGAGCCAGACTTCACTCTTTAGACATCTGAATGTTTAGATGGTTTGATATTAACCTGGAATACGCAGACATAACTGCCGTTGACACGACACACAAAAACACGAGCTCACAGACACACACACACACACACACACACACCTGCACACGCGCAGCTCCGAGAGGGGATAGGAACGAGCTAAACCCTCTTTCACATCCAACTGCTGACTACACTAAATCTAAGGCCATGCCTGACCCTGTTGCATTGTGGGCCAGTCAAACACATTTGCCAAGCTCAGGGGCCCGCAGGTCAGCGGTGGTCATGTGACCTGCGTGAACCCGCTTTGCAGTCACATGACCGAAGATGTGCCTGCACTGTGGTACTGCTGAACTTTGACAGACTTGGGTCTAAATTAAACAATAAACCAGTGATGGATGACTCACAGAATTACTGTATAATCAGCCTGGTTAGAACAATGCTGTAGTTTGACAATACAACCAAAAAACCTATATTATTTTATCCATATTACAGATACTTACATAGGATATGTACTTACATTTCATTTCCGTTTTCTCCATAAATATCATGGAAATAGTCCTGTCTGTCCAGGATCTCTTGGTATTTCTCAGCATATTCTGTAAAAGCAGAAAGACCACTGAGAATGTTTTCCAATTGAAGTAGGACAGGAAAGCGTTTTTCTGCCATGTAAAGAAGATATTTAATGACATGGCTGATGAAGGGAGCCAGGATGAGTCAAACCAAAATGCCTTTTTATTGCAATTAATTGTGTCTTAAATAATAATGCAGTGTGGAAATATCTGTGACTAATGACAGTGTGATCCAGCATATTTTGTGCTCATTTTTAAAAGAAACGGCATTTGTGTATTTGGGGATTAGTAACACATTTAAATATATTTGAAGTACATTTACGACTGAACAATCTGTCATATTAAATACAATTTTCTGTCTGCATACTGCTTTGTCTTGCTGTTTTCAAATAACAGAATAATGCATCATAAACAAAAAGGCAATTTGTATCAATGCTGGTGCTTCTTTTTAACAGTATCATAAAAGAGCTCACTCATTAAGGCCATAAGAAGCTTAACATTTAGGAAAGACTTTACTCTCAGTCAAAAACAGTCTAATATTAAAGTATACAGAATACAGTACAATTTATAGAATTCATTCTACATTTTATATGGTTACTTGTAGTTACACAATTAAATATCATAAGCTACAGAAAAAATTAAAGTCCTTTCCAAACTCCATGTTGCCCCTCATTATCATGAACATGTTTCTGTAGCCTCACCTGGGTCTGCTGCTGTAAAAGGAGTGCCGTCTTCTGTGTAGAATGTAGGTTCATTCTGAGAGGAGACAAACCAGTCCGTGACAAACTAAAACATACAGATTGTACAAAAAAAAGAAAGAAAAAAGAAAGAAAGAAAGAAAAAGTATAGTATAATACAGGTGATACTTACCATGAAGTAGTTGGGGTCGTTGTCTGGTGTGGCGTTGCTGGCTGCTGCAGCAGCTCGGACTCTGCCCCAGTCACTAGATCTCAACTCGACTAGTTTCAGAAGCATCTGTCTGACATCCCTGAGCAGAAAAAGACTCATATCATCTCTTAACTGTTCTGCTTTTGGTACTTTAGCTTTTCATGGCAGATATGTTCATGATGCACTTTGGAAACTGGACAATATTTGCAGCTGCACACAAACAACCACACTGACACACATACCTGCTGCAGGTGGCATCCAGTAGGACATTTTCTATTCTTCGGATCACTTCTTCCATGTGTGGTTTTCCAGCCTCTTTCCATGCATCGTCTAAGACGGAGCCTGTCAGCTGTAAGTTGAAAACACATTCTTATTACCTCCCTATTTAGAAAGGTTTTTATAAAATTTGGCACAGGTATTGAATTGAGATTTGAAACCTTAAGCAGTTTGACAGCGCAGATGAGATTTGCATCCACAGGATGGTTGAACAGACTGATCATCAAGTCATTCAGCGCAGACAGGAGGATATCTGCTCGATTTGGAGGCCCTTTTCCACTCTTTACCTAAACATACAGAAAAGAGATAGCAACAAACGATTGACCAACACCATGACAAGGCTGAAGACACACAAAGTAGTATTCTTCTCGCAGGATCTCAACAATTTTAACGAACTGACTGAATAAATACCCTCACATAATTTTAGGGTTAATACAATACACTCCATAACAAAAGCGCTTACCTCCAGGTTAAGATAGAGCTCTCCCAGAAAGAGCACAAAGGAGTGGAATTTCTTCTGAGTCTCTGTATCTCCTCGAACAGCTACATCCCTCTGTTCAAACTCTGTTTGACATCTACAGAACACAATATTTGTTCATTTTTAATGGGACTTAGACTGAACAATGACAACGATGAGTTCAAGCTGTTTTGCATATTGACCTTATTTATTGCTGAAGAGCCAGTTAGTTTGAAGACATTTCTACTTCTACTAATGCTCATCCATTTTACCCCTTTTTAATAATCTCATTGTAAAATAATTAGATTTAATTAAATGTCATTGGGATTTTTCTCATTATTTTCTGGAAACCCGTGAAATTAACCCATATTAAGTTCACTCAAGAGTGAAATAAATAAATCACCTTTTCAGCAGCAGCCGACGAAAGTTGCCACTTGACGGGGTGAGCGTGAGGTGATGGGACAGATAGTTACAGAGTCTGGCACCCGTGTAAGAGAAGTTTGGAATGGCAGTAGACTGCAATGAAAAAAAGGCAAAACAAACACCTTAGAGAACTGTACATTAAATAATATTCACACAAAAATCTAAATTAGTTCTTAATGCAGCTCTCCAAACCTGTGTGAAGATCAGTTCCACCAATTCGTTCAACAGCTCCTCATTAGTGACGAAGGTATTCAGCATGCCCGTTATGTGTTCAACATCTGTCTCAAAGGACCCTGGCGAGGAGCTCAGGTGGCCAAGGAAGTCTGTGACCATGTCAGCCAAGGTTGGTTCACCATAATAGCTGTCATCATAAAAGGTTTGGTCCTATACAAAAATAACAATAATACATAAAAAAAAATCCAGGGCACATTGCTTTGCTAATGCAAAATAGCACAGAAGTAATTGCATCAGGGTGAGTGTGATTGTGTAAAAACTCCTCTTACTTCATAAAGGCTACTTGCAGAGGGAACAAACACTGGAGCGCTGGCTGAAAGTTTTGATGTCCTGACCAAGGAATCCACATCATTTGACTTTCTGGAAGCAGACGTGCTATTGGCATTTGCACCTTCTTGGGGTTTACTCTGTCTTTTAAACTCTGAAAGAGGAAAAAGAAAGCTGTTCTCAGCCTTTGTTATGTATGTAATACCACCCACTGCACATGGGCAAACTGTCTCTTCTTTCAAGGTAAAGCTGAGGGGACTAAGTGTTGTTGCTGAACTATTCATTGAAAATAGGTCCCACATTCAATCAGAAGTACATAGTGCTTTTGTTTAAGAACATTTTCAGGAACAAGTTTAGTTCACTTGGGAATATTTACAGAAGGATGTTGTATGTGATTGACTTAATATAAACTACAGTGCAAGTGTTCACTGAAACAAAGACAAATGGACAAATGTCACAGAGTACAATCACGTTTAGATGTTTCTATTAATTTCTTAACTGCAATTGAAGTCTCCAGTACAGAGGAATAAATATATGTAACTTAACTAAATTATTTCTGGTTTTAGTCTTTTCATGAGATTTGATGCCAAAAAAACATATTAACTAACTTTACTCCTCAAGAGAAATTGGTTGTTATATAAAAAATTGAACACACAAAATAAAAATATAAACAATAAAAAAAGACAATCAATGGAAAATCAAAGACATTCGTCCACACAGCCATAGTAAAGGAGTATGCAATACTTCAGAGCAACATCCTCCTGTGTATTAAGTATGGAAATTCAACACAACAATCCAATGTTGTTTAGGGCAAATATGCAATACAGCACAGAAAAAACACATTAGTTTTTACTATGCAGCAGTGACTATAAAGCTGCAGTGAAAGTGATAAGTGAGGGTATAAAGGCGCTTCTGGCTGGGCTACTTTTATAATCACAAGCTTTCTGAACAAGAGGAGCTGTGGGGAAAATGCAACACACATCATGCCGTGCCCGCCAACACTCAGACTTCTCATTTCATGCCATACAACAGGGCCTGCTGGAGGAGAGTACACATCAACCTGCTGAAGCAATGTATGTGGCTGGCTGGCCATCATCCAGGAATTGAGCACCGGATCATGATGGCTGTCAACTACAGCAATGGACTGATAGGTATCCAACATTTTCCAGCCACACTGGAGAAAAGGACATGCAGTTTAAAACAGGCTGATTTTTCTTTCTTGTTTCTTTTTGATTTTTTGCAGCACTGACAGTATTAACAGACACTATCCATTATAATAAAAATCACAACAAGACTGCCAAGCGTCCAAACATTAAATTAAATCTGATTACCAGCTGATGTCCAACAACTAAGGTTTTATTGACACAGCAACACAATGGATACTCTCACTAGTACTTAACTAACTTACTCCTTAACACCAGCTGCTTAATCAGATTTGGAAAAAAAGGGGAACTGGCTCTTCTCCTTTTCTCGGAGTTACTTAACTTAGTTTTCAGCCGGGTAAGGCCTGCCTGAACTGTGGCACGTAGCTGGTGTGATATCTGAGTGGGAGCTTTATTTAGATGCAGCCTCACATCACATGAAAACAACAATAATCACAACAGGTGCGGGTAGCAAAGTGCTAACGATAGCGACATGAATTAGCATCAGGCAGCTCCAGATAAAAAAAAACATGTCAAACGAGAGGTTGTTTTTTTCATTAAGGAAGCTGTGGCGATGTTAAAACTTTTAACTCCAAATTTCCAAGTCATGAGTTGTATCTAAGACGCGTTAAAAACATCTGAGAGCAAGCTAGCTGACTACCATGCTAGGCTAGCTGGGTTAGCTCTCCGGCGGCTGCCTACCTCCGCCGCCAGCGTCGGTGCCGCTCTCGGAGAAAGGCGGAGATGTCCGCGGCTGCCTCAGCGGCTCCCTCTGGTTGAACATCGCGGCTTTCATGTCGCCTTCCCCGGGCACGGTGGAGGCAGCGAGCCCCGGGTCTGCTGGCGGATTTCGGGCTCTCCCTGCTCCGGGAGCTCGGTCGAAATTCTCGTTCATGCCCGCTCGTTGAGTCAGCCCCGACTCTCAAAGCGGCATCAGACAGAGGCGGAGACGAGCCGGTCCACTGCTTTTATCCGTAATTAATTCCGTTTTTAGTTTCTTAATCGCAACAAAACACGCCCTATCTCTCTTTCATGGTGGCTTTTCTCCTCCGTCGTGCAGTCTCAGAGTGTATACACAACTTTTTTTGGTCACTTCCTTTCACAACAAACTGGCTGTTGCTGATTTTGTGTGACAGTGTTTGACGTCCAAATTAATCTGGCTCCCTCTAGCGACGCGGAGTGGAAGTGAATTACAGCGCGGCCTACATTTAATGCACGGTTTGGTGGTGGGAAAAGAACTTTTAAATACATGTAGTAATGTCAAAATGTGTAGTGCATATAGACTTGCTTTGTCACTTTTTCATGAGGTACAACTGTACAATTCAATACAACAGATATGCTATAATTTCTACAGTAGCTTTATCAGAATCTGAATAAAATGTATTGATTTGGAATTGGACTCAATATGTTACATACAAACAAACAGTAAGAATAAATATAGAAAGGGGAAATGTGACAGCAGGCACTGTGAGTCAGATGTGTAACTTAAATACATATGTTGTGTGATGTGTGTGATGAAAATGAACAAAAAATATGAAAAATGTTATAAAATAAATATTTTGGTGTAGGCCATTTGACTCTAATTGAAATGAAAGAATATGATATAATTTTAGTTGAAAATGTGTCATGTGTTTTAGCACAGAGGTCACAGTTAGTGGTGCTGTTGTACTGGACTACATTATACTTAGAGGTGTTTCTAATATTCTGACCCCCTTATGCATCAAAATCTGAATTGCATTAGATTGTGCAAATGCCTGTGATAAAGTGGCCACCGAGTGTATATACCTTCACAGGAAAAAGTCCTGCATTCAAACTTTTAAATATAATTATTATATATTTCTCTCTATATATATACATGCAGGTGAGGATTTATTCAGCATTTTCCAGTTTTATTTAGAAAACTTAAAAAGAAAAGAATAAGTCAAAGGAGCATACAGTGAAAATGACAAAGCTTGGGAAAGTCTTTTTTTTAATGAAATGAAATATAACATTCAGCCCCTGTCATTTAATAGTTTATGTACAGTCCCTTAAATTAAAGAAGTATTGTAGAAACATTTATTGAAAATGTCAAATTACATATCATGCCAAACATTTCCCATGTATATCATTACACATTTTATTATTGTATTATCATTACTGATGCTTACATATAACAATTTATAGTTGTAGGTGATTAAGGTGCAATTTTTATTTTTTTTAAACTATTATTAGGTGGTGTACTGTGATCATTCAACATAAACCACTATAGGTGGGATTTTGAAAATACTGAGGCTTCCCCAGCAAAACTCTAGTCCCCTGTGGAAATTTGTAAATGAAATATGTTCATATATATACTTCTACATATATACTTGACACATTATCTGTCTAATCACTGTTTTAAAAAATGCTTTGCACTGCAGGAATTCTGGTGGAGAAATACAAAATCTCTTGTTTCTGTTTAGCTTTCAGTCACATTTAGAGGTAAAAATACTCTGTTTTTGCATTCATTTAGTTTTTGTTGACTCCTGTTTAGGTGTGTGAAATCACCACATTACCAAAAAAAAAAAAAAAAAAAACCCTCTTGAGGACATGACCTCAGTCTCTGCAGTGTTAGCTGCTGCCCTGTTCGTGGGTTTTTGGGTTTTAGACAGCAGCTGTCTGCACAACATGAGCGCATAATGACAGACCTGTTCAAGCTTGTGTGTGTGGCTGAGTGGGTTAAATAAGCTCATATTGATCTAACATATTTGCATAAGCACACAGAGGTGGATCATTACTTTTAGCTGATATATCAAACACACATTTATGCACCACAGAGGAGATTCTGGACTGGTGCAACCTTTCAGACGTGCCTCTCTGCCTGAGCTCACTCAGTAGCTGCCCGCTACAAACATATGTTGCACCAGACCTCTCAGTGTAAGTATTCATTAGTTGTTTTAGCCTCCAGTCATTTTCCACTTGTTTCCCAAAGCTGGCTCACATTATGCCACAGAGAATTCCCGTGCCAGAAATTCGGAGACTCACTTTGATAAAAGATTACTGCCCTTATTTTCTCTTATTGCTGCCCCCGCTAGTGTCCTGGAGAGAGTTCAAACATTCATTCTCGGGAATGCACAAGATGACAAATGACCGGGAGCAGTGCTGAGGAAGGAATCACGCACACACTCATCGCCAATGCAAAAAAAAAAAGTGTTGTTTCATGTTCAATACACATTTTGTAGGTTATATATTTGGTGATTTACTGACTGCATCATAAGATTACACACAGCAATCAAACATAAATCAAGGAAATACAATGCTACTCTGTGGTGCGATTACATATCAGAGATCAAGTTTATCTTTCTATTGTGTATTATTTCTTGTTACTTTAGTCGTTATCAAGAAATATAAGCCAATGAAAGCAAAATTTAAAACACTTGTGGTCTTTTTAGTCCAAAGAAATATTTCTAAATCATTTGCTTGAAATTCATTCAGAAATTGCACCCAATAGTTCTCAGATGAACTTGCTAATCTTACTTCTTAGCAGATACCTAAAGGTTAATCCTCAGGACACTGTTGTGAATCTGGCCTAAGATGTGCAGCAGCTACATCGCCCAGAGAGCGGAGAAATGTAACAGACAGTGCTCCTGTGCGTGGAGCGGAGATGGCCATGAAATAGTATTCCATATGTTGCCCTGACTGTCATGGTGGAATCAACCCGGCATTCCTCGGTATTAATCATCCGTTGCAGTGATTTCCTTAAACGACCATTAAAGGGCAGTATGCTATAGCTTAAAGCAAATACTTTCCTGTGCTCTAAGGTTCAGATAGCTTTCATTGTTTTCCCTCCTTCCAATCTGCACTTCCAGTCACGGGTCAGCTTAAGTGGAATTTGGGAAGCAAGACGATGACCAGAGTCTTTTGCAGTCTGTCTCTCACCTCCCTGCCTTCGTCCACGATCCCTATTTTTCATTCTTTGCTGAGATGGATGTTCAGAGAGGCGGGATAAGAGAACATGAGGCCCGGAAGCCTGTGGTGTTAATGTTCTCCCCATGGTCTTTTGATCTGGCATTGAGGCAGCTGCCATTGATTAGTGTGTTTGTAGATGATTACTGAGGGAAGTGGGTGGTCAGGCACAGGTCATATCTTTCTGTCTTCCTCATTCACAGTTCTGCCTCCACACACACACACACACAATGTTCAGATCCTCTTCCAAGGCCCTCCAGAAACCTACGTACGGAGGTGATGCAGACCAACACAGTGAAGATGTTTTCATCTTTCACGTTAGCATTATCAGCAGGTGCTCTATCTTTACTATGAAATCATCCTGCAATCCAGGAATGCTGCAGCTCCACAGTAATGGGGCGATATTAGGAGATGATGTCAGCATCTACAGGCCATACCAAGGAAGCTGCCTCCCTCCAATTTTGTTGTGGTCGGTCTGCATGTTTCCCGTTTGTTTGGGAATTGATCATTAGCTCAATGGTTGCCACATGGAATTTCTGGCTAGGAATTAATAGTTGCCGCTTGTCCCTTCCTACCACAGAGGGCCAGATAAGAATAGACTTGCCATGACCTGAACGTTCACCAGGGTTTGAACATAGCTTTTTTTTCTTGCAGCCTGCCACCATCAGAGTTAGGTTTTTTTTTGTTCATTAAAAAGGAAGACAAGTGCTTTCAAGAGGAGAAAATGGTATTTTATTTTTACATAATATAGTTCCTATAAAAAGGAAAGGAAAGGAATGCTTGCCTTGTAACTGTTCCCCTCCAAATAAATAAATCATTACAATACAGTCAAATATTGAAAACCTCTCTGTCCAGAGCTGCATATCCTCTTTCTCCGTTTGAGTTCTCCAGTTTACACCATAATTGGAAGGAAGTGGGTGGCCGTGTTCTTCCTGCGGGTTTTCTTCGCTCTCAGCGGCTTCCCGTGGACAGTCAGACCCACAAACATCGGCCGCTTCTTGCTCGTCCATCTAGCCGACGCGTACGTGTTGTAGCCGTTCTCCTCGATCCTCTCCTTCAGGTTGCAGTCGATGCCGAACTCGCTCTGTAAAGACAGTGGGTGTTGTGTTTCAGTGTTACAACCCTGGCATGTGAGGTTAAGGCAAAACACAGACTATTTTTTTGTGCAAAGTCGTGGTGGCACACGCCGCCTTGTTTATTTACTACACCTCAATCTGCATTGCGTTGCTATTGTGCATTTTGAAAACTGCCCAGCTCTCCCAGGGGGGTTAACATGTCTGCATTGGCTGAGATGCCATTCAGCGTTGACCCAGCGGTGAGAGACGTAAAGATAAGAACGGGGCTCTGATAAGGACAGAAGAATCTAACAGTATCTCTCTCTCTCTCTCTCTCTCTCTCTCTCTCTCTGGAGCATGCAGATTGACCCCTGACCCGGATACTAACCGCTCCGTACAGCTCTCCCTTCTTGCTGATAGCCAGATAGTAGTTGCTGTTCAGCCCTTTGATGGCCACCACTCCCACGTCCACCGATGTGATTTCCAGAATACCTAGGATTCAGCAAAAAGACAGTTATGTCAATATGTGTCATTTAAGCAAGTACAAAGACTTTTCAAGTGTGTGTTTCTTAGCAGTTTTTTTTCAGTTCATATGGACAAATATAAAACTCAGATGACAGTACAGGAAGTAAATATGTAGCTAACTGTTACTGTAGATAACAATGATAATTAACTCTCAGCAGCCACTGAAAAAACACTGGAGAGTCTTGATACTTAAATCCATACATTTTTACAGACATCGGTCAGAGTAATTAATGGATAACAGCATAGTGCAGACTCATTTCAGGACTTTTACACGTGGGAACATACAGTGAGGGAATTCTGTGCAAGGTCACAATTATTCTTTGAGCACATTTATCATTTCAGTGATATTATAAAGTTGCTTTACAACCTACACCTGTGTAACAGATTCCAGCTGCACAGGCCTGGCTCCGCAGGCGTAGATACTGCAGAGATTCTCAGGTTGTTTATGTTCTGTTTGGTATTTTGGTTTCCAAGTAATTCAGGTTTCTCATAGGCTATTAGAAGGGCTAATTTATACCCCAGTTAGCAAGGGCATGCTTTTGCCGCAGACAGCTGTGGTTATTTGTGTGGTCTCAGTATCAGAGGTCAGAGAGATATAACTTCCTAATGTGTCCTTTGACCACAGAACTGACTTGTCTCGTCTTATGCTGGAGTGTGTGTGTGTGAGTGAGTGAACCTCCTCTGTTCCCATGGCATGTTTGATTTCATGCCTCCCTCCCTGACTTCCTTTCCCCACTTCCTGTGAGCTGTCGTTATTTTATCCCGATAAGCACACATATGTGTGCGCACACACGCGCACACACACTCCAGCGTGGGGGTGTGAACTCCAGAGAGTCGACGACATCCTTTGATCAGATCAGCAACCCCTCCTCTGTCTGATGACTGTTTGTGTGGCGGCCTGCTCTACTGTCAGACCCACTCTCCGGTGGCTGGGGGGGCCTCTGAAGTTGCCAGCCTCATACGTGAGTGGACAGCGGAGGATGCAGGTGTGCCCCCAAAGAACAATCCCTCTCTTAAAAATACAGCAGCTTCTCTCCTCGTCCGTGAGGTCTTGACTGTATCAGTTTCTAGTTCAAACAGTGGCACCTCGGGGCAGTGAGGTCTGAAGCGGCAAGGTGGTGGTGGGGACTGTGACACAACGGCCATTGAAGATCTGAGAGGAATTGGTTTCTGTATGGGATCGGGTGTCGGGTATGGAGTGAGGATGTAAGACAATCTATGGCAGTCTCTGGCTGCTCTGTAAACATGGGAGGGATGAAAGGAAGGAGAACAGAGGAGGACAGAGGAGCCATGACAGTGAGACTGGGGGTGGAGTGAGGATTAGTAAGGCTGTAATGACCACTGATCAAAGTCAGCCACCGGAGGCAGGGGCGAGACAGGTTGTATATACACACACACGCACACACATGCACCCATGCGCTCGCATACACACTCACATCAGTTAATTTGGCAGCAGGTGAATGTGCACTTGCACACAACTCGCACGCTCAACCTGGCTGTGAACTACAAAATCTCCATTCACTACTCTCTGCTGAATGCTTAGTTTGGCCCACAAATGGAGAGTAATGAATTTATGGATGCGAGAACGGGAAAATGCCACAACTGAAAAAAACACGCTCCTTATTTAGCTTCATCCAGATTACAACATTAAACCTTGGATGTGACAGCAGTGCTTTGTGTGTGGCAGATTTTACAAACCGCATATGTAAAACGTAGCCTAAAGTCAGCCAGCCAGCTTCAGCTGTTTACGTGGGGAGACAGCAGTTTTGCTTTCGCATGCTGGTTGCTTTTTCCTAATGTGTGGCTTATTTGATACGCTCTGTTTGGAGTTAAAACAGTAAATGGTGCGTTGGTTGTGGAATGGAGGCACACAATGCCAGTGAGAATTAAAGGTGGTTTTTCCACAGTGGGATGCCAAAAACCGTGTGCATTGCCGCTTGTACTGTTATTCTTTCTCACTCTTGCCTTACTCCTTTTTCTTTTTTTAAATGAATGTCTGGGGCTGCGCAAAATAACATCTGGACAGATAAGTTAGAGTAAATTCTGATTAGTGTCATTCCCGTGCAGAAAAATGGTGTGGAGCGAGGCATAAATCAGGATATTTAGTAAAAACACTTGATAAGGACCACACTGGGTGTATTTACATGGAGGAGATATCAATCCTCTTCCCCACCTCAGAGAAAAGCTATACATCGCTCAAGTCGAACCTCCATAAGAGGACCATCTGTTTTTTTCCCCACGCGTAAAAGCCCATTGCTTTGATTAAAGGAGATGAATGTGCACAAAGACACACACTTACACACACACACTCACATAGACTAGATGAGACACAGCTCTTGAGCCATGTCCAGAAGCATCTTGCACACATGGTCTGGCCTCTGTAGCACAGAAACGCAAGTGGTGGCCTGACACAAATATACGCACATTTACACACACACACACACATACACACAAAATCTCGACAGGCTCACTCGCTTACACCATCACAGCCGTGGATAATTAACCAAGCCCCTTTACCGTCAAGCTTTTGCCTTATTCTTATTAAGTTTCGGCAACATTTCACTAGTCACCCAGAGCTGCGAGCTGTCTATAAATTTAAGAGAACTCAGCTGTGAATCATAGATATTTTAATTACATGCTTAGGCCATGCAGATAGCTACTTAGCTGACTTTAACATAATCTCCCTCTCTGTAACCTCAGCACAGGCTCCCAGCGTGTTGGAAAGCCATGTGGGACAGTTTTGCACTGGCATCCCCATAAATCTGTGGGAGGCTGGATGCTGGCTCTTTAACAGACAGTGAGCCGGGTCCTCGCAGGGCCACAGACAGCACTCAAAGCTAAAGCCTCCACACCCTATACACCTCTTACTAAAACATGAGAAATAAAGAAATTCATTGAGAGTAACATTTAAATGCAACGTGTCTTTGCCTTGCGACTACCAGCTAAGGAAAAGGCAAACCATCCTCCACTCATTGCAAAAAAAAAAAAAAAAACATGATATTTTGTCACTTCAAGGGACCATCGAGGATCTACAAAGGACGTCAGCCCTGGGATCATGTCTAGCCCCAGGGGCCAGAGCAAAGACTGAAGCTGCTGTTGTGTAGTATCCTTTACCGTGAGAACCTGATATGAGGGCACATAATCCACACACAGTGTCCCCAGACCCCCTCAGGACGCAGCTTTTTGATGGCACCACCATTGATACTGAAGACGCACGGCTTTGATGTGGCCACAATGATGTTCAGCCATGTCATTCATGAACTTGTACCTCTAGAGAGTCCCCTGTGCTCCCTTTCACCGCCCTCCCCAACGCTCAGTTTGCACCGACTCAAAGTAACTTCTGCACAAAAAGGCAACACGCTCCTAAAAACCAGAAGTTGTGAGTCGCTAAAAAAGGAGGACAGCGCGGGTAAATCATCCCCCAAACAAACAGAAACTTTAGGGTGAATTCACCCGCCGCTATTGTGATAAACCCAGTCAGACTTCTTCGCGGCACTTCAGTTTTACAACTTGAAAGAATCTACTAACAAAGTAGGTAGTAAAGGCATCACGATGTAATACGGTCAGTAAATAAAGTTGCCTCTGTCGTGACCTTGTCAAAACAAACATCTCCCCTGACATTCTGCCTCCCCATGCCATTTCCCCTAAGTCACTTTGATTGAACTTGTGGTTTAGCTCTCCCAAGAGGAGCATTAAAAGGTTCCACATACGCTCGCTATGGGGTTGAGGAACGGAGAGAAAGGGGCATAAAAAAAGAGCATGAGTGAGAAGGAGAGCGATGTATATGTGTGTGTGTAATAAGCCAGCACATGTGTCCTTGTTGGCTGCTATATGATCACACACCCACTGGAGCATGTGAGTGCCCGCTGGCTGATAGGCACACACACGTAGCTCGGTGGGAATGCTGGGGGACTAATGAGAGCGCTATTTTACTGACTGATATGCCGAAACATACAACTTGTAATCACTTTAAAGACGTGTTTCTCTCAGCGAGCACGTCAAACTGCTTTAAACAAATGTCTGATCTGTGGCGTGTAATTTGCTTGATGCTGGCTGGCAGGTGGGCAATCTGAGTGGGAGAGTGAAAGAGACACAGATGCAGAAAGAAGCCTAAAAGCATCAATGAGGCTGACATCCATATACCCCAACCCCCCCACTCCACCCCACCCCAGCCAAAAGCCCCGTTCTCTGTGGTTGTTATCAGCGCTGTTTACCCTGGGCTGTGAAGACTGCCTGATAATGGCCGGGTTATCTGCCCCTGCTCCTTTTTAAGCCATCTGAGAGCTACCATCATTGTGCTGAGTGTTTGGACAGGAGAGATATCGGTGGGATGTCTGGTTTAAAACAAAAAAAGACGACTGATCGGGGATTTCTTAGCCCAAATTATCAACCAATTGACAGACTGACTGTGTCTGGACATAAACACAGAGTTGTGTTTTTTTAAGTCATTGTTTAAAGGAAGTTGTATTTTTACATATCCAATGAATGTATAATTTTGCTGGTGTGAAGTAACTTTTTTGGTTCAGTTGTTTTTTTTATTCAGAAAATGAACTCCTGATTTGTTAAATTGGAAATGGACAATGAGAGTTTCCAGGTGCTAGAAATGTCCCTGATTTAAAGCAACAGACAGTTGTTTATGTGTAATATATCAATACTTCCAAATCCACTCTAGGTCAAAAGTTTTGGTCTCTTAAAAGCTTTCATTTTAAACATTGCGGTTATGATAAATGTCAAAACTAACTGACTCGTTTTTGCTCAAATAAGCTGTGGTTTGGGTCACTTTTAACTTTTGCAGGCACAGCAAGAGGTCTGATCCCCTCTTTTTTGTGGTATACATGAATCTACATAGTGAATTACTTACTGAGGGGGTCATCTTTGGTCTTGGTTCCATTGACCTTTCCATTCTTATCGATTCTCAGGAAAAACTTCTGGAAAGAGAAGAGCTTCCTCCTCCGTATGTCCCCTTGGAGATGATTGTAGCTGCGCACATGCCTACCCTGCGGTCCCCCAGTCCGTCCCAGAGGGCCCCCAGTGGCCCTGGGCCTAGAGACGACCTCCGTCTCAGAAATGTTCAGTGGAGCCCTGAGAGTTCGTGGGTTGGCGAGCTTCAGTCTGTCCCTGCGGTGCTGGTGGCTGGCCGCTCCGGACAGGGATAAGGATAAAACCACCAGGGTAACCAGCAGTTTCAAAGACAGGGAGGAAAGCAGTGTTGATGACCTTGGTCTGGAGCTGGTCCCAGAACCAGAACGAGCCCCTAACCCAGCCCTGGAGCAGGACGTGGCAGAAGCAGCCTTACCCACTCCAGCAGCCCATCTGATCATGGTAGTGTGCTGTGTGGAGGACTAGAGGCAGCCTCGGAGCCTGGGACATGCTGCTGGGGGCGAGGATAGGCTGGGAGGGCAGGGAGGGGAGCCCTCCACAGTCCAGACTGGGAAAGATGGTCCAACTGCAGAGTCCAAATGATTTAGCACCTGCATGAAATTCTTGGATTTCCCTCTGAATTAATTTTGGTCGTGGACTAACAGTTCAATAAGTCACTGTGTTTTACGCAGATATTCCGCTGAGTTCTCTTCTCCACTGTTCAAAGGTTTTAGGCTGATCAGAGAGTCTGCAGTCCAAGTCTGTTTTGGAAAATAAATCAGTCAGAATGAGCAAAGATTACGTTAACTAAAAAAAAAAAAAAAAAAAAAATTAAACAAAACACCAATTACTACGTGTGTTCCAGTAACAAACCTGTTTTTCCACTTTCCTTTCTGATTTCCGAAGTCTTTCTAAATAGTTTGTGAAATTTTGTCTATTATTCTTGGCTGCTGCTGTGTTACTCTTGTATTTCCAGGCAGTTGCCTGATGAAAGATAAAAAAAAAAAACAAGAAAAAAAGAAAAAAAGATGAGAATCCCAAAACAAAAGTTTACTGATATCCAGGTAAAAGGTTCGCCATGTGTGAAAATCCTTGGCTCCACAAAAAGGTGCACCACGCAGTCTACCTATCCAGCAGCTGCCACGCTCCACATGTGCAGGGCAGCATGTTCAGATTTCAGTCTGAGGAGGAAAAACGGGACTCAAGACTTAAAGAGGGACGTTGGTCAGTCCAGACACATGTCAAATAATCCATTTGTCTCCTTCTGTCGCCCTGCTGCTCTCGCTCTCTCCTCATCTCTCTCCCTCTCTCTTGCTCTCTCTCTCTTTCTCTACCCCCAAATGACTCCACCTTCATACAGCATCGAGGTAACGGTCTGGGGAGGTCTTTCTCTCTGTCTGATGGTTGAGTCAGAGTTGTTCAGCTCCTGCCCGTTAGCTCCTTGATATGAGGATTCCTGCCGTGATCTCCTCACCTGAGGGGTGGTCACAGAAAAATGACTGTGTGCTGTGTTGTGTGTAGCTGTGTGACTCTGTTAGTTATTTGATCCCTCCCTCCTTTTACTCAACTTCCCCTCTCACATATGGGAGCAAGTACTGCTCTGCACGTGTGTGTGTGTTTGTGTGTGTGTGCCTACATACAAGCAAATCAAACTTATGAGAGTGGGTGTGATGTGATAGTAGGGTTTATCTGGGTAGATGCAGCAGGGCAGGAAGAAGCAGTATGGGAGAAGTGAATCAGCCCCTATGGCTGCGGATTGTGCTGGTGGGCGCTTTATTGGTTAATCAGACAGTAGTATTGTTTTTGTTTTACGACGCGTTGCTTCAAAAACTAGTTGTAATTGTAGTTTCCACTCTGTAAATCTGTTAATTTTTGTTATCTCGTGCATATACGTGCCTGTCAGGCTGAGTGTGAAGGGGATGAAGAGGGGAAGTATCGTAAATTGAAATGGACCCACTTATTACTCATTAGGATGTGATAATCCTCTTCTCTATCTCTTTAGATAAAAATCATATTAAGTTACTGTTGCCGGTTCCAGTCTGGATGCTGGCTTATCACTGCCATCTTGCTAAGGCCTCTCTCTTTCCCTCAAGGCACTTTATCGTAATGTGTTATCTCCCCTGCCACGCTGTAATGCAATGACGCTCTCCTGTTTCGGTCGCCAGACCTCTGCCTTCCTCTGTGACTCAGGTGTCTGAGTGGCCCTCAGCCAGTGAGACTCTCTTTTACCAACCATGCATCATTTGCTCCTCAAGGCAAGGCAGGCACAGGATGGACAATGTCATAGCGGACTAGGCAGCAATGTACAGTATGTGCAGTGAATCTGCAAAATGTTAGGGAAGGCCACTGTTCTCACGGAGCACACTGACCAGGTGAATCCAGGTTTGGTGTCTATCTCATATTGGTTTTATAGATTTAGATAGATTCATTCAGCCAGCACCAGTTACACACAAGGAGGAGTAGAGAAGCAAAGTTAGATGAAACATTTCTAAGTTTTGAGGCAGTTCAGACATGGATCGTGCAAAGAGGCCTGTAACACAATACCAGGTATAACTGGTCAGGCTTATTAAGATGATAACAATGATCAAGGGCATAGTGACATTTCTGACAATCCGCTGTGATAAACAAAACTTGTGCTGGCAATCTTATCTCTTCTCCCTGATCCTCTTGTCTTTAATGTCAGGGGTCTGTGCCGTTCCTTTCCTTCCCTTAAGTCCCAGTTTTTAGTGCTGCTTTAATGTCTGTCAACGATCTACAGCCAGAGCAGCAGTCTGGTCTTAACTCTGGGTCTGGGGATACAAACAAACAAAGCAATCTTATCAGCGCTTCCTTTGTGGTATCCCTTCCTACTGTGATAACCTGAATGAGTGCAGAGGAAACAGAGCTGGGAGGAGCCGGCCACATTTATATTGATTATTGTTGCAGCAATAATAGTGGAGCAATAGTTTTTCTAAATGTATTTACCACCTAACCTAAATGGTTTTGGACTTGTCCACTTCAAATTATATTGTGAAAGTTGAATGCACATTTCTTTCACAATAATTAAGGTTTCTAATTTCATTAAAATGTTGTTGTTTGTGTAAGAACAATATGGGTTATTTTTCCTAATGTTATATATTATGGGCTTCCATTTACCTGCATCCTTTCTCTACTTGAAAATACTACCAAATGCACAAATATGCCATTTATGTCATTTAATGTTTTCTTCTTAAAATATCCCAATGAGATTAAATATTTTGACCAATTTGTAGAGAACTATATTACTTTTAAAGTAATTATCAAAATCAGTAAATCTGATATCTATATATCTACTAGTGTCCCAGTAGGTAAAAAAAATATGAAACATGTTTGGAAAATCTAATATTTTGGGATAAATACTAAATGAAATACCTTATTATGGTGGAAATTGCACGCTGTGTCCTTGTAGATTAGTTTTTGCACAGTGGACCATTATATCCTAATGCTCTATGAGCAGTTTGAGTGCTCAAATACTTGAGCATTCCTCAGCTGACAGTGCAGGTGTGCAGAGCGGTGTGTTCAGTTTAATACATCAGGATTGCATCTGAAATCATTTCACATTGAAGGCATGTGTCAGATTCTCAGATCCGGGTTCAGAGAATGAGAAGACTAAAACTGTGCAGATATACTGTCGGCTCTTAGTGTTCTTTCTACTAAGACAGTAATGTCCTCTGCGGGTGCCTCAGAGGGATGTAGGCCCTGCAGTGATGCTAACAGACTACCGAGATTTGCAGGATTTCTTCAGAGGCCAAGTAGCAAATTCTTTGTAAACGCAACCATGCCTGTGTTTTTTCACCTAAACGCAATATAAGTGAGATTTGCGGGGTCTGGAGATGGTCTCATCTCCCGCCCTGCTCCACAGCTTTAGCATTTAGTGTATCTTTATAGATCTATCTCCCTGAATTGCATTTCAAAGTTCAAAACAATAGGCAATAGAACAGACAAAAGTGCTTCTGATCCTTCCCTACAGGCTGTGGCTCTAGCTGGTTTCTTACGCTCTTCTCAAAAACAAAAACATAATTACAATAAAAGCAATGAAAAGTCAAATACCGGAAATTTATACACGTCAGCAGAGATTTGATTTCACACAGTATCAATTTCCAACTAGAAAAAATGAATCAAGGCGAAACACATGGAAACTCTTGTTTTTCCACATTTGTCTTTCACAAAGTAATAAAACCATCAGGTGTTGCTTTTGTTGTATTGGATAGATTAGTAGACTGTAACAGGGTTGAGTATTTATTTGGCGCAAGATCGAGCAAGGAAGAAGAAGATTAACAAGATAGAAAAATTTGGTTGGAGGCTGAGCAAAAGTTGAGATGAACCACTATTTGAGGTAACTTACTACACCAAACTGTACAGCCTGGTATTTGAATGATTTATTACTCCACTTGTTTTATCAATTTTTAAGAATAATTTCTTTATGTATTATTATTCTCTGAAATCCTTGTTTTCTTTTATAGTATTGTATTTTGTGCAACTGTGAGACATATTGTAATCCTGGTGATAAAAGTTATCATCAAGGTTGTTGAACTTGTCACTAAAACAAAAGCCAGTTAGAAGTGATGGCTGATGACACCTCACTCTGTTTATCATTTTGACATTATATGGTGATTTATTGCAAAACCTGTCAAACTGCGAGTTTGAGTTTCTTTGGCTGCTGTTGCTTTCTTTTCCTGTAAAGCTATGACCTTATTGTTGCTCACAAAGACGAGTCTATTAGTTCTTTTTAAACTGCTGCTGCCCGCCAGCATAAAATGTGCGTCACTTCCCATGTGTCATGACTTTATTTCCTTGATAAAGACCTTCTTGATCCTAATTGTTTAGTGTAGCAAACAATTATGTGTACTGGGACTAAGCTGAATCAGTCAATAAATCAGCCAAAACTATTCAAATAAAAATGTCTTATTATTACTCAAGCATTTATTCTAACATAGAGAACATTTTGCAATCAAAATCTGAAGCTCCCGTTTATACCAAGTACATTTATATGCAGCTGTTTTAGTCAATTTTGGCCTGTGCTCCTGAGTTTGCTTATTCCCTGCCTTGTGGCAGCAGGTGGATTCGGTACCACGCGATCTGTTGTTCTGTCTGCTCAACACACTGAATCAAATTAGCAAGTTGAACTGTGGAAATTCACCTTATTCATGTCATGTGTCTCTGATTTTGTTTGGCCTCATTGTGAGAATATTGGCCCTTCCCTTTTGGTACACTATCATTAAGCAGATGTTTTACAAAGAAAAGCATCTCACTCCCAGTTACTTCAACTCGAATCCATATGTGGCCTATGAGGGAGCCAAACGCACAACTCACAAACAACCAAACTGACCTATGGGAACCATGTGTGTGTCTGTCTGCGTTCCCTGGGGCCCGCTCTGTGTGTGCTGGGTCAGAGGAGGCCGAGGCTTTAATAAAGGAACAGGCCTGGTACAGGGATGCCAGTCTGACTGCCTGGGGACATGCAACCTGATGGGGTCCAGATGAGAGCCACCAGACCGGACTTCTTCCTCCAAACCGACAGCCGCTTGGTGCATGGATTACGTTCCACCGCCTTCTTCCTCGAGCCTCTCTCTGGGTTTACTCTGGGATTTCAGAGGTAAGCCACCAGATTAAAGTAACATTCTCCTTTAATGGCACTTTAAAGCTTTTCATAGATCACAGGAAAATGCGTAACGCCACGTTCCAAAGACATGACTTGCACATGGTTGCTCAGCTCCTTCTGGAGGCCTTTTTCTTTCTGTTGGTCATCAAATGTAAATATTTAATATGTTCCTGGCCGTTGTGTTTGGGGGTGTCTGGTAACCTACGAGATGAGGTTGCTGTTTTACGGTGATCAGTAGATGTTTGTCATGTTACCCCCCCTCCCCATCCTGAACAGGCACTTACATCATCCTCCTCTGCTGAGTGTCAGTTTCAGCAGGGCAGAGGAATTTACTTACAGGTCAGACACCAGATGAGCTGATCCGCTCCGAACTGACTCAGTATTTCTTGGGGGAATGTGAGGTGATGATGCTGTAAATTTCACAACAAATCTTTTTGCCATAATGAATAAAATATGTCCATAAATGGAAGCATGTATGAACATTTGCTCATCGACCACTAAGGATTTTTCCACACCGTTTATATCAACTGCTTTATGGCTGTCCAAGATAGAACATTGAATTTAATTAGTTGAATTCAAATGAATTTAATTTGTTTTAGCAATTGTAAATTGTATTAGCCAAAGGCAGAAAATTCTGTCTGGTCATTTTATTCTTTAATGATCTCTAAATTAGTTTCATATGAAATGTATTATACGTGTATTATATCATGGCATATATTTATTTACTCATCAAAATAAAATGAGAAAGAGGATCTAAAGTTGTATCTCTTATAATAATGGTAATGATGATGGGCATGGCTCCTGACTATGAACAATAACTCTCTCTGTGCATCCAAAAATCCAGTATTTACCTTACTGTCACCTACATTTTCTCTGCTTACAGAGCTCAGAGAAATAATAATACAAAAGACATAACTTTTATAACACTTGTTTTGAAAATCAAGTGGAACACACCTACACAGTGCTGCAGCAGCAGAATACACACCGGAAAAACACTTATTTATATTTTGTATTTACCACTTACCTGCCAAGGCTCTAACCAATGTGGGAATATATCCTTAAGCTCTCGAGCCAACATCTGTTTGCTACTGTTGGCCTTTTGCAGAGAAAGTCTGGAAAATCCACAAATAATGAAGTAAACATTCAAGTATTGAATCCAAAACCACAATTGTTTGGCTTGAGAACACTTGAAATGTGTTGCACAAGCTGTTAAGCGTAATTTTATGGCCATTTTTGCTCTTTTTCAGAGAACAACCAGTCATCAGCCACTTATGTTGTTTTGAAAACAGCTTAAATTCAGCTGTGCCAGGTAAGGCTCTGTTTGTTTCACTGACTTCCACACTTGGTAATGTTTTGATGAGTAAAGATGACAATATATTTCAAATTTAAATTATGTGTTCTTTATGAAAAACACCCGCTCAGTGTACTGTTTGTTATCCAGTTTTCAGCTATGAAATATATAAAGATGTCTCAAAAATCGGTCAGGAAATCTGAAACCATAAATAAGCTCTGAAAGTAATTTTGTCCACATTACCTCTCTGCCAGGAGGGATAAAGCCACCGTGAAGTCATAATCTGAGATGTTTTCTGATATTTTCAGGCATTTCCTAATTTTTAGCACAATCACTTCCTTTTTGTTGTGCAACTCTACAAATGAAGCAACACCATGACATAACCGAATGAGAGATGCGGTTAGGTAATACAACTGGATGGTGTTTGCTTCATCAGGATACGCGCACGCACACACGCACAAACACGCTGCCGCTTTTTAGGACATGATGCTCTACATTGACCCAGGATAGTGTTACTCCTTCCATTACTGCTGACTAACTCTTGGTCTTTGGCTTGAATGATAGCAGCAGGGTGTATGGAGCGTGGCAGCGTCCGTCCGTGTCAAGTTATCTGGCTCAGAGGAGCCCAAGAAATCTGGGCCAGCTGAACCCAATCCTTGAAATGGAGCCTAGCGCCGCAGATTCCGGTGTTACACATCCAGCAGAATCTGGCACTTTCAGGCGCGAATGACCTTGTTGACAAGAGAGGTCATAAGCAGAAGACCATGACGCGAAGACATGCTAGCTAACATTGAGTGTTAGAATTTACACTGTTATTATAGTGGTATTCAAGCGACACGATGGCTGTGCATATGTCAATATATTCATTTTACACCAGACTTCAATCCCTAACAGGATAATAAATAATGGATTTTTGAAAATGTAGGAAAGGATGGACTCAACCACATGCACGTAAATAAATATTCAAAGAGATTTTTTTATTTCACGTCCCAGTTACAAAGCAGCTTTGCCACAAATGTCTTGTATTGTCACATTTATTGATGGAAACGTGTAGTACAAATCAGTCATGGTGATGGTACCATATGCATGACAATGGTAATACCTGTATGACATCATACAAACACAGCGGCCATCTTTAGAGGGACCTGAGAGGGATGACCTGCAACACCTCTTTCTCATTGGTCAATCTCACACCAGAGGAGGAGCACCACAGGTTCGACAGCAGAACTGTGCGGGTTCTGCGGTCGATTTAATCATCGGTGACAACCGTAACACAAATGACTGAAGCAGGAACTTGTACCCAGAATAATGTAAACACACAGTGCCAGCTCTGAGAACAAAACCACAATTCAAGCAGAAGAAAAGGCAAATATATGAGCAAAAAAATGAGATTATCATTAATATAAACAATTTAATAAAGAGGTCACAAAAATATCTTTATTTACATTCTGGTTTTACCAGTTCACTCTGAAATAAAAGTACCAGTGGAGACTTGACTGTTGTGAATCATCAGCACCTTGATTATAAAAGCACCTTTGGCCCAGAAAGATATTTTTTTACTGAATAAAGAAGATGAATAAGCTCATGTACTGGCTTGAGCATTTTTAACATTTGAATTGTGCTTCTTGATTATTCGTTTTAATACTTGTTTCGGCTGAATTATTGTACTTTGCACTATTTAAATCACATTTCTTTTATGGCAGATTCTGCATGCCATCTTTAAGCCATCTGTTACTAAATTTCTAACAAAAGAAATGTTTAAATTCTTATAATCATTTCTGCTCACCAACATGGCTCAATTAACATTATGCTCCAACATTTGTAATAGTCTGTAAAAGTCTTTTCATCATCAGCATTTTGGCTTGTTTTCTTGCTCACTTTTTACATTTTTTGATAGTTTCTAACATTTTTTTATTGGAAAAAAAAAAGATCTAAAGAGGTAAAAAAAAACAATTAAAAAAACATAAGGTTTCATTGTGCTGATAAAATCGTGCTGGCTGTAAAGTTGTGGTCATTAGCACTTTGGTTTGGACGTGTCTGCCTGTGGATGGCGTGGCTCTCTGCCAGTATTGTCCATGAGGATAATACAGTAATAATATACAGTAATAGCTACTATTACTGTATTTGGGATGTGTCCATTGTAATGTATGTGGGTGTGTATCCCTGCCTATGATCCACAGGTGACACAACACTGTCTTTGGACCGACCTGAGAGAGCAGCGACCCAACAGCTTCAGTTTGTCACAGAAGCGAGAGGACATGGTGTTCTTCCTGCAAACTGGACCTGCATTGAGAGAGAATACAACTCAGAAGTCAATAACACAGCATAAAACACTGCAATACAGACAACAAGGAGTAAGGTGAAGTTTATTTAGAGTTATTTTAACCACAAAATTTCTCACAAAAAACTAAAGACATACTGTGCTCCCGAAGAGTGTATTGATAAAGGACCTTTTTTTAAATCTGCCACTTGGCAACACAAACAGACGGACTGTCGCACACAAACCTGTGTTGGTCTTGCATTCCTGCATATTGCACTTCCTGAGTGTTTCTGGTTTGGAAATCTTCTCACAGAGGCTGTTTGGCATTACAGCCGAATCCTGCTCGCTCGCACAGTAGACTTCACGCTGCTGCTGACCCCCACCACAGCTCACAGAGCACTGCAAAGTCACACACATACACACAGCTATCACAACTGCCGGCCCAATCATTTACTGCAAACAACATTTTAGAAATGTCCTTAATGCCTTGAGGAAATCGCGATCACATGTGACAGACCTCCTCCCAGTCTTCAGTCCTCCAATGAGTGCAGGGCTTCAGACTGCACGGCTCCGTGCTGTTTGGCCTCACAGTGGTGTTACAGCGATAAGGTGCAGGACAGTACACCAGTCGCTCCCTGATGCCTTCGCCACAGCTGCCAGAGCACTGAAGAAAATGCAAGGATTTTAGGGAGGAATCCACTGCTAAGACTGAAGCCCGTTCGTATATTTGCATTTGTATAATATTAATTAATATGACAATACTGAAATAAGATGTAATTTAAATGAGTAATGTTCTCAGTTTTCCATATGATATAGTACAGACTGCATCTTCCAGCAGAAGAGCAACAATTCTGGATTTTGGCAAAATTGGTGAAAAGAAAATTGAGTCAAATACACATTTAAGTAATAGTGATAATCATTTTCAGCACAAAAGCGTTAAAAATCTTAAGGATGGATATCTCAAAACTAATTAAACCAAGACTTTCTGCATGGCTTCATGTATGACTGTAAATACAACACTTAACTTTTCAAAACTATAAAAATAGAATATAAAGAAATCTGCTGTGAACGATGCTCCTACCGGCCCCCACGGTGATATACTCCAGGTCATGCAGGGCTTATGGGGGCAAGTCAAGGTGCTGACGGGTCTGGTGGACACAACCTGACAGTGAAAAGGTCTGAGGGGACGTTTACTCTGGGAATCGACGCACTGGACATCTCGGTGCCTCCTTCCCACCACCGCACAGCTGTCTGGACACTGCGGAGAATATCAGAAAATACGTGCACAAACCGCATCGGAAACATCATGCGGAAAAGCAATAGGTTATTATAATTAAGTATTGGGTTTTGTTATCGTATTCAGTGACTGGAGGAAATCTAACGTTACTCACCTTGCTCCAGCTGCCGCTTTGCCAGGTGGCACAGGGTTGCAGGTGACATGTGCGTGCAGGCTCAGGTCTCTTCATGTTGGCACAGTCGTCGTCATTTTGGGAACTGCACACTACCGTCCTCCACACTGCCCCAATCCCACATGTTGTTGAGCACTGGGGAGCGAGGGGGGTATAAAAACCTTTCACTATGTCATGATCATTAACTTTGTCTGTTGCTTTTATACCACAGCAGGGACCATTTTGAAAACTCTCTCTTTTGGTGAGTTCAGTAATGCTCAAACATCAAACCAGCTGCCAAACAGCTGAGACATTATTGAATAAATGCTATATTTTTCCAAACATCCATGCTTGTATTTTCTGGTAACATAGTGCTCGCTGGCTTCAAAGTGGCACTCAGTTTCACTCGCTTTGAGTCCCCATGAGCAACTTACCCTTGATGCAAGAAATATTACTCAAACAAAGGCAATAAAATGTTCGCTGTGATAAATTATGTAAATTTCAAGTCTTTGCGGGTGAATTTTCAAAGCTTTCACAGCTGTCAAAGCTTACCTTGACTGCCGAAAAACATCATAAGCTAAAAGGTGCAAATTTACTGATCACAAAATGTCTGTACACACCTCGCTCCAGTTTCCTACAGTCCAGAATGCGTCCATGCTGACGGGCTCTCTGGCCATCAGGTTGCTTTGGTCACTGGTGGAACTGCTCTCTGGACTCTCTGGCCGTTGGTTTTGGCTCTTGGAGCGGCCGCCTTTAGAAGAGGGCTTTTTAGCACGAGTGGTAGTGCTGCTTCTCTTGGGTGTCGTTGCGGGCTTCTTTAGTTTAATAACCTTCACTGTTGACTGGGGAGATGCTGCAGCGGTGAACGCTTTCCTTGCGGTTGTGGAAGGAGCCTGTGTGGTGTGGAGGCCAGCTTTCGATGGGACTGAATGGTCTCTGTATGCGGGGGTGGTGAGGGGATCCCTGTGTGTCCAGTCGCCGTATGGATTGATGCGAGGGGTGGTGTGGGGGCTGGGAAAAGGATTGTGGCGAGTGGTCCGTACCCATGTTTTGGTACTGGTGTGTGGGGTGGAATAGGTAGTGGTTGTGGCGGTAGGTGCTGCGGTTGCATGCACGGTAGGTGGACTTGTTTGTAAAGTGGGAGTGATGAGTATACGTGGTGTTGGTGTGGTCGATTTAACAGGAATTTTGAGCAAAGCAGATGTGGTCACATCCAGGTCAATAATCCCCTCCTCCTCCTCCACTGCCCTGTCCTCAACAACATAATCATATCCTGGAGTATACATCACCACATTTGGCGTACTGCCCTCCTCTCCCTCCTCCTTCTCTTCTGCCTTTTCCTCTTCCACATCACTTGTTTTTTTGTCCTTTTTAGCAGAATTGACTTTGGATGGCTTATCCTCATTTTTCCTTTCATTGACATTGAACTCATAATCATCCATATCTATGATTTCAGGGATTGTGGTCGTAAGGCTCGAAAGGGATGTGGTGGGAGGGATGAAAGCGGTTGTAGTTTCTTTGGTGGTCGTTTTTTTCCTCGCAGTGATAGTAACTGTGGGTGCAGCTGTGGCTGTGGTGCTAGTGGGAGCCCAGGTAGTTGAACCAGGATGCTTGGTGGGGTGGCTCTTAGGTGGGAAGACGCCGTGCTTAGGGGGAGACCCAGGTCGTCTGCGAAGACTAGAGTTAGGGCAGTTCTGCAGGGCGCACAGCGATCTGGACCGAGGTTTCATTGAGAGGTCACATTTCTTGGATGCAAGTGCACATGTGACCGTACGAGAGCGAACACCTCCTCCACATGTGACGGGGCACTGCAAACAAAAAGGTCAGAAAGACAAAAGCTAAAGAAAGGCAAAAAAACCCCAAAATAACAGGATAATAAAACATGGAAAAGATCTACCTCTTCCCAGCTGCCAACAGCCCAGTCCTGTCCACAGGGTATATCTCTGTTGCACGGTACCACAGGTTTGGGTTTGAGGAGGTGCTTGCACTCGACGGGGTGGAGCACCCTTTCCTCACCTGACACTGTGCGAACACAGAGCACCGTTCGCTTCCGCAACCCTTCTGCTCCACAGGTGGTCGTACACTGCTGCCAGCCACCTACCCACCACCTGTGGAAGAGGGGATAGAGAACGTTATCATCTTCATCCAACGATGAACAGGGCTGGGTATCGTTTGAAAATGTTTAATGCTATTGCTAATAGGTTACCTGTGTTTTGTTACTAAAAAACAAAACAAAATGTTTTAGAATACCTTGCTTAAAGGAAAACACATGTTTTTCTACATAAGTTCTTTTTTCATTTACCAAAAGAAGCAACACTGCTTAAACTCTGTCTAACTAAAGTGCATCATAGTAAACAAGACAATAAATCTGACCAGGCCGTTCACACTAAGTGGTACTTGTTTTTAATATGTTCTACAAACACATTTTGGTCATTACTAAAAACATATTGAGGGTCCATACCGAGCCCTAAAGATGAAAATATCAGTGACTGAAATCATTAGTGTCAAATTTTACTGTCTTTCATTACAATGAAACATTGAAGTAGAGAGAGAGTGCAGCATCACTCTTATGGCTGACCAAAAAAATTATTTTCAAACCAGCCAAAATAATCTATTGATATCTACAGCAGCTACTTAGAGACCTTGCTGTCCAAAATTATGATTGCAATAAGAAATAATAATATAACTTAAACCAAAAGAACAATATGCTTTCAGGTCATACTGAAAGTGACAGAAAAGCATGAAAGAAAAGAGTGCGAACCTTGCAGGACAATCTGTAGTCTTGCATTTTCTTTGTCTGTCATCTGGACGGGTGTTTGGATCACACAGAGACTCATCCACTACACCTGCATCTATCTCAAAACACCGCACAGGCTGTTGCTGCACACCTAGAATAGACTCAGAGGTCAGAGAGCAGATGGCCACATCATAACGGAACGATACCACAAATTTACTTAAGTTTGTCTGTTGAATGCAGCAATAACCTAAGCCACAGGTGGTGCTGCAGTCCGTCCATGCACCGTGTCTCCACCTGTAAATGGGTTCGATGACCTCATTTCCTGTCTCTTTGGTCTTCCTGATGGTGTACTCGTATTTTAAACCCAGGTTCTTCTCCTGAAACAGCAACTGGTTGAACACACGAACTGTTTAACAGATTATCGTTTAAAGACGATCTGGATATTAAATATCTGTTAACATTAAATATCTGACATACATAAAAACATATTTTTCATGTTCTGGTCAAGTGGATTACAGTAAATGTTTTCTTTGAAACATGCAACAAACCTTTTAGAAAACGACTTAGGCATATAGTGACTTTATCGTTCTCGAAATGTCGAGGCTGAATTGGAAAACATGCAAAGATTGAATGCTCTGATTGGTTACCTATCTTGATAGTCTTTCACTTTTCTCACTGACTGGTTAAAAGTACTTACTTAAACAGGCTGTTATTTCAATACATTTCAGCACACTGAAACATTAGACCGACTGATGGCCTACCTGGAGCACGACTGGCTGTTTGGTGGGTCCGGGAGCGGTGATGTTCTCCATGTTCCCGCTGCGTTCATAGTAGAAAATCGTCCCGCCGGCCTCGTACTCCCCGTTCCACTGGATGATGTAGTTACCGTTGAGGAAGTAATCCTCCGACGCCTCGCTCTTTAGAGCCAGGAAGTTACCTGCCTCCTCCACTTCCTTTACCAGGATGTCCCGCGCCCCCGCAGGTATCACACCCACGTCCACGTACCCTGGGAGAGTCGGGAGGGGAGTCAGAGTCACAGCGAAGTAATGGAAGGCCCACCATGGCTGCTGCCACACTCACATCCAGACTACCAGACAGTTTCTCTCTGATCTTTAATAGAGGGTGGGCTCAGTCTGTGGGGGTGGTTGGCATGTGTGTGTGTGTGTGAGTGTACGTGTGCGTATTCGGCGTGGGGGGCAATGCCCTGTCTCTGTTTTTTATTGTGTGTGGAAGGGGGCGGGGGGCTGGATGGGGGAGGACGAAAGCAGCTATGAGTAGGTCTCTGGAGTTTAATGATGTTTGTGGGAAGGTGTGTGTGTGTTTCTGTGTTTGTGCAAAGGAGGGGGAGGTTTGCCCTTGGTCTAAACCTTTTGAAGTCTTACACATCTGGGCTGGTTATCTGGAAAGGATGCTGTGCAGGACAAACACACACAGACAGGGAGAAAGAGAGAGAGAAAGATGGAGGGACGTTTTTTGTTGTCTCAAAGCCTCTTTGTCTGTGAATGTGTTTCTGCCGTGTACAGATTGTGCATGTAAGTTATAGTTTCCCATGCATGGTGAAATCAGACATGTCTCTCTTTAGACATATGCAAACATGGCCCTTCAGTCACACACACACACACACATCACACCAGCCAAGTACAGCAGGACAAACAGCTGCACAGTGTGGACAAGATGGCTGCCATGACAACAAAGAAACAACACAATGGCGTAATGCTAATGAGCTGTCCTGAAATGACTTTCCGCCTGTAGACATAAATTCAAATTCTGTGCTTTTTCACACTCTTCTGGTGGGTACATCAAAGCTTTTCCTCATTAATAGGTTGTCTGTTTTGTGTTACCGCAATTTTATAATTGTATGAACTGTTATGTTGAGATAATTCAATTTGTCTCCAGCTGCTCAGAAACCCTTTGTGCTAAACTCACCAAAGCCCTCTTCTTCATCAAACGACTTGTAGACCGTCTCACAGCTTGTGCCGTCGCCCAAACAGACTCCACAGTGGTCCTCCACTGCATTTGAGTCGATGCCATAGTCACAGCCCACCTCCTGCAGACGAAACACACACGCATAAACACATAAAAACCCCACCACAGACACAACACATAAGATAACAGCTTTGCACACATAAAAAAAACCTTCTCTCTCCGTTATACTGGAGTTACACTGCAGCTTGTCTCATATTCTCCTCCTCTATAACCCCCCTCCAGTCTCTTACCCAGCCACACTACCTTGCACACTCCATTGACACAGATGTTTCTGGAACTGTTGTTCACAAAGCACGGCGTCCCGTCTGTCACAGTGTCCAGCATCTTCTCCGCAAAGTACTCACTGACCGGTCGACAGTGCAGCTCACAGGGATGCACTAAAAGTGGTTCAGTGTTGGGACGAAAGAAGAGTTTAATTTAGTTTAATTCAAATTAAATGCTGAGTCCAGTCAACTCATTTCAAGCCCAAATTCTAAAGCACACTTTCAATGACTTATTTCTAACAACCAAAAAAGGACCCAAGAAGATCCAGTAAAATATGGATAATATAAATACATAATATATATGTAGTAAAAAAGATTTATTATGCATAAGTAGTGATTTGAATATGGGAAGCGTCACAAAAAGAAAGCACTAAACTGCACTGAAATATTGTCTGTCCCCGCTCAGATACAGTACTCTGGACTTTCCACTGTAAATGCTGCCCCCTGCTGGGTGTCATGTACAATCACAGTTACAGATTTTTTGTTAAAGTGCAAAAAAGAGTTACTAGCATCTGTGTATCTGTATCATGCAATTGTATATTTGAGACTTTGACCACTTACATGAGTTTGCCACAGGAACCCACTGGTAGAGCTCATTGTGGTAGGGCACAGTGTCAAACTCACTGCACAGCATCTCTCGAAAGGTTGGATTATTCTTCTCACAGGGCTTAGTGTTACAGGTCCGATAGCGCTTCCTTTCCCCGGTGCAGTACTTGCCCCCGAACTCTGGTCTGCAGAAAACAGAGGCACACTGTGAACCAAACGCATGATCAGCATCGTTTCGGGACGTCACCTGTTCAAATGCGCTTCATGATTTGGAGCCAGCTCTTACTTTGGGTTGTTACATTCCCTGTCTGCAGACTGGACTCCAGTACCGCAGGTCCTCGAGCAATGAGACCAGGTGCTCCACTGTCCCCAACCTCCATTCACCGTCTCTGGGAGTTTACCCACAATCACACACTCTCCTGAGATACACCACTGAGGGAGAAAGAAAGCCTGTAAGGTCACTCAAATAACACATGTAATAGTGAGGGCTCAGGGCCAGCACCACCCACACATCCGTAGATCTAACCATCCCCATCCCCAGGCTAATGAAATCCAAACCTTAAAATGACAAAGCAACCGGTACCACCCACCTTCTCTGGTCCACAGCGAGTGCCATCTATAGGCGAGTAGAGTTTGGAGCGACAGGAGTCGTTCACTGAGCACCACAGAATCTGGCAAACGTTCTGGAAGAAAGACGTAATCCAAAGACAGTGAGAGAAGCACAGTTTTCTGGTTGCTCTCAACATTGTACGCTCATGTTCTCTCCTGGGCAGTTTTTCAGCTGGCGCTTTGGTGCGCAATACTCACGTCGACCTCTTGGCAGACGGTGGCATTTGGGCCGAACTGGAGCTGGCACTGGTGGTGTGTGGTGTAGCGGACACCGAGGCGAGCCAGCGGGGTGGTCAGGTCCCTCTTAGAAGGGCGGTCGTCCAGACAGAAACCCCAACCACGGCTAAGACAAGCAGACAAAGATGTGATATTAAAATGTGTGACCTTTTGAAAGCGATGAAAAAAAGAAGGGAGAAGGGAGCTCACGGTGTCGGCAGAACATGCTTTGGACATTTAGCAAAACTTTTTTAAAAAATGGCTAAACCTTGTGCCATCTCAACACACCTGTTTGCTTTAACACTGCACTTTGCAGCCTGATGTTAAATTAACACGAAGGAGGGAAAATGCCAGACTCGAAGAAAATGAATTAGGAGAAGCTCTTCTAATTGTGAAGCATATGGATTCACAGGAGTTCAGCAAACATCAGCTGTGACCTCTGACTTTGCAGGAGCTTGAGGTGAAATTGTTGTTGGAGGGGAATTCATTATTGACATTTTCAAAAGAAAATAAGCAGCAAGGGTGTGACCACCCTCTAATGTTCCTTCAGGCTCCTCTTGTGTTTTCTGACATTAGTTGGATTTTCTGGCTTCAGATGAGTTGTGCTTGTTCAGCAGATCGGCTTGTGTTCTTTGTTAGTCTTTTAAATTCTTTAGTCTTTGTCATGGCTTGCTACATATCAGTATTTCATAACTTAGTTTTGTTGCACCACACACCACACCTGCTGTGTTTGTTTAATTTTCACAGCATTTTCACTGTAACCACTCAAAGCTGCACAGGCATATCCGCTCCATCCGCATCCAGGAAGAGTCACTGTAGTTTGGAGTAACTTGGAATTTCACAACCTTGGCAATACATACAATTTGCAGTCCGCCCACAAAGAAAAATAACATTATAGCTGAATGAATCATATTATTATTTTACAATTAATGGCTTAAGAAGAAAGCTTAAATCCAGCCTTACTCGAGGAAGCGCGTGATGTATTCTCTGGAGCAGGAGGACCAAGTGAGAGGCGAGCTGTCGTACATCAGCTGTCTGGACATGATGAACGGGTGCCTCCCTTCCAGCTCACAGTCATTTCCCTGGCCGTCATGATGGATGCCAAAGCTGCATTCAGACACAAAGCAGCATGACCAGTAATGATAATATCATTATAAGATAACCTTGATGCTCTGGCTGCTATGTTGGAGGCTGATTGTGCCTATGAATAAACATCTTACTAATTTAAATGCAATTCAACATGCAAGTAAGACATTTGCTCAGAAATCTGAATTTGGCCCAGAGTAATTTTAGGACTTTTGTGTTAGTAAAAAAGGCAGCAAGTACATTAACACATATATGTTTTACACATCAAATCAGTAACACAGGAAAAGGACTTAATTGATTAGTCTTTTTCCTCATTCATTACATTATTTAAGTCATGTGCCTCTTGTTTTCATTATATATTTTACTGCTATGCTCCTCTATTCCCAATATGCAATTCAGTCATACAGTTCTCATAATCAAATGTAACTAATAACTGAGTCTGCACTAACACTGTTTTTTTTTCAGCAAGACTTTAGATTCATAAACTAACTTTTTACTAAACTTGCATTGGATGGACACTGAAGCTACAACTCAACACACTTCCGAAAGAGAATATGGGATTAAAGAAAATATGGTTTTCTGTGTCACAGTAATCCAAGATGGAAACAAATCTAACGTCTCTGTCACTTTCACTGTTACAAAATAATCTACACCCACAACACATCAAAGTGATCAGGTATCAGACTTTTTATGCCTGGTTACTAGATATGAGCCATTATTAGCACATGTCTAATTCACTAATGGGCTGATGAGCTAATGCTAAGAGATTTAATGACGCCACTGAATATTTCTCTATAGTACGGGATCATGGTAACAGGATGCTTTCTTTGTTGCATGGCCCATTGTTATGATACCCCATTATTCAGAGTTCCACAACAACTGCACACACACACACACACACACACACACACACACACACACACACACATACACATACACACACACACACACAGACCTGTGGCCCATCTCATGAGCGACGGTGAAGGCAACAGGTAGTCCCGAATCCTCATTGAT
>JBAJHX010000076.1:16674867-16698588 GCA_037176925.1 Amniataba percoides
CTATCTATCTATCTATCTATCTATCTATCTATCTATCTATCTATCTATCTATCTATCTATCTATCTATCTATCCTTTCTGTGCATGAGTACAATAGAAGTCTGTGCATAGACATACATGGTTGTGGACATGACCTATCTTCTGCAGTGTTTTCAAAGCTTGGCAAAGGCCCAGAGATGAGTCAAGGAAGATTTGAATTTGTTATTTTCACTGGTGGAATAGAACATTAGTACATTCAGTCAAGGACTCTACTTAAGTTTAAATATGAGGTACTTCTACTTTATTTGACTTTTTTCTTTCCATGCTACTCTCTCCTTCTATTCCACCACATCTCAGAGGGAAATACTGTCCCAGCAGATCACACAGCTTTAGGAGAGCATGCACCAATGTTTGTTTGGTTGGTGAAATGTTGATCACTGTTTCCCAAAGTCTGAAGCGACATCCTCAGATATGTTGCTTTGTCCACAATCCAAAGATGTTCAATTTACTGTCATTAAGAACTGAAGACGCCACAAAATATTTGCATGTGATAATCTGAAATCAAAGAGTTTAGACACGTTTTTGTTTACTTTTTCTTAAAAAAAAAAGGAAAAAGAAACAGACAGACAGACAGACAGCCATAGCTTTGAACACCACTTTACATGTAAAATAGGAAAGGTTTGTAAAATGTGATGTTGTGCTATCAATCAAACTACTTAACAGTATATACAAGTGTTGTTGAAACTGTTGATTAGCAGTAAATTAATCAGAAACTATTCTGATAATATTTTTTCCAGTTCCAGTTTCTCAGATGTGAAGACTTGCTGCTTTTCCTTTTATTTCTTCCTTTTCCTGGTATGTGTTGGATGTAAACAAGAAACATTGTCAAGATGTCACCTGGCGCCTGGATAATTGTGACATCTCTCCCATTTTCATTATTTTTACAAAACAATCAATCAATGGAGTGATGTAGAAAATGAATGAGAGTAATCATTAGTTGCAGTACATTAAATATTTAGAAATGAACTCCAACTCAACCTACTCCAACAGTGAAATGCTGCTTTGACATGAATGATGAGTAAAATAATCTAATGAGAGAATAGAGAATAGTACAACACATTGAGCACCTTTTCTTTTAATACCTTAATTGCATTTCCCTGATTATGCTTACATATTTTACTGCAGCAACATTTTCAACCTAGGACTTTTATTTGTAACAGAACATTTTCAAAGTGTGGTATCAGTGGTCTTACTGTAGCAAAGGATCTGAAAACTTCCTCCACCACTCGTTATTTTTGAAACAAAGCATTTTGAAGTCCTGGCTCCATTTAAGACTGCTGGATAAAGAGGCGGTGGCCTTTGAACGGGGAAGTGCCTGTTAGATTTTCTCAACCTTTCATAAATCTGTTTTGGAGAAGAGACGATCTTTTGGGTTTGGGGGGATTTAATGCTCTACTAAAAATAACTCAGCAAACCACTGACAGCATACAGTTCTGCACATATATATGAGTAATGGGCCATGCTGGGGTGTTCCCCCAACAAGACCCAATAAAGCCAGCATGCAACATAAGAAGCAAGCTCTTTGTGTTGAGGCTTTAAGATAAAAAGACAGCTATTTTAGAGCTAACAAGCACTGCCTTACTGGAACTAACACACTCTAAAATTAAAGGATAAATAGTGTGTTGTAGTGTTTCACTACATATGGAATTTCTACCTGGTCTAAAAAAGCAGAACAGGGCAATTTACATTTACCTGATTTATTAACTATTTTATTGCTCCCAACTGTCTCACTAAATCAAAGTGATCACATATTTTTGGAGGGGAAGATATATTTCAGACATGAATTGCATCATCAGATCGCATATTCCTGCATATTGCTGTGGCAGGCAGCCATGTTTTTTTTTTTTTTTTTTTTGGGAAATGCATTTTGCGTTTGCCAAGTGTCCAGATTGTGGTCCAGAAAGCTCTCTGGATTAGGTTAAATCCCAGAATGAATTATCATTCCCAGAGACATTACCCAAACTGACCCCCTGAAGTCCCCCGTTACAGTAATGTGCAACAGACTGTGAAATGTCTGAACCTGGAAAATAATCAGGACCTTTTGTTAGACTTAGGTGGGAGAGAGAGGCTTTTACTCAGAGAAATTGTGGCCACATTCCTCATAAAGGCTTCCCTTTGTTGTGGTGAGTAACATGTCTGCGAGTCTTGGGGCATTTTATGACGGTAGAATGACTGTTTCCCAAAAGGCATCAGTTTCAGGTCAGTGTGCTGCATTTTAGTCACTGGGGGAAAGAAAAAAAAGAAATCAAGGAAATGAAGTTGGTGCACCAGTTTAATGTGTATTAAGCTGATCAGAGAGATTTTTTTTAAATGTTCTTGACATGAATTGTTCTTATTTGACCAAAAGCATTTTATCACAGAGGCTCTTTGCTTTCCATTCATTCAAAGCAAATTCTCTCCCAGAAAACTCAAGAAAGAACAAATAATTGGACAATGTAAGAAGAATTTAGCCATTCTGCCATTTCCAAAGTCATGCAGGAGCCAACAAGTTTAAATTTAATTTTATTTTACAGTATTTTATCAGTATGTGTTTGATCTGATTAGATACTCTCAAAATCTCTTTTGAATGAGACAGTAGATCAGATCTGTAATTCAGAACATTTACAGGTATAATATGCAATGTACTGGAAGTAAATCAAGAGTCAACCATTGAATAAACTAATAATCTCTTGATGCCATCAGGTGAACATGTTTTATGCTTCACTCAAACATATTGGCGCTGTCTGCGCTTCCCTTCCCGTCCACAGGAGGCGCTGTTGGGCGCTGCTCCGTGAACTTTGTTCCAGTGGTGAATGAGCGTGTTTGCTCTTTGAGCTCAGTCCTTTGAGTTACTCCTCAGGAAGAAAGGGCATGGGCTGCAGTTTGACAGGTAAGATGAGATGACTTTTAAGTAATGGCGCTGTTAAATGTAGAAAACAGAGCAGAAGACTGCTGTAGTTTAAGTAAAGAAGAGTCCGATCAGAGTTTGATTATTGATCATTATTATTTGTTTATATCGGCAGGGAAACGTGTTGTAGTGATCGCCGTGTTCCTCGTCCCTGTCAGTGTTTATTTCTAGGACGTGAACTGTGACCTACTGAAGCTTTAATATCGATTCAGTCAGCTGGACTGTTTATTTTGCTCCTTTTGTCATTTAATGTCGTTGTTGACCTTCACATGCTCACAAGTGATTTTCTTTCATTCATGTTTTTTTTCTATTACTTACTTACTTTGTGTGATCAAATGAACCATTACTCTCCCCACACACACTTTCAGGGCTGCACCACATGTGAGCCACAGGGCTGCTCTCGTATATACCTCAGGGAATAAAGATGGAGGATTTCTGGGCATTGACACTTTGGGTGCTGAGGATCTGGCTGTACCTCATCATCTGCCTCATCATGATCCCAGCCATGTTCGGCTTCTCGCTGGGCATCTCCGAGACCTACATGACCATCCTGGTCAAAACCTTAGAGGTACTGTTTTTTTTTTTTTGTTTGTTTGTTTTGTTTTACACTGCATCCCTCACAGATTCTCATCCAGTGATCCACATGGTCATGACCGTCTCCTGTGTGTCCTCCTCTGCAGTGGGCCACTCTGAAGATACAGAAGGCAAATGAAGATGAATGTAAACTCAAAGCCTCAGCGTCGAACGGTGAGAAGAAAATGTTTTGTCTGCAAAGATGTTTAAGATAGACAGACGGACAGATTTTGAGTGCTATAGGATATAGAAAACTTGTAGTAAGAGAGCTTATCCGAAGAAAAGTTGTAGTCATATCCTTTATTGTGAAAGATAGGGCTTTGGTGACAGATGTTGTGCCGCAAGACTGGATTTCATAAGAAACGCTATTACAAGTCTGGGCAAGCATGTCGCAATACAGCCCAGTTTTTAGAGAGTGATTGATTTACCTGTGTAGTTCAGATTGCCGTTTGTCTCTGCATGCAAACACGTTGCTTATGACCTTTTTATGGCAGGTTGGAAAGTTTTGTTTTGGACTACAGGCCTTTCTGTGTCTGGGACAGTGACTGTGTTAAGAGGAGCAACGAGGTGAAATCGCTCCGGGGACTCTGCTTATCTCACAAGATACGATTACTCAACTCTATCCGTCACAGAGCCGCGCAGGGTGGTATCCCCGGCTGTAACACTTACAGGAGTTAGTTATGTCAGCACAATGTGGCCTCTGTGAAGTCCAAAGTGTGTCAGTGTTACATTTCTAAATGTGTATGATGAAGAAGTGGAAGTGCTCCATAAATAGGGATATCACTGACATTGCTCTGTAACAGTTTTGATTGAATGTTGAATTCAGTTTTGGACTTTGCCCACTGAGTTATCAGATAACATGAAGTCTAAGCTCAGGTCAGGTCTGAGACCTATTTAGTCAGATGGAGAATTTTCTTCCTGCTGCAGTGAGAAATGTGATACAACAGCTTATCAGGGCTCTTACCTTACCAGAGCTAACATTTTATATTGCAATTAAGTTTTTCTGCCAAATGACACTTGTGCATTCTTACTGCAAGTGAGTCTCCTCAGAGTTGCTTGTGCCAGAATGCTCTGATTTATTGTGATGATTTATTTACCTTTGTTATTTTCTATCTTGTTCTTGCAAAGCTCAGAGAATGTAATGTCCTTCCAAGAAACACATTCCTGAGTGAACTTTGATTTCTTTTTTGTTCCGTTGACTCAAACTATTTCGTCCTCTAACGCCTTCAACTAAGTTTTATAAGATATGGAAAGGATATCTTATCTTCCAGATTGTTGTACAAAGATAGTGATTCCTATCAGATAATTGAGGTGGTGTGTCTGTGTGTGTGTGTGTGTGTGTGTGTGTGTGTGTGTGTGTGTGTGTGTTAGGTCTCATCCAGAGGGAAGATGGCTCGATGGAGAAAGAGTTAGAGGAACTTCGACGCAGTCGCCCCAAACCACAAGTGGGCGGTGATTTTACACTCAGTGACTGTTTCTACTTCACCCGGAAAGGAATTGAGACCATTGTAGAAGACGAGGTCCTTTTTTTTTTTTTTTTTAATATCAAGAACACATTTTGTCATGTTGTCAGCAATTGTAATCCCTTGTTTTGCATTTCAGAATTAAGGATGTTTGGTTATACTTTTTTAATTGAATTAAATTTAGGTGACGCAGCGGTTCACCTCAGAGGAGCTGGTGTCCTGGAACTTACTAACTCGCACCAACAATGATTTCCAGTACATCAGTCTGAAGCTGACGCTGGTCTACGGCCTTGGCATCTTAGTAAGATACTGCATCCTCGCACCGCTCAGGTACACACAAAATGAACAGAGTTTGCTGACTGTGAATGAAGTGGATGGAGGTTTAGAACTATTTGCTTTGATAAACATTATGTATTTGATTACATTGAAGCTCACTGAAAATGAAGGTATAAGAGAAGAAGAAGTCATAGAAATGCTCAAGTTAAATCTCTTTGCATTTCAAGTATGACCAGTTTATTCTGCACACATAAGTTTGCTATTCCCCTGACTGTTGCACTAAAAATAGTCAATGTGCAGCTCTGCCTGTTGAGTTCAACTCCATAAATAACAATGTTGGTACATTCAAACCAGCTATTTCTGTAACAACCTGCTATCAGACCTTGCTTATATGTTTTGAGAAGGCTACCATTTTAATATGAGTTATTAAGTTAGTTTGGAGTTATGTTTGGTCTAGATATAAAAAGAAACTTCATAGACCTCTGATATATTTAATTTCTTTTCTGAGCATGAATGGAATTTTGTTTGTTTTTTTTTTTTTGCTGGGAAATTAAGGAATATATGTCTTGCACTTTCTCCAGGATAACACTGGCCTGCATCGGCCTCAGCTGGTTGGTCATAGGAACATCTGCCGTCGGATTATTTCCAAACTGGAGGTGACAACAAAACGCTGTTCATCCCACCAATAGTCACGTTCCGTATGTAACTTTGACACTCGTGGAAGTTCTTCCCTTCTCTTACGAACTTGTTTGCATATTTTGTGTTTTTTTAGGATTAAGTTCTGGCTCAGTGAATGGGTCCATGTGATGTGCTACAGGATCTGTGCTCGAGGACTCTCTGCCACCATCCTCTATCACAACAGGTCAGTGAGCCTGCACACCACGTAACCCTCTAACAGAGACAGGATATCTTCTGATACCTCGTGTCTTCGCTTTGCATCAACAGGGAAAATAAACCCAAGAAAGGAGGAATATGTGTCGCCAATCACACCAGTCCTATTGACATTGTGATTCTCTGCAACGATGGATGTTATGCTATGGTAAGGAGGTGGCTTCTTTTTATTTTAGCAGTTCTTTACTGGTCAATTAGTTTTCTTGCTAAATCATAATGTACTGCTGTAATTGATGCAATGTGTTTGTCAGGTGGGTCAGGTACATGGAGGTTTGATGGGAGTCATCCAGAGAGCCATGGTGAGGTCCTGTCCTCATGTCTGGTTCGAGCGAGCAGAGATGAAAGATCGCCACCTGGTGACCAAACGGTCAGTTTTCCACTTCACAGCCTCAGCACCTCGCATCAGACTTGTTACTGCATGTTTTGCCCGCCTGTTTTCTATCTGTTGCTGCTCTGCTACTGAGAGATGCTGGCATTTTCCTGGCAGTAAAGCCCTCTGGAGTTTCTGTATCCCTTATTATCCAAACAAGAACAGATATGTTTTGAAAAGTCGCTACTGAGCAGGTGACTCACACAGTTTGGATTCCAGTATCTCAGAATATCACATCTTCACCCAGACATTGTTCCAGATGTTTGATGTAGTGTCCCAAGTGTGTCATATGTAGACATTTATGCAGTCAGGAAATGGTTTCCATTACTTCTTTGTGTTGCTTCCAGGTTGAAGGATCATGTGAGTGACAAGACAAAGCTTCCCATATTGATCTTTCCAGAGGGTAAGTGTGACCCTGCAGGGAGATGGAGTTACTTTATCCACAACACATTAGTATTATCAAAGATAAAACTCAGTGTTGTTGTTCTAGCTCAGTGCCTCGTGGCAGTCTGGCCACTGAGCGGTGACAAATGAGCAGCTGTTTTATGTGGGTTTGGAGGGCGCTCACACAACTCTGTCCCCTTTTTATCTCCCCATGTCTGGTTTCCACAGGAACCTGTATCAACAACACATCTGTCATGATGTTCAAAAAGGGAAGTTTTGAAATTGGAGCAACGATATACCCAGTAGCCATTAAGGTACTTCAGTCCTTTCACTCACCCCTCATTCAAATTTTTTTTTCTGGCCAGCAAATTTCAAAGAACAGCTCCTCAATGTAGCTTTGTGTATTTTTTAACTTTTCTTAGTATGATCCAAAGTTTGGCGATGCCTTCTGGAACAGTTCCAAATACAGCATGGTCAGTTACCTGCTGCGGATGATGACCAGCTGGGCCCTCGTCTGTAACGTCTGGTACCTGCCAGCCATGCACCAACAGGTGAGCACACAGACACATAAGGCCCCCATGACAGCCCACAGGTGACCCCTCCACCCATCCTGTATGTGTACACACAAAGACATACCCCACAGTTGACTGAGGGTTTTTCTTCTTATTATTATTATTCAAAAATGGCAGGAGGGGGAAGATGCTGTCCACTTCGCCAACAGAGTGAAGTCAGCCATCGCTCACCAGGGAGGCCTGCTAGATCTACAGTGGTAAGATTCAACTTCTTCAGTTTCTTCAGTTTTTGATACTTGTATTGTGGAGTTTTTCTTTTACTTTTACCCAGAAGCAGACAAAGACCTGTTCTGTTAGAAATCTTTGAAACTTTATTAGAATCTCAAAGTTCAGTTTAGTCCAGTTTAGTGTGCTCAAACACAGAACTACCATTATATCATATCTGGTGGGTGAAAAACTTTTTAGCAACTCCTGTTCTAAATTCACAAAATAGGTTTTTGTAAAAGTTTCTAAGGGAATAATAGATTTAGATACCCTGGCAGTGAAATTCATTGGCACTGAACAGATATGGTTAAATGATCGGCACCACCTTCACTTTGCTCTGTCTCCACTCGTCTGTCTCTGCAGGGATGGAGGCCTGAAGAGAGCAAAGGTGAAGGAGTCCTTTAAAGAGCAGCAGCAGAAGCAGTACAGCAGCATGGTGGTGGGAGACGACAGCAGCGGCAACAGTGACTGAGAGCCGTACAAACCGCTGCCCTGCCTATTAGGAGATAAACGCCAGAAGCGGGCCTCTGTAGTATGTTCTCATTGGTCGGACCTGACAGGGAGTACTGCCAAGTGGACTTAAACACACTGTGAAACCTTCGGTACAGCTAAAAGGAGGAGAGTCTCAGCGATTCACAGTAAACGCGAGTGCAATTTTGAACTTTTATGAGAAGCAGATGAACTGTGAAAAGGGAAAACTCTCTTCTTTTACTGCTGCTGAAGATGCTGTAACTACTGTTGTGATTGATCGAGTGTTAATGCTGAGAAAGTGCTCTGAATGAAAAGTATGGTTGCATTTAAGCCGTGAGTTTAAAAAAAAGGATCCATGAATGCCTCATTCATGTGCCTTTCGCTGTGTTTTTAAATACATTTTAGTTTACAATTTCTGTATCTATTGTATTATACAGTGGAGAAAAGACCCTGGAGGTAGTTGCACTGTTTTATAATATAACATTATCTGATACATTTACATATTTGATACAGGGATTCAAAAAGTAAAGTCCTGAAATAATTTTGATTTAAGAATTTAAATGTTGGTTTCATAACTTGCAGTGTTATACTGTGACATAATTAACACTGATGAGCACCCATAAAACATAACATAATTATCAGTTAAAAAGGCAACCACTTCCGTCATTGAATTTAACACTGACTGACACTTAGTTATTCACAAAGAAAACTTCTTGCACTGTCTTTGATAACCTTTCAACCCTGAACTCTTTTTCGACAGACCTACAAAGCTAAAGCACGCACACAAGAGACACAAGGGTGTGGCACTTAAATAATGCATGGTACTGTTGGGTGAGTAATCCCAGTTCATTAAATGTCCACATGAGTCATGATGGCCTTAAAGGAGAACACACAGCCGAGACTTCTTGGATCTCTCTCCACTGGACGGTCTTCCTGAAGAGGGGTCCTCATTAGTGACGTTTTGCTGTGGGTTCTCCTCTGTGGTCTCTTGAAGCAAATTAAAGAAGAATTTGTCTTAAGTTCACTCACTGTAGAGTTATGCCAGAGTTGGCATAATCCAGTTTTTTTTTCTTTCAAATTGCCGCTATTCTCACCTTCATTCTCATGGTCACTTGGATCTTTGTTTTCCTGCACATCCTGTGTAAAAAAACAAATCACTTAAACTCATGAACTGCAGTCACAGCACCACATTGTGTCTTACAGCCTCTAAACCAAAATGTTATGAGCCCCTATTTCATGCCAGTACTTACTTTCAAAATGTTGCCATGGTTTTTCTTTTTCTGTTCCTGATATCTGCAAATATCACCAACAATGAATTTTACATGTGATTGCCAAGAAACTTATCTGAGACAAATGTATCTACAGTGATGTTACGTGGACAACAGTTATATGTCATAGCATCCTTTAAAATGGGACTTCCTGCCTCTTCCTTTTAGTGACCCAGCCAGGAGAAACAAATGGTGCAGAGAAATATTTATGAGCCTGATTAGTACCTCACATCTGTGTCTCCCTCTGCACAGTTCAAATGACAAACAGGTTTAAATGAAGCTGCTTTTATCTCTTAGCAATAAAAGACAATAAAGCTATTCTGTTGCAAAACTTCTGTGGTTCACTCAGTGAATACAGTGGTTTCTACACAGATCTTGTGTGCTCTGTAATCTATTATTTTTGACATAAAGTTAAAGTTAGCAAGTTAATTAATTATGTTTTTATTACTCACATTATTAAATAAACTGCTGTAAAAGTGGGAAATTAGTGGGTTTGTGTGATAACATTAACCTGTGCTGGTGTCAGCAGCTTGATTGTGATGAATTATTTGTGTACATGTCTGCAATTTAACACTTACACAATTACAGATTGAGCTTTTAATAACACCACTACACTTTCTATTCTTATACTTCTAAATCTGTGCGTATTAACCTACCTTTGCAGATAAGAGTCACAGTTCCTTTTGCCAGGCGTGGTCTTCCTCTTTAGTCCATATGGAGTCCATGTAGTGGTTGCATCTACTCCTACATCCACCCTGCCTGCAGCGCCAGATGCAATAGGCATCTCTGCCAGTTTGACTGCAGATTTCAGGAATAAAAAGCAAACTCAGAATCATGTGGATACGACCGTGCTGCTGAAAAAACGTGCTGAAAGTGGAGCTTGCCTTGCAGAATTTCACACTCTGTCTGTCCTGGTGTTGATGACGGACTGTTTGCTGTGTGAGCAGGAAAATGTGGCTGTGGAGTTTATGGAGGTGTTTGTTGTCGTTTCCGTGGCAACAGTGTCTGAAAAGAATGGAGGAGCAGTGAGGCCTCTGTGAATGGGAGTGAACTGCTGACATCCTCTTTGCTTTACTTTTAAAAGGTTTAGAAGTATTTCCAGATACTTTCTCTTCTGTTTTAAGAGGATTCTCCTTCAATTCTGATGTCATTTTGTTTAACATGTGGACGTGTTTCTGACTGAAGTTTCACCTTTTATTGTAGAGTTGAGGAGTGAAGTCTTATAGATGATTAAGAATAAGACTTTTCTTATGGGTGATGTTCAGGTCTTTTATTTCAGGATCACAGCAACGATACAGAACTTTCAGTCTCATCCAAAACACAGTCTTTGCTTCACAAAATGAACATTTTGTTTAAGTTTTTGAGGGGCCCAACACTTTATTTGTCATTAGTATACAAACAATCTTTAATACCAATAGAAATGCATCATTTACAACCACTAGAACAGTTAAAGGTTGAATGAATCCATTTTCCAAACCTATTTTTTCATTAGTTTTTTTTAATGATAAGCAGCCAGTGTACAGACAGTAATCAGCATGTCACATGAATTTTACAGTCATTAGGATTCTTCCTTCTCATCTCCGTGCGTGATGATGTAGCAGAGCGACTTGTAGTCAATGTTGCCAGTGGGGTCAATGGGAGCCAGCGCAAAGGCCTGATCCACCTAGATGTTTGTGAAGTTTATTAAGAGACAGTTGTCTTGTTAATATCATCTTATAAAATAGATTCAGAGTCTGTAACTGTAAAAAATAGAAAACACAAACCTCCTCCGCTGTGAATTTATCAGCCTGATTCATCAGTAATCGTCTGAACCTGGGTTGACAAGACAAAAAAAAGTTAAATATGGGAAAAATAAGATAATTATGTAATATTTATAATATATAAAAATATAAAGAGCCTGTTATTGAGATTTGTCTTACTCATCCTTATTAACGAAGCCCGTCCCATTGGGGTCAAACAGTTTGAAGGCAGCGAGTATGGTGTCCTCCGGATCAGTGCCTGGATGAAAACAAAGCATTATTCAGTTTCTTCTTAAAGTTCATTGTAGAAAGAAATTTGAAGCTGTGTTTGAACATCTGTTAGAGGCTCTCACCGTTGAGTTTCTCCCCAAAAAGAGTCAGGAACACGGTGAAGTTGATGGGACCCTTCCCCTCATTCAACATCTCATCCAGCTCCTCATCTTTAACATTAAGCTTCCCTGGTGCACAAACACACGCATATACATGCACACGCAGTAAACCAGTTTGAACAAATATTTCAAATACAATATGAAAATCATGTCACTTCAGTAGAGTCTACATTTTTTTAGGTGTAAAATAATTTGATTAAAAAGATAAAGCGTTAAAAGTAAAGAAAATACCCAGCTGTCCATAGGTTTCCCTCAGGTCCTGTTTTTTGATAACACCATCTCTGTCTTGGTCAATGCACCCAAATGCCTTCAGGATAAAGTACAGAATACAATAATGATAAAAATTTATGTAATTAGTTGGCATGAGTGCATTAGTAAATCCACATTTTCACAAATGCAAGGCAGGTTGATTGTGATTTGTTGAAATGATAAAACCACTGAAATGTAGGTATTTCACACTAAGAATTCACACTGATTTCTTTCTTAATCAGATTTAAGAGTGTACGTTGAATTGCATGACCTGTAAGGCTTTTATTTCTTTTAAATGACAGGAGTCAAAATAGGTTAATTTATTCATGCGAAGGATTATAAGTGAATAGAAAATGTATAATGTCCTCTTTAAAATCTGTGCTTCAGTGATTGAGTGTTTATCTTTAGTGCATCTCCAAAGTGGGAGTAGAAGTTCTAAATTATTCATTATTGTTGAAAATTAAAGTAAGGAATTCTTGGCTCAAATATTTCCCTTCCGCTGCATGAAACTGCAAATCAAACAATCGCAAGAAATAAAGACTCATAATGGAGTTGTGTTGAGACGGGGCTGTATTGTACCTCCTTGAACTCCTGTATCTGGGATTGCTCGAACATGGAGAAGACATTTGAGCAAGACTTTTGTGCTCCCCTCTGTCTCTTGTTGGAGGCCTTCTTACTTGCCTGACAAGGTGAAAACAAACTCATTCAGTTATTGTCTTTCCTGCAGACTTTGTGTACTGCAGCATGTCTGCGCACAAATCAGCTGGACGAACACTAAACAGCTGCTTTCACAATATCTGAATTGTATTCTTAAATACACAATAACCACATATAACACAATAATAATATCCCACTGACTTAAAGTATTAAAAAACGGACTTACCATGTCTGTGTGATGGTACGTGGACTCTGAGCTGAGGAGCTGAGGTGTGATGGTGGGGTGGGTTTTATGTGTGGCCCACCTTATCTGGTACCCCCCTATAATAGCCTTTGGTGGGCAGCACAGTCCCTTACATGGCCATGGCTGCACTGTGTGCCACTCAGAAGACCTGATAAGAGGTGAAGCAGGCAGGATTCCTCTGGCCTGGAAAATAAAGATATGAGCAGAGAGGGAGAGGACAGATGGGGGAAAGTGACTTCTGACGTTTGACAGTCTCTCAACCAAGTAAAGCTACTCTTCAGAGGTCAAATTGAGCTCTAAATTACTTTAAATGTGTGAATTATATATTAAGACTTCCTTAATAATATCATATTATGGATGCTACACACCAATTCTTTATCCTGATTTCCTACAGAACTAATTATCTCCTGTGCACTTTTTGAGTTTCTGAATTTCTATTATCTAAAAGTCCTTTGCTAATCCATTTTAGCTGTGGTATTAAATGCTAGTGACATTTGTCTGATTGAAAAAAGGCCACAACCAAATCCTAAATCTACAACAGTTCAGTTTAATTAAGCAAGTTTATTTACAGTTAAGCATATTCACATCCATAGCACATTTCATCATACACATATGAAAAACTCCAACCTACTGGCTAATACACATAAGGTTGTAAACATAAAACTTAAATATACAATACCAAAGAGATATTTCATTGCTCACAAACAGGGATTACTGCATAGCATAGCAATGAATTTGATTTAATCTTAGTTTACAAGAGCATTTACAAACACAATCCTTGTGTTATACATCACCCAGTTTGTACTGGTATTATAATAAACATCATCAATAATGGATCACCCATTTTTTAAATGGGACAGTCCAGCGCAGTAAATCAATTCTCAAAGTTCTGAAATACTGATATTGCTACAAGTTGGTCTAATACTACCAAATACAATTTATTATACAAGTTGTTTGCCTCTTCCTTTTCTGTACAACTTCCAGCGCTGAGCATTCAGTTTGTGGAAACACGTTTGCTGAAAAGAGGCCAGAGCTGCCAACTGCAGACGACATGTCATCAGTGTTCTCAGATCAGAGTTCAAGCTTGCTTCGTGGCTGTCCTGCCTGGAGACAGCTCAGTGCTCAGTTGTCTTTACTGCGTCAGCATGCATGCAGCCATCTTACAAGCCACTGCGGAGATAAGAGCAGCTCCACGGCCGCTCCCCTCCTCTGATTGGATGAAGGTGATGTCACAGTGTGGTGTGAGGTCCCTGACGATTTTGTGGAACCTGTCACGGAAACTGAGATGGAGAAACAACGACTTTAGGGTAGGAAATCTATCAAATCTCCATCTGTCCCACCTCCTTTTTACTTTCTCCCCCATATGAAATCAAATTCTTTGTGGATTTGGGAGTTTTATACAAGGCCATCAAGCATTCACTGCATCCTTTATCTGAACATGTTTGCATGAGAAACAAAAATTCTGCATTTTGATCTGAAATTGTGTAAAGAAAAGTATTTCTGCCTCTCTATAAAAATATTATATTATATATAATATTATATTTGATTCATTTGTTTGTGATCATTAAAAAAAAAACATGACCAGATAACAGACTAAGATAACATTTTTGATGATTACAGAATTTACTTGTGCGGTTTCCACATAGTCCCTATATTTCCTTTCCTTAAAGCTTCAGTATATTCTGAAAACTAAGATGGCATTCCTCACCAAGGGTGCAGCTTGTAGACAGATCCGTCAACCCCCACTGTGATCTTCAGGGCTTCCTGGCTGCGTCGCTCCCGCATCAGGTTGATCACACCAGCAAGCCCGGCACCACACATATGAGCAGAGCGCGTGGAAACACTCTCACAGACCAGACGCACAATATCACAGTCCAGCTCTGACGGCAGGACACCCAGCGAGGACAGGATATTGTAGATTTGTTTTCTGTCCCCAGTGTCACTGAATAAAATGGCAAAAGGCACAATGAAAAAGAGTACAGGTTTCTATATGCACATGCGTTCAAAGTGTATATTTTTCATATTCTCCTTTTGTTCTCACTATTCAACTATTAATCAAGCTTATACAAATATTGTGTAGTGTGTAAAAAAGTGTAAGTCAAGCAAAACAAATGGCCTCTCCATATGTTCCTCTGTTATATAAGCTTATGTCATCAGCATATGCTTACGTCATCCAGCAAGCTAAATGTTACTTTTTTTTCCTTATATTTTTGTGCTGTTTCCTACTGTGGCTATGCAAATGCAATCTTTGTGGAAAATTAACAATAATTCTTAAAGACAACATTTATCTTAAAATGTCTTAAGCTGGTGGACAAGTGCTGTCTGGACAGGATTCACTGATTCTCACCTCTCCACCTGTGAGACATAGCGTGTCTCGAAGCTGCCACGTGTCTTCAGCAGTTCTGAGGCTTCGCCGTTAAACAGCAGGTCTTCATTCACCAGCTTCATCAGAACAAGCCTGACCAGCTCACCCATATACTTCCCGCTGATCAGCTTCTCATATCTACAGGAGGCAGGAACAAAAGACAAGACAAATTAACTTTACAACACGGAAAATTCTCGATATGAGAGGATGTTGAAATAGTGGAAGAAACAGAAAGGGTATATGCACATCACAAAATACAAGAGCAAACAACTTTCTTTCTCTACACAGGAAAGAGGGAGAGCAGATAAGGATGAGAATGGCAATGGCAACGCTAAAGAGGCTGAATGAGGCTGGCCTCAGCAGTTGCCTGTGCGAAGATGCAGCCAGTGCCAAAGGTAAACAGCCATTAGGCTGACAGGCACTATGGCAAGCAGCAGAGAGGGATCATTAATCTGACAACCCCATCCGCTGACGGGCCACTGACGTATGAGGACTCTGGCCATTTACAAACATCCTCAGGAAAAACAGCTGGTAGCTTAGCAACTACACATAGACCACGGGTGAGAGTCAGGTGAGCATCACCACAGAGGGATGATTAATTCAGATAAACAGCAAGAGAATGAGAAAGGGAGTGCGCGGCACGTTTTAAATTACAACATGCATGAATTACTCCCAGCATCTTACCGATGACATATTACATACTGTAAATACAGTGGAGGTGACAGAATAGAAGCAGTGAATTTGCCTGAGCTGAATGCACTCACAGCTGCTGTCCGGGGTTAACTGAGGTCTCGTCCACCACTCTGTCGTATTCCAGTCTGAACTCCTCCAGCTCCCCGTTGTCTCCGAATGCTCCCCACTCTGTGTTCACACACATCCGGCCCTCCTCCCCCTCGACCAGCTCTACAGTCCTCATCTCTTCCATGTAACAGGCATTACAACCAGTACCTGAAAAAAAACACAAAATACAGTGATGTATGACGCACGTATCTGAGTACAAATTTGTTCTCAAGTGAATCTCAGTAGTGCATTCATGCTTGTGTGTGTTTATGACTACTCACCAACTATCATCCCAACTTCACAGCTGCGATCCTCATAGTAGCAGGAGATCATGGTGGCTACTGTGTCATTCACCATGGCAACCACATCCATCTCAAAGTCCTATATGGTGGCACCAAAATCACAACGCATTTAGAAGTCATATACAGGTTGTTTATGAAGAAAGAAAATAATCTGCTGTGCTCTACTACTTACCCCTCGTCTCTTGATAGCATCTCTGAGTAAACCCACAACGTTGTTCCCTTCTGCCCCAGACGCCTTAAAGCCCTTGGTCCAGTTCAGCAGGATTCCCTGTGGAGAGAAAAAACACAAACCTCAGATGCATAAACTTTATAATATGCACATAATTTGTATAAATCTGGTAAATAGAGCAATTCAAGAGATTGTTTTTTCTGAGGGAAGAGGCGATATTTTTGTTTCTCATCTACATATTGCTTAAAGGTATGTACAACTATAAGATTCTACCTTGTCAATGTCTTCGTGTCGTACGGGGAAGGAAAAGGTAAAACCCAGAGGAAGCTTCTTGTGCTTGATATGATGTTTGTCCAAAAAGTCTGACATACACTCTGCTATGTAATCAAATAGCTGCAGGGACAGAGAGAAAAGAAGAGAGCATGTGAGGAAATGTGGAACAAGTGGTGGAAACTAACTAAGTAGATTTACTGAAATGTTGAATTTCAGTACCATTTTGAGGTATGTGTACTCCACTTGAGTACTTCCATTTTGTCCTATATATACTTTATACTTCAATTCTACATTGCCTGACTTTTTAGAGTATTTCTGCACTGTGTTACTGCTGTTACCTTTACTTATGTAAAATATCAGAATATTTCATCTTGATAATAAAAAAGACTTGGTATGTAAACTCTTGAGTCACTAACCATTTCTGCAGTTCCTGTCATGGCATCTTCAGGAATAGAGTACATTTGGTTCTTGGTCTCCACCTTCCAGCTCCTCTCTTCATCTGCACCCACCTTCACCAACATCACACGGAAGTTTGTTCCCCCAAGGTCCAGAGCCAGGAAATCACCAACCTCTGTCAAAACATACACCACATCTGAATGCACATATTGGCTTTAGCTGTGCAGGTGAAAGACATTACACTGCATCTCGGTGTCGTCTCTGTGATTTTACAGACAAAAAGCGATCATCTTAACATTGAAGGATGAGTATCTACCTGATCCCTCAGGAGTGGAGCAGACGTAGGTTGGGAGCATTTTGACGCTGGCTTCTCCATGTGTGTCTAATCGGAGTCCTCTGTCCATCTCACGCTGCATCCTCGTCATGATTTCTTTAAGATCTTCCTTACTCAGTGTGAACTCTGACAGGATCTGCTCGACCTGCAATGAGAGGAGAGAACAGCAGGTCAGGAGCTGCACACAGACCAGTTCACTATATATTTCTTTTAGAGTGGATTATATGTGCTATCACCAGGTGTGTAAACTATACCGTGAGAGAAAGTTTAGACTTTTTTTAAAAAGATGAGTGATAACAAGAAGAACAATCAGAAGGAAACAGCATAAAAGGAATCAGAGCACAGATAAATGAGATAGTAGAATTAAAATTTCAGTATTTGCAACACAATGCAATGAAATGGAAAGGACTCTCTCTTCCACAGAGTTCCTGTACATTCATATTTTCAATAAAGTACAGGACGAAGAGGCATCTGAAGATACAATACAAATTAGCTCCTCACTAGAAGTTTCTTCTTAAACAGCATGGAACAATGTGTGTGTAAAGTCTGTGGCTAATGCAGCAGTCACATGGGATGAAAAATCAAATCCATAACAACGCTTAAGGTATAATTACTTAAACTTCTACAAAGTTTTATTAGATGGAAAAGCAAATCTTACCATGAGGATGTAATCAACCACAGAGCTGTAGCTGCAAGGCTTCACCATCTGGTCGACATGAGAGCTGACACACGGCATCTTCGCAGGTTGGACTAAATGAGCCTCTGTGCGTGTATATTTCTAAGTGTGGGGTGAGTGTGTGTCCAGTCTGTGTGTGTGCAGTCAGTGAAGTGTGAGTACCACTGAATGAGAACCTCAGCTGTTTTTATGCTCAGGTGAAGTGGGCTGGCCACACCAGACAAAAATGCCCACACCCCTTCCCAGTATCACCCCATCTGGTGATCGAGGTTCAGATTGTACATGTGGACATGTAGACACACACAAACCCCCCCGCCCTCCCCAAACACACTCACACGCACAGTATAGCCTCTGCGCAATAACAAAGAAAGAACCAAAGGTATAAGTGACCTAATTTCCAGAAATTAAGAATTAATCGTAATACACAGTTTGGTTTTATTAGTAGTAAATTCACTGATTAGCCAAACATTTGGACACAATTATATAATAGATTCATATATTTCATCTATAACTTTTTTCTACATAGGGCTTTATCACGATTGAATATACACATTTATTTTTCCCTTTTACAAAAAAAGAAAAAGTATCAGTATCAATCAGTTACATTCTAAACTACAGGTTTATAAATCCTGTGTTATTATGATGACATTTTAACATTTAACAAGTGTTGATGATTAAAGCTGCCACAAATTATCATAGCCTAATTTTGATCTTGTGAGATGTCTTTTGATTTCTCGTTTTGAGTTTTTTGTGTTATTAATTAATTGATAATTAGTAAGTTAAATTTCTGCAGTCTTTTCCAGGATAACTCAGCCCAGTAAGGTTTGAACAAAAAAACAAACAAAAAAAAAAACTTAATTCCACAATAATTACTGCGGTTTGCCAGTGTGATGAACTGAACACAAATCACTGTTAACTATGTCAGAAGGACTTTTAACCTGCATGAAAAGAATTGAATAACAAAAAAAAGATAAAGCGATAAATTGAGTAAATTATTCTCTGGCTTCGTGTGTCAAGGTATGACCTATAACCCTGAGCTCAACCAGCTGACTGACTCATCAACCAAATTTAAACATGAACTTTTTCTTATTTGGAAAATCAACACACAAAGCCACAGAGTTGCTCAATGAGACAACTTCAGAGGCCTGCGAGTTGCACACATATTTGTAAAATTAGAAACACATCTAAATTTAGCAACAGTGAGGGATGAATGACCTCTAAAACCAACAATAGTATGCTGCAGGTGAAGGCCATCTGTGCTTATCAGCTTCAGTAGTTTACCTGACCAGAGGTCAGAGCTTTTCTTAGCTCTGACCTGTGGCTGTGAGGTAACTGTGACCCTCTCCCCAAGTGCCCTGATTGTACGATTTCTGAATCTCAAAGCATTACACTGGTCTACAGCCACATTCATTTATGTAACATAAAATGCCTCTTAAAATCTTTCAAGCTTTATGTTTGGGAACATAAGGTATTTCCTTGTAAATGAACACAAAGCCATATGAAAGGTGATAGTGTGCAAATATATATCTATGAATAGAAAATACCATGCTTTGTACTGATGCAATGTTGCAACAAATTGAAATATTTGGATGTCTTGTCCATCAATTTATACTATAAACTGAGATCCACATTGCATCTTACAGTACCAGATATTAAGAACTATGCATACTTACTTACCCTCTCACTTGTTCACTTGTTTTTATTTACATAGTTAATTTGCCAAATTTAGTTAAGCTGCCTTGTTTGTTTTACCAACTAATATCTGATAACTTACTTTGCACTTATTTAATGGCCATATTAAGTTAAGGTTTTATCCATTTATATATTTGTTTTTTTAGATATTCTAACTTACCTATACAAATACCTGTTTATAGACAGACAGATATGAACATTTTTTAACATTTTGCACTCATGAGCAGCAGTTTGGAAAGGTTGTGAAATGCAAACATAAGAGGCAAAAGAGAAGAAGCAGAGGGTCCACATCTAGCATGCTTCATATGACATCAGTGAAACACAACTGTGATTTTCATGAACTCAATGTAAACTTTCTTTCCTTTACCTTATCCATCATATAATGATGAGGATTAAATCCCAGCTGTCCTGCCGACCATCAGTGTTCTGTCGTGGAAGTTCCCTTGTTCTTTCCAGGAGTTTTGTAATTCCCCAAGTTTGTACTGTTCAGGTGTTTGAACTAATATAGTCCCATTACATTTGAGCTACATCATGTTCAGCAGCAAGTCTCACAAAATGTTATCCTCTTATGGGAAACTGCCCATCCGTTGTTACATTTCCAACACCTACATCTACATATTGTTCAAGTCTCAGAAACATTTACATACCTGCAGTATTTTTAAGGCCTCGCTCTTCAAAAGTGAAATTGAATCTTTTGCAAAGCAGGGCAAAAGTGTCATAAACAGCCTAAGGATTCATCTTCATTCCTGCAAATGCACTATGTAAAAAACAGAGAATTTGTCTTCATCCTTGCTGTTATAGGTCCGGTTAATATCCACACTGGCACAACAGCTTTGCCATCAGCTCCAGGAGGCAGTTAAATGAGTCAAAATAGATTCAAACACTGAATTTTCCATCTCAGCCTTCATTTGAGTGATGAGTCATTACATTTCACAGCAAAAAATGTCCAAAAATATTCAGGACACCTCCAGTTTGTTGCTGGCCTTCTCACTGACCAACTTACTTCGATAGCCTAAGCATCCGAAACTAGTTCCAGGAAAGAAAAATCATGTCTTTCCCTGGTGCAGCTCACCTGTCAACAGATGCACCTAAAGGCTCAACGGTTTCCATGCCAAAACGATTTCAGTCTGTTGCCTTGGAAATGAATTACAGGCACACTTCTGCCATGGAAAACACTTACCACTGAGTTAAGTGGCCAGGGAGAAATTGTTAAATGGAGCAAGATTACCAGAGAAAACATCAATTGAAGGCGCCATGCTTTTGGTAGACAAAAAAAATAGACTCATGAGGGATTGGGGCAGTTTATACATGATCATTTTGATTATTCTTACTCTTACACTTATTCTTATTAGTAGAAGTCGTAGCAGTAGGAGCATCAGACATCAGGTTTTAGGGTCGGATATTATGTTCCACAGCTACAAAATTTCTGAAGAAAACTGTGAAACTTTTTTATGTCATTTTTGATCATTTTAATTTTGACTATTCACAAACAGTGAATTGTTTTATTTGAAGTAGTAGTATTTTTTAAATAATTATAACAATGCAGTATTATGATAACATATTATTATTATTATTATTATTATTATTATTATTATTATTATTATTATTATTATTATTATCACCATTATTATTGCTGTTGTTGTTGTGATCATTTTTAGCATTATCAGTATTAATACGCACTTTTACCAACCATCCTTCATCAGTCGGAACCATAACGACATCGACGTACTTGTTTCCGTCGGACTGAATTTCCGTGTGGGCCGTTGGAGGATCGTGACGTGGTGATTGGTCACTAACCTGCATGTTGAAAACTATCGAGTTATCTTCAACTACACTGTGATTAGTTCGCCGGACCCCCGCTTTACATACTAACGAGCTTCAGTTCATGTGAAAGAAAAAGTTTCATCGAGTGTTTTGACGGAAATCAAACAGTTTGCAGCTGCTTTGTCCGGTAAGTCCGCTGAGGCCTCACCAACACCAGATAGCGGCGACAAGTAGCTAGCAGTGTGTTTGACTTGTGTTTAAGCGATGTTTTTGAGTTTTAAACAGCATTTACAGGATCGACAGCCTGTGGTGAGCTTTCACGGCTCACTGCCAGTCAGCCAAGTTGTCCTCACACGGAGAAAAACAAAAACCGAAGCCGAGAATAGCTGAGGATAGCCGGTTAGCTTGATAGCTAATAACAAGGCGGACTTGTGAGCTTAACTTGTTCACTCGAGTTTATCTGGCTCATGTGACATTTCTGACTTAGATAATCGGGGCTGTGTGATCGTATTCGCTGTGAGGGAGTGACCAGGACCGATCCGGCGGCAGCATGAAGCTCTACAGCCTCAGCATCCACCACAAAGGAGCGACCAAAGCCAACCTCCTCAAAGCGGCCTTTGACCTCTCCTCCTTCAGCTTCTTCCAGCGCTCCAGGTGGGTGCGAGTACATTTACTCAAGTACAGGTTTGAGGTTGCTCTAATTAATTTACAACCTGATCCTGATTACATCTCAAAGGAAAATATTGTGCTTTTTAACAGTAATTTGTCTGTATTGTCTTATAATTTTTGTAAACAAGTAAATTAGAATGTGTTATTATGAGTAAAGATACCTGGTAGGATAAAAAAGTTAATAAATCTGGCACCACCTTTACAAGCTGTAACTTTAAAACAACGAACACATCAGTAATTAGCCTATAATCCAAAGCATTTGATTAAGTTTAAACATTTTTAACGTGTGGTTGAATTACTTTTTAATAGTGTCATTGTCTGCTCTCTTTTGTTGATTAATTTTAAAATTTGATCAAGTATTACAAGCCAGAGTACAGTGTTTAGTGTAAATGGTGTTGTGTTATCTTACCTGGATTATGTTTATTTTGTTTGTTTAGTGTTCAAGAATTCATGACCTTCACCAGTGCCTTGATTGTTGAACGGACGTCACAAGGAAGCCGTGCCTCTGTCAAAGAACAAGGTAATAATGAGCAGGTTCAATCCACTTACCTGTGTAAAAAGTTACATTTTTGCTTAATATCATTATAACATGTTTTTCCACACATTTTAATTTTATGATCATGTGTAATTAGTTACCAATTATCTGTTGGTATTTGATCCTGTGTGTGTGTTAGGAGATGCAAAGCTGAAATGCATGATAATCACATAATGGTGTTAACATAACATTTTAACCAACTGTTCTTCACCTGTCACTGTAAGGCCAGGAAATGCCGTTCTTATCGTGCTGCTGTTCTGATCATATCACACACTGTTTCGCTTTCTTTCAGAGTACCTGTGCCACGTATATGTGAGAAATGACAACCTGAGTGCTGTGGTCATTGCAGATACTGAATACCCACAGAGAGTCTGTTTCACATTGCTAGACAAGGTGGGGACAAAAACATGCAAATACAGACGCCTGATTATTGCACTTTGTTGTCTGCTTCAGTAATGAGATTTCTGCCCTTTTTTTGTTTTGTTTTTTTTTTCATAGGTTTTAGAGGAGTTCTCCAGACAAGTGGACAGTATAGACTGGCCTTCTGGCAGTCCTGAAACTATAAACTACAAAGCCTTGGACATTCACCTTTCTAAATACCAGGTGAGTTTTTAAACACTTTTTATGTCTTTACTATGACTGTGTACTGAGAGCAGTATCAGGTTCACTTGGATGTTTTCATAGTTTGCAGTTTTTGTAAATGTTTTTTTACATTGAGATATGCTCTGAAATCAGTGTGAAGACTGAGACACCAAAATGTAATTCTTGAATCAGAAATGCTGCCAAATCATTGTTATGCAACAGCAGTATATCTGACAGCTTGTGTGTTTTGTATTGTATTTCCTTTCCAGAACCCCAGAGAAGCAGATGCAATGACCAAAGTGCAGGCAGAGCTTGACGAGACAAAGATCATTTTGGTAAAATACCTCCCTCAAGTGGCCGAAATATGCACTATGCAATATAAATATATATATATATTTATATTTATATATATATTTGTGTGGCTGTGTGTATAGATATGTATGCGTGTAGATGTGTGTAGATATAGGTGTGTGTGTATATATATGTGCATATATATGTGTAAATATATA
>JBAJHX010000076.1:16702533-16739925 GCA_037176925.1 Amniataba percoides
ATGTTGGTATCCTGTGTTTTTGAATAAATATATAAATAAAGTGCTGCATAAAATCCATAAATTCAAGAATCAAAAGTCAAGATTCGAGAATTGATGAGTTGATGTGTACAACAGATTACACTAACTTATGAAATTCTCCCTAAAAACAATAATTGAAAATATTTATAAGAAAATCCACACAAGCAAAAAATAAATAAAATCATTCCACTAATCATTAAAAGTGCCTAAACTTTAACTACTTCTATTGTAAATGACAGTGTCAGATAAACTAGAGAATCAATTTCAGGTACAGCGCATGAAGCAGGTTGTCAGCTTTCAGTCCTATTTTTAGTTCAGAGCAATGCAGATGGGTCACCGCCCAACTCGAAGGCGCAGTGGACACAAACATGCAAATTATTCAATATGTCAAAGGGAGAATCGTGGAAACATGCCACATGAAACACAGTTAAATGGGTGTTGACGGATGTTTTAGATGCACAGATAATGAGAATAACTTAACATACTAAATTAGTTAACCACAGAAGGGAGTTGCTGATTGAAAAGGAGATCAGGTGTTAACTCACTGAGTGTGTTTACAGTGCATACCAGTATCGGGGTTATGATGGGGTTTTTGGACTATCCAGATTATCTGTTGCGTAAGGAAACGTCATATTGTGGTTTCAGAAATCTGGATAAAACCTGGTCCTGATTTTGATAAACCCAGACAGGCTAACTGGAGGACTCCAGTAGAAACAGCACTGTGATAAACACCTCATACAGGTGAGCAGTCGAGACCCACCTGCAAGCAAACAATCACAAATCTGGATACTGTTATGATTTATGATGGATTTTCATCCCAAATAAGATCAAGAACAGGATAAAACTCAAATCAAGGATACTCGTATGCATGTAAACACACTTGAATGTTTCAGTAAGAAATCCTTCAGGGATCATCAAAGGCAGAAAAAGAAAAAGTAACAAACTGAAAAACTAAAGAGTGCTTGTAGTGTACTGTAATATTCAAACTCTAATATTGAAAAATGAACAGGGATTTAATCAATAATTCTGGCACAGTTTCAGTAAACACTGCACATCATGAGCTTGCTAAAGCTGGTTTACAATAAATGTCCTGCATACAAATCCACATAGTTAAGGCTTGTGTCACTCATCATTTAGGTATTTTTGCTAGCTCAACGCTCACCTACCTGCATATCCGCAAGGAGCCATTCAGCTGTTAGATCATTATCTTTTCAACTCACATGGGTATTTGTAATTTCATTTTACGCACATTTTAATCCCATATAGTCTTATTAATGAATCAGTCATGAGTCCTCTTATTTTATTAGCATTGTTAAGTTAAGTTTCTGGGTTTTTTTTCCGAAGGTTCAACAGCAGCTGCCACTCGTCCTTCTCACACAGAGGACTCCTTAACCAGGACCAGTGGCATCATCCCTGGTAAGCCCTGCTTTGATCAAAATCTGATGTCTCCGGAGACCCTGCAGGACCTGTTTCAGAGAAAAACAGCCGATTTGTAAGATGTACCACCTTGTGTTAACAAAGACCAGCCATTTCACACAGAGAGTCGGGACATACAAATAAAGTGGAATTGAGTTACACCACCAGCAGCCAAGCACGCTTTAAAAAAAAAATCTGAGAAGTTTTATTTGGCAGTTCTTTTTTGGAGTATGAGCAAAACAATGAATGTCTTTTTAATCAAATTGCTTGGGGGGTTATTTTCATTGGCTGCATCAGAAACTGAGATTTTCCAAAAATACTAAGTCCTGAGACTGGTGGTTTTAGTCAAACACACACACACACACACACACACACACAGAAAACATAACACTTCTGTCTGGTGTTCACTTGCATATGCAGTGTTTTGGTGGCTTCCCAGGTCTGCTTCCTGCTTATCATTTGAACCTTGTACCAGAGAACTTTTACACTTTGGTAACCGCGGGTCCTTTGTGTTCCCCTGCCCCTGTTTGCTCGGAGAGGGTTTAGGCTACCATGTTCCCCTGTCCACTGTGTAGGGAGGTGCGTCACTGTGAGAGCATGCAGATGTTTGGCCAAACTGGAGGCAGCATTTCCTGAAAGTTGTGCCTTGATAAAACCTCACAACCAACCTTAAAGTCTTTAAAATTTGAGGGACATTCTCGCTTAAACTGATCATTTAATGCAATCTCAGTAAACTGCACTTCTTTACCCCGGAGTGACTGTTTATAGAAGGAGCAAATGAAAAGAGGTTCAGCCATCTACTGTTCTGCTTTGACACAAAACGTCCCACTGGTCAGGATAAAACTATATGACTAACACTAGAAATTTGGAAGGGGAAGTGAAATTCCAGTCTCAGCAATGGTTGTTGATATTATGAATGTAGGGCAGCAGTGTGCAGAGCTCCGAAATATGACATTTACAAATACAACCTCTCGCTGGATTTCCAGAGCACTGAAAAGATAGTCAGGTTGTTTTTTCTTGCAGAACAGGAAATTGTTTCGATGTATTATCTCAGCTAAGATGAACAGGGAAATGGGTAGCATGAGTACACATATGAGCATACGCATTCATGAAACAAAGTTTTTGTATGTCTGAGGAGGAACTCGTCTCGTGCATTCAGCTCAGCACGATGAAAAGTATGCAAAGCAAAGGTAAACAAATTTTTTTCTGCAATCCTCCCTGCAAACGATGCGGGATTCAGTGAACGGCGCCGCACTGACCCCGGTGCATAAATGTGTCCTCAAGTGTGTAGTTGTGTTTTAACATGTACAAATAAATATGTTTATGTCCACTTTTAGGTGCAATTGCAGCCACAGTGTTCATTGCCTTTTTACTCGCTCTCTACGCGGTCCTCTGGAAGTGCATGGTGTCACCGCCACAACGGTAAAGAACAGACACAAGTCCTAACTTGATCTTGCTGGTGCTTCATTTTGATTTTGTTGACACAGCAATCTTGCAAACTGCCATTTGTTCGCCTGCCTGTTAGTGTCACATGTTTGAACTTTGTATCCCGGCTCATCAGAGAAAGACAAATCACCTCACGTGATCTGCACCTTTTCCACTTTGCATTAAATTGTGTTACAGTTTATATTGCATGCGATCATGCTGTTATGTAAACGCACTCATTCATGTTCCCCTTTCAGAAAGCACAACAAGGTGAGGGTGAGAGTGCAGCGGGGGACTTCTGTGTGAAGACTGGCTTTTGTTCAGCATCTTAACGGGACTAAAATGTGAGAGCTGACTTTGCCCTGAGTCAGACAAAAGTACCAGAGTGACAATATGCCAGCATAGAAGATCCTCATAACAGATCCTAGATCAAACCACAAAAAATTACTCAACTGAGCAAATGTGTGGGCTGTTTCCCTCACTCTTCTGCTGATTCAAAGCTTGATGGAGGGCAGATCAGATCGCGCTGCTGTTTTGTTTTTTTTCCCCAGAGAACTCTGCACTACTGAGGGACGAGGCTGCTTTAGCCACAGCTCGCTCCAGTGACCAATAAGCTGTGTGTACATGTTTTTAAGAAACTGTGGTATATTTAGTGTAGATTTTGTTTTTGCATGTTTTTTTACCTGCAACATATTGACAAATGTCCTATTTGGGTATAGTGTTTCTTTATGATATTTTGGAAAGTACATAATGACATCAGGCATCTGGTCTTACAGCACTAAGATGTTTTGGGAAAACTATTAAAGCTGTCAAGGTGTTCAGACAATCAGCCAATCAGCTCTGCTGGGGTCTTTAGACAGCATTCACTATTAAAATCTAAAAATGGATTTTGTTTTATGCTTTTGTCCTCTACTGATTTCTTTGAAATCCACATGGTTTATTAATTTTTCTCAGGATGTTCTAACTACTTTATGAACTTTGACTCTAATAAACTTTTTACATCTGGTAGAATGTGAATATAAATAAAAATATGAATAAGTCAGAGGCCAAGTCACTGGTAGAATTTCAAATCAGACTTAGTCACTTCTTTGTTTGTTTGTTTTGTGGTATATTTCTAATAATCTTAGGTAAGGAATGTGAAAATAAACAAAAAATCATGCAGAAACTTTCATGAAGCACTTAAAATACTGAGTTAATGGATGTCAAGGAAAAAGTTTATCTCTGATTTGTCATGTGTCTTATCTGTTATGTGCAATGAGCATCAGTTACATTAGGTCAGACTCACAGAGGTTCACAAGCTGCTAAATTGCATGAAAGAACATGGGAAAAGTCTGACCCACTTTTTCTATGCATACTTGTATATGGTTACCCGAGCCGGATTGACACATCCTGCCTATATGGACAGTTTCAGCAGCCACTGAGCTGCTCAGCTTAATGTGCTGTTTGTTACATGTTACTTGAGTAGCCGCCTCTGTCTCGGTCACATCGCAGCAGAGATCTCACACTTTTCAGAACCCGTTCTGCAACTTATAAAAAAAACAGAGCGGAGCCAAGCAAGTAATGTGCTGGGAATGTGGATTGGTGGAACCGAGAAGAGCATTGGATGGGGTGTGGGGGGGAATTTTGCCAAATGCATCAGAACAGAGATGCCGTAACTGTTGATTGATTCAGAGGGGATGTACAAGAGGCCAAACATTTGAATGCTGCAATCCAACCACATCTTAGACTCTGACCAAACTAAATCCACCCACTTTTTCCAAAACATTAAGGCAGATTTACAGATAGTTTTGATTAAACTGAGATGCTAGATAAAGCTCGATGGGAGCTGCATTAAGTGAAATATTACATTATATGTAGTGCGGACAATTTATGCAACCTATATTTCTTATTATGCTTGAATCTTAGATGCTACTTTAGATAATGCTTTAAAGTGAGTTTGTTAAACAACGATTACCAAGTAAAAACAGGAAATTTTTGTTTACATGTACTGGAAACTTATCTCTCAATACAAGACTTTATTGTGTCATCACTTGTCCAAAATATGGCAAGTGAAATGAAGACTGAGTCAGGCCAGTACTGTGTTTATTCTAACCCAGATTTGTACCGAAAGCAAAAGCAAGGTTGTGCTTGCACACAGCTGTGTTAATTTAGAATAGGAGATACTAGAGCATACTGTAATTAGGTCATAAATTTCCTGCTGTAAACCGGTTCTGTGTGATTCTTGACAAAAGCGCGCTTACGAACAATTGCATACTGTACACTCAGTTTCTTGGATTCCTTTGAAGTGACTGCAACAATAGAGAGAGCATGTTGCGTTTGGCACCTGGGAATATTCTGGAAATATCCACACCAGATAAAGTCACTTAATATGAGATTATTTTATCAGTCACAAATGTCTGGCTACAAATGGAACATTTTTCTGGAAATGAGAGTCACAACTGTAGAACAAATTGTCAGCAGAGATTCCTGCTGTCACAGAGTCAGCAAGTAGAGCGAGTATGAGCATGAGCATGAGTATGTAAGTGTTTCAATTCAAGTGTTACAAATAAACACATAACATCTTTTAACTCTGACAATATGGCTGATTTTATTATATTACGCAATGCATATAAACCACTAGCGCCTACCTGATTAATATAATTTATTATTTTAAAAATATTCATATACACTATTCAAGTAGCACAAAATGAGAAGTACAAAAAAGCTTGCATGTGTTCAGCTGCTTTATCTGCACCATGCGTGACTTCCTACAGATAACATCTCTAGTTGCTTCATCGTTTATATCTTTACAGTGAGCTCCTGTAGTGTTATTGTGTATACTTTTAACTCTGAACACCAGATTAGTTAATGACATGTATACTATTATCTTAAATGTTGCATCATTTTAAAAATGACATATTTACATTAGAGAGCTGCAGATTTACATTATGTCGTATGAACAAAGCATCTATTTACATATCTATTATACAGAATTTACACGTAAAAAGGAGACATGAGACACGTGACAGATGTTTTGGGCTTACAAAGTATCCTTGGAAATATAACCGTACACAACACTGCATGATTCATGTGGACTCTCAGAGGGTTCATTGACTTCATTGAACATGACTTGCGGTGCCTCAGAAAAATCCCCCCCCATCATGTGAAAATAAGTCTTGTTGGAGATGATGACAGATATTTGATGAAGGGCTGGTCCGTCCCAGAGCATCGAGACCGACTGTGGACAGTAGTCTGCTTGGAGCTGCACAGGAGATATTGAGAGTGACAGGATTGAAGGAAACGTCGGGGCACCAAGAGAGGGCAGTGTGTTCAAAGGGTCAGGATCTCTCAGTGTGTTGGTTTCATTTGGAGGAGGTCTGGTATTCAGGATCTCAATGTCGCAGGTTCTGCACTCCTCCTCCTCCTGAGACTGCAGCCTCTCGGCCTTAAACCATGCAGGGGGATCGCAATGACGTAAAGTTAGCGAAAATAACCACAAGGGGTTTGGGTAATTCCTCTTTATTCTGAATTTTACTACATCAGTGGTTTACCATACCTCATCCAGGAAGTTGTCTAACTCAGGAGGTCTGATGTTCATACCAGCAGGGTAAACAAATATGTACTTCAGCTGCCTTGTTAGCCTTTTTGAGAAAAAGAATTGAAAAAAATATATCTTCAAACATATATTCTTGGGGAATTTGTGTTTTTAAGTTACTCACATTTTTCTGAGAGGCCACAGGAGAATGATGCAGCCCAGCAGGAAGACGATAGGGGTCAGTATTTTGGCCAAGTCACCAGAGTCTACCAGGGGAAACAGAAAATGAGCAATTTACACAGTCAGCCAGTACAATTAAAGCCTGTGTGCTGAAATTTAAAGCATGTTATTGACGATTCCCAGAGAAAAAAATCAGAGTCAGCTAATATTGATGAATTGTTTGTGGACAGCATGTTAGGGAGCTCACAGTTAGCTTTGGTCCTAATGATGATACTGGTCTGTTGTCCTGGCCCTTCCTTAGTGAGAGCGCTCACAGAGAAAGCGTACTCTTGGTTCGGCTCCAGACAATATATGGTGACAGATTTTCTTTTAGGGTCCTCCACCCACATGGTCACATCCGACAGATCTAGATGTGCACAAGAATTGTTTTATTTGTTGTTTTTATCTATTAGCTACTATTTATTTAACCTATTGTGTGTGTGTGTGTTTTCTTAACACAAACAAAGATCAAGATGTTTCTTCTGCACGCACTTGCAGCATGACCTGGCAGCTTGTCAGATCCTACTTGATGCACCGTAACAAGGTAACCGGTGATGAATGCTGGATGAGCGGGATCTTCCTCATTGTAAAGCCACACGAGGGTCACAGATGAGGAAGTATACTGAACAGGTTCAACCAGAGTCGGGGGCTCCACAGATTCTGAGGAAAAGGATGTGGTTTTGAGGAAATAATCAGTTAGAATTAACGCAACTTCCCCAATTAAAGTGAAACCACAGGGACAAAACCCACTATGTCTTTTTTCCCTCCACTGATTTGGCTTTTGTAGTTTGAGTCTGTTAAAAAATCTTGAAATTACACTTGCTGTTCTGTTCACATATGTCAGTCACTGCTTTCAAATTTGCATTTCCTTTTTATCTCGACTTCCTCCTGTTTACTTCCTTCTGTGAATGTCTTGTGTACAGATAACATCTGAAGGATATCCTCATTAGACTCTCTGCTGAAGACATCCTGTGTCAAAACTTAAGCTGTCCCAACTTATTAAAGCTCCTTTTCACTTATTAACCATGTTCTCAAGACCTTATCTCCCCTGCAGTGTTTCTCACTGGACCTTAAATCCCTTTGCTCGTGCTCATCAGGTCAGCAACATGCTTTTAGTTAATCTTGTGAATAAATGTGGTTGTTGTACATAAGAAATGCAAGACTCATTAATCAGTGGCAACACTCACCGAGCTCTTGTGAGTATCCAGTCTGTATCTCCAGTAGTCTGTGTCCATGTTCTGTGCATTCGTAGATGTTAAATGTAAATCTACAACCTGCTTTGAAATATCCTGAAAAAAGAAAGTGTGCAAAATCATTTTCAGCACATTTCCCCAGGATGACAAAAAGTAAAATCTTCGCTTATGGTACTGATTTTTACGGTGAAATAGCAACAGACTTAAAGAGTGCACTTACAGTGACCTAAAGGAAAACTTACTAGCAGGTAGAGACAATGTGTTTCCCTCCGGCACCTTCATCCACCGCAAGGTACAAGGCCCTGCGTTTCCCAGAGTGCACCACTCCACCGTATAGCCGCAGGTGGCCGTATCCTGCTCGTCCCAGGACAGATTAAAGCCAGCCGTCATGCTGGTGCTCAACAGCTTCTCTGCTGGGAGGTTTTCTGAACAGAGACACACATCTCAGACTGCAGTAGCAGTACAGGTCAAAATCAACCTCCACCAACACTGAACTATTCCTCATCTTTCTCTCTTTGTCTCACATTTTGTCATACAAGGAAGTTATTTTTCAGTAAGTTTTATATCTTAGAGGGGTTGTCAGAGAAGAAAGATTTATGATCGCAGGAACACAGTTGCTTCTGCATATGTAGCTCACCTCTATCGTCTCTCTGTGGGATGGTGATGTGAGCATGGATGGGGGACATGTTGTGGAGAAAAGCCTGGACGGTGAAGTCACACCGTCCTGGACCGATGGAGACCTCTGCCTGGGTTTGTCCACTGTCCTTCTGCTCGGTCCAGTTTCGGCCTTCCTGCGACCACTGAACTACGTATCCTTGGATGTTTACCGTGGCTGGAACATGCTGAGAACAGAGGTCATGCTGTGGTAACATATATACCCGTAACTGAACCAAACAAAGAGTGTGTGCTGTTACACCAATAGCTGTGCCAAAATAAAACATTTGGAGGAAAACAGAGAAGTTTAAAATCTCACTGGAGTCCACAACAGAGTAACTTGACGACTGTTTGGGTCGGACAGCTGGTTTATCCTCCTCCATACGTCCAGGGTCACCAATGGATCTGAGGAAAACACATGACCGTTAACTGTTTTAGGCATTGATGATAGCATAAGGTGATCATTCAATACCACTACCAGCATTCATTCATTCCTCATTATAAGATTTCAGTACATAGTCTGGCCGGAAACCACCTTTGCGTATGACGTGTGGTTGGCTCAACAGTTTCTTCTCTGCCATAATTCAAGTATATAAAAAGAAAGAAAAGGACTCATTCACTGCCTGAAATAGGATGACACTTTTGGTGTTAACTCGGTCCGAACATCTTTTCTCAAACTTCACTGGATTTGGATTTGTTCATACTCACAGGTTTTGAAGGATACTGGTTGTGTCCATTCTCCCCAGAGCCTGCCATCTGCAGAGCAGCGTGCCCTGGTAGAGTAGTGGGTGTAGGGAAGCAAATTTTCCAGTCTGACTTTGCAGAGACCACTCGCACTATTGCAGCTCAGCTGTTCCACACGCAGACAGAAGGCAAACACAAAACATATGCTGACATGAATGAACTACTCTGCAGTGTGAATACTTGAATTAAACTGGGTTAAACTCACCTCCGTTGTTCTGACCGAGTCTATATTGACCTGACAGAGGAGGTTCTTTTGAGTCAAGTTGGCCTGTACGATCCAGGACACATTGGCGTCTGTCACCCCAGGGTTCACTTTATCCCTCTTCAAAACGGGAGACACTAACAGTGACACACACATTTGATTAAAGTTCACCTTCAAGTGGTTATGCAGCAAGTATTTTAAATTCAGTCTTCATGAACACAATTGAAAGAGTAACAACAGCATATATTGTGTACTGTGTATTTTGTTCAGACGCCTGTGTGGTCTCCGACCTCGTTCAGAGATGTTGAAGCTGTAGCTCTCTGTCTCTTCCCCCAGCATGTCTGTCACCACCAAACTGATGTTGTATACTTCCAACTGTGGGATGGCCAAAAAAGTACAAGAGGACTGCTCGCACGTGATGGGAGCCTCGTCGGAGTTCCTGTTTCCAGCAACAAAGAAGGAACAATTGAACTGCTGTTGGAGAACTGTTTAAGTACATTCTCAAAAATGTTCCCTCCCCGTAGCCCCGTTTAGTTTGACCGTTGTCAGACTGAGCATGGTGTAGATTTACGGCCTGTTCTGAAGAACTTGGAGGTGACTTCAAGAGAATTAAACATACATTTCATATATGAGACATTGTTTACTTTTATTAAACAGATATTCATATGCTTGTTCATAAAATCTCCTTTGAGAAATCCCATTACTTTTGTCACAGTAGCTGAAGTTTCTGGACCCCTTTTTTACAAAAGCACTGTTGTTCTCCGCCTGCCATTCTGCTCTGTACCAAAACTACCAATGCATCCTGATGCTGTTTGGTTATGTGTGCACTTACTCTATGTGGAGAGTTTGCGTTCGCTTGTTGCGATCGTACAGGTATTGTTTCCTGCCTGAATCCCAGGTGCATGTGACAGTTGTCATGTCTTGGGTCACACAGCTGAGGTTTCTGGGCTTCTGGGGAGGAACTACAGCACACACACATACATATATAAGTAAAGGTCATGGGTGGGGAAATAATATTTCAACAATGTAAATAAATATAATAATTCAAACATACAACTGACGTAGTTCCAGACAGAACTGTGCATGCCTCTTGTGTCACTGCAATTGAGCGAGAGAAATTTAATGACTGATTTTGGGATGGTCAGACTGTCTACAGTGATAGCCCTGACTGTGGCTCCAATGCTGATAAGAGGGAATTTGCTGTCATTGAAGGTAAAGCTGGTGATTCCAACTCCTCTTGGGGGAACGCAGCAGAACATGGCACTGCTGCCCTCTCTCAGCACCCGGTGCACAGGGAAGATCTTGGCCTTATTGTTTGCTTTGACTCCTGCAGGTAACAGAACCGAGATGTAAAAGTAGTCTCCTAACCAGCATTGTGTACAAGCAGGGGTGCTGAAATGTCCATAATCCCTCAAGACAGGTGAAAAAAACTCACGTACCATTAAATATCTAATAGCATGACTGTATTGCCTCCACCAATTATAAACAATAAAAAATATTACTAATCAAGGCGGCTGGTTTATGAGTAAGATATGCATACAAGATTTGAGGTGTTTATTGTCATGTGACAATTAACACAGGAAGTGATTGGCAATGAAATTCTTAAATCTAAATCTCTTCCTCCAACAATGTTCAGACACGTAAAAGAAGACAATATACAGTAGTGCAAAGTTCAAAATATAACAACAGAATACAGCATATATAATAACAAATATAATACAAAAATGTGAAATATGAAATTGAATATAAATCAAAGAGGAGAGGCTGAAGGCAGATGCTGTTATCTGTGTAACACTATCATGCGTTGCAACAGACATTTGAAACAGACACCATGACAGGGAACAGAAAAAAAAGGCGAGAGAATGTGAGAATAGAAACTTTCTTATCTTTTATCTTATCTTTCTTGTAGAGCGTGCACACAAGACGCCAACCTGAATTTTGCTCATTTGGTTTAGTCTTATTCATTTACACTGACGATTAGGAATTACAGTACTATCATCTCACCGTAGTTGGTTGCCCAGTCACTCCATGGACTCGGGGCAGACGTATTATAGAAACATCGTATCCTGACCGAGTGATCAACGCACTCTAGAGGAAGATCAGAGGTCCACGTCCATGTGTACTCATCTGAATCCACAGCAAATAATCTCACCTTTGTCTACATGAAGACAAGCAAAATAACGGTTCATGAATTTCAGATGGGGTTTGTGATTTTCCATCACCATAGAAAATATTGCTAAAATTAGGATAATCAATGCCATAAAATTACACATCTACATACATGAAATCCACACAACTACTTCAGTACTCACTTTGTAAATAATGATGTGGTTTTCAGTGCGACCGATCTGAATCTCATAAATGTCGGCGACTAAGCCAGTGTGGTTTACCAGCCAGCTCACTTTGAGGCTTTGCTTGTCACTGATATTCTGTAGACGACTGATACTCGGCGTTGCACGCTGCCAGACTGGCGTGTGACACAAGTCAATGCATTGTTAAGTTACAGGACAGTTTTGAAAAGTTTTGAAAAAAAAATACAAAATGAGAGAATACAAATTAAGCAAACTCACCAGCGTCCAAGCAGCATCCACTATGATGCTCAGAAAATATTGCATGCAATATGAGCAGGTTAATCAACAGAAGCCTTAAACTCATCATCGCCTTATTGGAGAAACGATCGAGGCAAAACCAGAGTGAAACTAACAAATACACTCATTCTGTCACGGGTTAGTAGGCAGTATTGCGTAATGATGTCACACCGGACGTGTGTAAATGTCAAACAGATGTTGACAGCACCCACTATAAACACAGATGTTTCCACAATAGTTTTATATACAGCACAACATTAATATATCACATCACACTTCTGATTACAAGAGATTACAGGAGAACACATATCAAACAAAATATTATCAACGTTGACAGTGCATGAAGCAATTTACATACAATAAATTATCAGAAAAGGAGAACATACAGCCATTCTTTACATTAAATCACTTACAGTATCAGATAGCAAGATTTTTGGCACTTTAGTGAGAAAAATAATAAGAATATGAGTCTTCCAACATAGTGTGCATAGGTAGCCTTTCCATAAAACTATACATATATTCAGTATTTATACAATAATGTCAGTATATTTATGTCTTTTGGATGCTCACAATCCCTTATAAATATTATTATAGATCACACAGAGGAATAGCACTTTATACATGTTTTGGGGATGGCCTCAATTGGCTTCTCAATAGTTTCATTTTCAGCTTTCTGTAAGTGCTCACAGGCAGTGTTGGGGGTGAATAACTACATGTAACTGAAGTTGTAGTTTAACTACATTTGCAGTAGCTTGCTGGTAGTGTAGCTACATTCGTATTTGCACAATGATTCAAATAGTTAAATTACTTTGTTGCCATTTTTGCTTAACTAGTACTGAAATAACACATTTTGGGCCATAAAAGGAGGAGAAGGAATGTTGAATCAATTTTATTTTAATGTTACTTCTCTTCTGTAATTAATCCTCATTTCACTAGACTTGCCACCTTTATCGTTCACCCTGACTGCAGTAAAGACATGCACAGCAAGGCACCAAATAGCCAATCCTCTCACTGTTGGCCTCATTTACTTAAATAAGTCATAAAGATGGATCAATATAAAACTGAGACAGTTTCATAACCACTTAAAAACTCCATGGAGCGCTTTGAACCACCTAAATTTTTCCCTTGGGTACATTTGCTGCAGTTTACAGCAGTGTGAAGTAATTGGTAGCTATGCTTTCAAAGTACATTCCCCAACACTGATCATGGGAAAATAATAGCAAACCATCTGTCCTGATTTCTTGATTCTTAAGGTCCCACTTTTTGGGGCACAAAGGTACCATCAAACAAGTGCAACGGATACTAAAATCATAGTAAAAGTAAAAATACGGGGAGTACAAAAAGCTGATTTCCAAAGAATTTGTTTGCTATAAGGCACAATGGTTTCATCACGCAGGAAGGGAATGATTAACGGTCGCCACATACACTGATGAAGGCACATACACCTGTGGGTACTTCCCCCCCATGTAATTATTCCCTTATTCAAATATTCAGGTTTTTTAAAATGAACTTTAACCCATCGCAGTAGATGGATGTTGACGCACACAAACACAAAAAGCAACAGATTACATATCGTTAGTCCAGTCGTCTGTCAGGCAGCTTGCGTTGCACGTGTCTCTCTCAGAGATAAACAATGTTCTCCTCGCCCGCCTCCTCCCCGTTCTGCCTTTCAAGGGAGAGGTAAGCCTGCGTGGGAAGGAGGGGAGTGAGGGAGGGAGACGAGGAGTAGTCATCCTCATAAAGTCTTTGACCAGTGACCTCTGACCTCCAAGAACCCAAGGAATGTCTGTCCATAGGTGGGCTGAAGTCTGCTGGAAGAAAAACAACAGAGAGGGGAGATACATTTTTTTTCTTGTATGCACGATATAGAATTTCAAGTATTTCATTATGTTAATATGAACTATGCTAAGTTTATTTAGGTAGACTTTTTAAATCTGAGGGTTTTTTTCCCTGAAAATTCACTCACTGGAGAAAAGAAAAGAATTTATCCTCCACAAAATTCTTTCAATATGAAATTATTGCCTGTTTCATGACCCTTTTACACAATAGCCATATGAACCGGGTTGTCAAAATAATGTAATGCCCTTGTTAGCCTGTTTGACTTGGCCCAGTTGGATCGTGATTAGTGGTCTCAAAGTTCTTGCTGAGGGTAACAAAAATGGGAAAAAAGAAAAACATCATGAGGAGTCATCCTGAAAAAAAGTTTGCTTAACACAGATAAAGAAGAAAAGCACTGCTCAGCAGAAATTAACCCAATGATGACCTATGATGGGCATACACAGTACACAGTATGGGGGGTAAACAGATGGCTGCAGGTCTTTTCCCCATACATGAGAAGGGATATGAGCACACTTACTGTTGTTGGTCCTCTGTGGCTGGGCAGTGACCCTGCTGCTGACGGGGTGAATGGAGTCATTCAGAGGCCGTGGGCAGCCATGGCTGTGACTGTAGTTCGGGTATGTCAGGCCGTCCGGAGGCTGTTTGCTGTGTGCCTGGCTCAGCAGGGTGTTGAGGCTGTTGTAGAGGCTGGCGCTGAGGCCAAGATTAGCGGTGTAGCCGGAGCCGTGCGGAGGGCCGTCGTGGTTCTTCCTCGGCGCAGAGAGCATACGCTGGTGCTGGATGTTGTTGGCGGGCTGGTGGAGGTGGTTCTGCTGGAGGGAGGCAAGTAAAGCTGCCTCGTTCTCGTACACTGAGCAGTTACCATCCAGGCTGCCTGAGCGGCTGTGGCTGGACACCTGGGACATTGAGAGAAGAGCACGTAAAGCAGAGGCAACACGGTGCCAAGCATTCTTTAACTTAAATTGATCATTTTTAATCATTTTACTTGAAGTTATTGCTCCTCTTTCTCTTCATTACTGCATCTTATCCTTTCTGCACTTCCTCCTCCCCCTCCCCCCCTCACCTTGTATCCATCCAGTGGTATTGTGACAGGCAGGCTGCTCTGACGGTTGTGTCTCCAGCTCTGCAGAAGCCTCTGCTGGGCCTCGAGCTTCTCCTTCTCTCTCTCCACACTCCTCTGGCCCTCCCTCAGCCGGTCCAGATTTTGCTGGTACTCCAGCAGCTGGGCCTCCAGTTCCTCCCGCTCACAGCGGAGACGCTCAGCCTCCAGGAGGCACTGCTGTTCCCGCTGCTCCAACACTGTTTCCTGCTCACTCTGTAAACACACGTGGCACATGCACATCAGAAAGTTCTTATTATCTCTTCCTGTGGTTATAATAGAATATTTCTACACAACCATTAGGGTGACTGTAGGACTGCAGGGTTCAGAGATGAAAGCAGAAAATGTTGCACTGGTTGTGTCGATGCAGTATGTTTGTCATGCTACACCTCCACAGTGATTGTGTTTGAGTATGAGAAAAAAATACTAAAGCTGATCAGAGAGAAAGCCAGAGCCTCCTTCTGAATGCACCTTTTTGAAGTGACATGTGAGAATAGACCACAGCTCACCCATCAAAGGCAGACTTAACAAGTCAGACCGCATTCTAACTGCATTTTATGTGGGAAATGAAAGAAATCAGAATAAGAATATGTTGCAAATATTTAGAAACCAGTTATGTGAAGGCTGACACTCCCATCTGTGTTCAATGGAAAAAGGAAGTTATAACATTTCACCACAAAATAGCATCTTAACGTCATTGTGCTTCTCTGTACATCTATGCTTCTCTCTGAAAACATTGTGCAGCACTCACCAGACTTAAATAAAGCAATAACAATAAATAAAGCAGCAACAGTAAACAGTTCATGCAACTCAGCCTCATCAGCATGAGACTTACTTGTTGTTTCTCTCTGGCCAAACACTCTTTGTCCCAACGTTGCTGCTCCTGTTTCAGCTTCACGTGGAGTTTCTGCACCTCGTCCACTTCTTCTTTCTTCCTCTCTGAGCCTTTCTTTTCTAATTCCTCTTTCTTCTTCTCGACAGTCCTCTGCTTCTCCTGGTCCTGGAGGAGAACAGAAAGTGGTTGAATCTTTTCTGTCAGTCTTTCAAAAAGAGGGCACTGAGTTCTAGTCCTTAAAAAAAACAGTAAAAGTAATTTTTTTAACATGAATTTTAATATTGATACCAGGCTGTTTTGGAGGGAAGCGACTGTTCGGAGCTGAGGTTTCTCCCCCTCCTGGAGAAGAAGTTTCTGGACCTCATGGCAGCTGTCCTGGAGAGTTACGGCAGCCTGCCAACACGAGGAGGAGGAGACACCTGATCACACTCGAGGCACAATCTCTATAACATAACCTTTGTCAGTTTAGAGGTGGGGTAGCTTTTAATCAGTATCTTGCCTATTGAAAGAGAATCGCTTTGAATATATTATCAAACTTATTCAAATGTATCTACCAGCTATTTAAATAATAAATCACAAACATCCTTTCACAAAACATTGACTTGTGCATTCAGGCACAGATGCTGCAATGTCATTTCTCACCTGCAAACTATAGAGAAGCTGAGTCAGACTCTGGATACTCTCTGCCACCTGCAGAAAACCGTGTTATTACAAGGGAACAGCAAATGAAAATATATGTTATAAACCAACATTGCTCATGGGGAACTACAGCGGTTTAACCTTTAACAGCATCGCTTTGGTGTCTCCTCTTCTCAGTTCGACGGCAGAGCCCCACAGCACGCTGTCCAGCCCCGCCAGCTCGCTGTCCGACCCGAGAGAGGTGGAGCTCATACTGAGCGTGCTCAGGTAATCCGCTGTAGCAACAAGTGGAGAAGCTAGTGTCACTGTGGATCACCCACATCAGTAAGGAAAATGAAAGAAAATGACGCTGACAGTTACAGTATAGGTTACATATCTGTGACTCACGCTCAGAGGGAGATTCCTGGATGCTGCTGCCGTGGCTGTTGTAGCTGCAGCCTTCTGGTCCTCTCACAGGAGAGCTCTGATTGTGTGAGGAAAGATTATCACGAGCTTGCAGAATGGCGATCAGGTTCTCCGCTGCAGAGGAAACAAAAATATCTGTCAAAACTCACTGTTATTGCTTTTAATATTCACTTGCATTTCTGTATTGTTTCCTGTGATTTTGTATGCAGGCTGTCTTTTTCTTGTAGATATCTGCAGAGTACTTTTACTGGTTGCAAGTCTAATACGCAAGTCTAGTGATTCAGAGGAGCATCTGCACACCCCCGCAGAAGTATTTTTCTTATTGTGGCTGATTAGTGTTCAGTTTAAAATGAAGTGATAATTATATAACTTCCTAAAAGGCCTCATGCAGTTTTATCCAGGCTTCACACTAAAATAGAATTGCCCCGTTTCCTTGTAAATACTTCCTTGTATTTTAAAATCTGTGAGTAAATGCAGTTAAAAGAGATGATTGACTAATTTCGTCAGTCCTATCAGTGACTAGTCATAATAATTTGCGATGATTAGACGTGTGAAAAATATGTTCTTTAACTGATATCTTCATCATGACTGCAGCATAATGTACAGTTTAGTTACCAGCTGGCAGTGGGTTTTTTTACCTTCTCTGAGTGCCGCTGTGAGCAGCGAGGAGGCCTGTCGAGGCGTCTCGCTGTCTGCGTCTGCTTGTACCAGCAGATGGCGATGTGGTACAGGTTCTGGTGAACGGAGGGTTAACTCGGTCAGCTCGGCATAAAGCTGCAACTTCTCCTCCAGGCTGTTGCAGATTCGCTGGTCCTGACCCAACAGCGTCTCTACACAAAACAAACCCTGACTTTAGGACTTTGTTGTTGTTTGTGGTGCTATCAGCGAACCATGTGATGAGTCACAAAGAAGGACAGGTGTGTGTGTGGGCACTGATGTTTTCTTACCTTGGAACTTGGTGATCTTCTGAACTCTCGCTTCTGCCGCTCGCCTGGCCTCCTCTGTCTCGGCGCTGCGCTCCTCCTCCTCCTCTTCCTCAGGACAACTGCCAGGTAGAGCAGTGGGTTAGATAATGAGTAACACGCACACATGCACACATTAACCAGGCACACATACACACACATACACACACACATACCTCTCCACAGCTTGCCGTATGTGTCTCATCCATGCATTCCTCTCGTCCCTGGTGGCAGTGTGAACTTCATACATCTCCGGTCCCACCGAGGAAGCGGAGATGAGAAACATCCCTCTCTCCTCATTGGCTACTTCTCTAACAATGAGCTTCTGCAGGGGGATTACAGGAGGCTTCTGGTCCTGAAAAAGCAGATAAAACCCATCAGGATGAGTTAAAGGATGGAAAGAAATGGACCAATAGTTAAATGAGGCTCCTCCTGTTACAAAATGTCCTTCGGGTTGAGGCTTACCACAGCAGCAAATATAAAGCGCTGGTCTTTCTCTTGTAGGAAAACCAGAACGTCCGTGAGCAGGAGAGCCAGAGTATCTAAAAATAGATTAGAAAAAATAAATGCAGTTTTGTTGTTAAGCTCAAAAGATCCCGCGGCACATGATGATCTCGTGCACACCTTTCAGACGTCCTGTGGCAGTCTTCCAGTAGACCAGGCCCTTATGCTGCAGATCCCTGTGTTTGCTGTGCAGGTCCTGTTTGCGGAACACCTTGTCGTTCTTTAGCTTGGCGAAGCTCTTGTTCTCCAGCCGGGCCAGCACTTCCTGCAGCTCCTGACATTTCTCATACTTATTTACAGTCAGGTCCACTGCGGCGATGACGTCGCGGATCTGAGTCAGGGCACTTGATACATCAGAGTGCTCCTGACTTCCTTCTGTGGGGGGGACAGAGGTAACAGAGAGGTTACATTAAAATAATATTTTGCCCCGTGCAAAACACTGTGCCGGTATTTAACACGTCATTTCTTAACTTATCCAGGCTGGTATTCATGAACTAATAAGTGACACGAGTCATGAAAAACAAATTTCATTCTTAGTTATTTAAAAACAGAAACAACTCATAGTTTTAAAAAGAAACATTGATAATTGATAATATTCTCTTACTTTGAATAACACATTTTAGTTACCATGAACACAGGAAATAACCTCTATTTGTAGTTAATTTAGCGTGCAGATGCAAAGAATAAAGAGTGACATTTAGAGTTTAATAGCCGTACCCTGAGTGTACTGTAATATCCTCTCCAGCAGCACTGGGTACTTGGTGATGCGTTGAGTGACCAGCAAGATGAATTCTGGCACTTCTCTCCGTCTGACCAGAGAGTTATTGCTCTGTTGCTGTGAGCAGAAAGGTTATGACCAAAATGTAGAGGCTCAATCAAGACATTTTACTGTGAAAACAGGTTTGGTAGGAGGAGCTTACTCTGACAAAGTTCTGCAGCTTTTTGTTTTGTTGCTGCAGCTCTTTAAAGACATTGACGGCCTCGGTGTGATGGCTGCAGAAGTCTCCGTACACCTGTTTCATCTTCTCAGCATTCTCATCTGAGAACTGAGAAACAGGTCATAAGAGACTGACTGTATACGCGTGTCTGTGTGTGTGTTTATGTGCATGAATCCATCTTCGCCAACCTGCTGAAGCAGCACATCCCCAATCTGATGGATGAGGTAATTTTGGAAGTTCTCAGGTTGGGTTGCAGCCTGACGCCGTTCCTGCAGTGCTCCAAAAAAGCTTCTGTGAAAGAGCAGCAGGGGGTCCAAGCAGGGGAAGATCCGGGCCACACAGTCACAGTCGAGCTGCAGCTCCTCCAGCATGCCTCTCCTGAACACCTCTGACATGACCGTCAGGGTTTGGATGTGGTGCAGCTCCGTCTGCATCAGCTCTGTATGTGGGCAGTGAGATATAGATACATGTTTACAGGTGCACGTATGTGTTGAGTTATGCAAAGGTTTCTCAGCGTCTGAAATAATCTCACTGACTGAAAAAACGCCTCCAGGGAGAGTGTGGGATTACTCCCGGTGAAACTGTAATGCTTTCATCAAACTCCTCCAAGAAAGGATATTAGTGTAATAAATTTGAAGTTTTGTTGGCTTCCAACTTGGCAGTGTGCACAGTATGCAGCCACTTAGCAGAGCTTTTTAAAGTTAATTACATCAAGTCCCAGTCACGTCTCAAGTCTACATCTCTGCCAGCTAGCCAGCTTAATGAAGTGTGATTCTTCGGCTCCACCAACTGATGTTTGTCCTGTTTGCTTTACAATTGTAGATACAGTGTGTTGTTCATAATGCTCATATAAAACTGTATCATTACTGTATCCCCATATTAAGAAGAATTATCCTACCATAAATGACATCCTGTCGCTTTATGGTGCGCCTGTCATGTTGCCTGCAAAACTCCGGAGTGACCGCCAGGCTCCACGACTCCACGTCAAGTCCCAGCAGGTCAGCAGACAGGTCACTTAGTAGAGAGCCATCAACAGCATCTGCAGGGAGAAGAAAATCAACCAATGCCTTTCTTCAAAACAATCCACTCTACTCAGTGCTGTGTCTATGTTTTGGTGCGACAGGTTCATGGTGCAAGCTCAGCTCTCTCACCCTGCGTGGTGATTGGCGGCTCAGATGACGGGGGAGTCGCTGTGACTGGCGTTCCCTCGTCAGACAATGAGCTGTTGGTGCAAGCTGTCACGCTGCACTCGCTGTCTGCCCCTGCTGCATCACTCAGCCGCCTGTACGGACACAAAATAAGTTAGGCCCCGGTGTGGAACTTTTAAAGGGACAAAGTGAGTGTTTGCGTGGGAGCGCGTGATTGTGTAAGGTTTTATTTACTTCAGCATTTTAAGAACATTTGCAATATTTGGAGACTGAAGTCGCATTTGGCTGATATTCTCTGCCAGTAAGTATTAAGCATTTTCTTGAGAATAGAGGAGAATTAATACACACAAACACTCACTGAAATCCACATTCAATTAATGTAGGTGGATACTACCACCTTAAGACAAGTTGTCTCACCCTAAATTTAAGGGCACATTTAATGATGTTAAACAGTCAAAATAAACATTAGTAATTTTAAATGTAAAAAATTAAATGGACTTTAGTGCTACAGAAATTTATGTAGTAATGGTCCTCATCAAAATGTGACAAATACAAATATCATTCTGATGTGTTGGTCAACATACAGTACACAGTCCCTACCTGCTGTCTATAGAAATAGAGAGGCTTTTGGAGAAAGAGGCGACGTTTTCTCTTTTCTCTCGGGTCACTGTGGGAAGTGAAGAGGAAGAGGAGAAAGCAGAGGCTGGGGGGTTGTCTTTCACAGAGTCTGGTGGAGAGACAATGAGCAGAAAAAGGATTAGGTCACACCTTGGAGGATCTCCAAATCTACAAATAAATAATTCAAATGTCTGTTTTGTGTTCAGATGCTTTGTTTATATCTGCGTAGTCACCGAAAGCAACTGTAACTGTATTACAAAGCTGGGAGGAGGTCTGTGTTTGTTATCCTTCATTCAGCCACTGCAGTTGTGACAATACGTTGTAGTAATTAAAGATGATTGTGTTCAGCCCTTTACACCTTTGTCTGAAGACACATAGCCTCACATTAAGAAACAAAATGATCCTGTCAACACAACAGAAACGCTCAACCTCTGTAGTCGTGCACAGACACACACATAAAAACAATCCAGGCCAGATCCCCCACTGAGATGGATTAAAATTTAACTTTTTTTTTTCACCAGGGAAAGAACAACAGGGAAGAGGGGAGAGTGGTGGTTGAGGAGCAATGAGCTTTCTTAATCTACTACAGCAGAAACAAGGGAGGACAGGTAAAAAGTTAATTAATCAAATACCAGGGGAGGACTCTATGGGTGGAGGGGGAGGGGGACACGCAGTCATTTTTGACTCACTCTGTGGGAGGGACAAGGTCTTGCTTTTCATCAGAAGTGCATTCCTCTCCTGTGGCTTCTGAGGAAACACGTCATCATATTAAAATCAACATCAACAGCAGTAAATCATAGTGGTTGTGTTTTATTCATCAGGTTGTTCTGGCTGTAACATAAAAAGTTCAGTTGAGACTGGAGTCAATTTGTGCCTTTACAAACGCATTAACGGGAACCCCGCTCTGATGCTCTTGCTGGTCATCACGTGTTTGCAATGTTCGACACATTCCAGGAGCTCCTTTGTCACCGAGTGCTGGAATTTACTGTTGTACCTGCTTCCTCTCAACCTTCCTTTAATTCAGTGGCTGATTTATCTTTATTTTGGCATTTTGCCTTCAGTGGGCAGCACGGTGGAGTGTGACAGGTAACACGGGGAGAGGCAGAGGGAGTGACCTGCGGCAAAATCTGCATTTGAACTGCGGACACTGCGGCCGCACAGCAGACCGCTGAACATGCTCGATTGACAGATACAGCTTGGTAACATTTCCTATGAAGGACAGCCCCATGAGGTCATTCATTTACTTACTGGATTCATAACACTGTTGCAGAGTTTAGTTAGTAAAAGCAGTAGCTTAGTAGAATTTTTAGTTACGCTTTCTTTGTATCATGTAGGCACATAAGGACGCGTGTAAATGGACGACACTTTTTGAGATATTTAGCAAATATCTCAAAATGACACGAAAGTGTTTGTCCCTGAGTATTTACAACATCACCAAACAAAAAGTAGCACTGGACATGCAGTGTCACCAACAGCTGGTTTTTAGATGTCTGTAAAGTCATTTAGAGTGTTTTTTTCCCCTTTAGACAATTATCTAAAATCATTCATTATTCTTGATTACTGCTTTTGAGATCAAACATGCGTGGTGTTTGTGTTTACCTTTCCACAAGCTGCAGCAGACTCTCGACAGTTTTTATGGACATTCAGGAAACAGTCTAGAGACAAAGGCAGACAAAATCCCAGTTATTTTCATCAGTTAACCGATAATAAACAAAATTACCACATGTCTGGATTCAGTGTCCAGGAGTTTGTCAAACTGCCTGCTCCTCACGATCCATGTTGGCTTTGCGGGAGGAAGAAAACTGACTTCATACTTCTCTTTCTTCTGCTAAACAAAACATCAAGGCGGCACGTGCGAAAAGATTTACACAAACCCTAAACATGTTCAGCCGCCACGGACATAAAACAACAACAGTACCCATATAATACTCACTGGAGCACTGCAACAGCTCCTTCCCAGAAACGGACTTATCACAGGCCACACAGAGCGCAGGACCAGATGGAGACACAGGAACAAACTGGTGTCCATTAGCGGCTCCTGACTTCTCCTTTCCTTCCTTCACCTCTTTCCCCTTCACCTGAAACGCGAGGCATAAACATTTTAAACTTAACTCGTTCAGCTGACGTTTACGGCAGCTTATGCCTCAATATTATGTAAACCGCCAGAGTAGAAATAACATGGGTGTAAGCAGCGGGCAGGAAGAGGCATATAGCAGTCATCTTCTTGCTGAAACACACCTGTTAAAGTGGAGTTAGTTGAGATAAACGGGCCTCTGAGTGCGTTCCTCTGTTTACTTTGTTAAGGTCCACAGAGACAGGCTGCTGTTGTGGTGCTTTATCCTTCGGGGGTGGGGTGGGGGGGGGGCTTTAGGGGGATTCCTCTGTGCATGTGTGTGATAGTGCTGATGTTTATTTTCTTATCAAGCTTTACAAGGAAGTCTGAGAGTGCTTGTTTGTTTTTCGACTGCTCGTGTGCATCGTGCGTCCGCGCATACATGGAAACATGTTCTTGAGCACACACGTGTTTATAAGATTGAGCGCGTACCGCGGAATGTGTTTTGGTTCCTCACGCTGTGTCGAAGGTGTCTACACATTATGTAAGAGGATATTTTCACTGTGCCCCGTTGCTAAGACCTGAGGAGAGGGAATTTTCTCCCTCGCCAAATAAAGACAGCGCGCGCAGACAATGGCACCCCTGCGCAGGAATTCTGACCTGGCCTGTCTGAGAGGCGGTAAACCTTTTACTGCACTACTTTGGGAGGCCTTTCAGCGCTGACCTTTTTTTTATATATAAAGTTCAACTATAGGGGTTTCTCAATTGTTTAGGTGAACTCTAAGCCAGCAGGCATCACATTTTCCACTGGAGCGAAGTCCGGAGTGTTGCCTCACCTTGGTCTTGTTGCGCGTGCTGGACATCCTGCTCTTGAGGAAGCTGAAGGTCCGGCTGACTTTGTACTTCTCAGACTCGACCTTAGACGGGATTATGTATTTATCCCACTCCTCATCCTCGATCCTGTTTCAGTGTGAACATTTCGGTTAACAATCATTAAAGCTTCTTTCATAATTTTGGCCCGTGGAAGACTGCAACATTCAAGCCCAACATGCACACTCTTCATAAAAATACCTATTATTTTTTTTATCCTTAATATAGTAAGAGTAGTTGAATAATCAGGCACATTGGTCTCATGCTGGAATGAAAGAATGTCCAGACAGTCTTCCAGGACCCCTGGTCTACAGACTAATACTCTGAACAACATGCTTGGCATGCTTGGAAGTCACTGCAGACTCTAGTGGATTCTATTTATAGTATGACCTTGACAAGATGCAATTAATAATGTGTCAACAATTGACAGCAACCTATGCTAGTTACATTAGACATTGTAAGTGAAAGGTGACAATGACAAAACGTAAAGAAGAGAAACATGCAAAATCACATCAAACCTATGCTGCGACCTGAAATAAAAAGTGTTATCATAAGCTACGTCTGAGGATTCAAACATGACCAAAATGCAAAGGATGCATGTGGTTAATGGAGAAGATGGGGGATGGCTTTTACGGCGGGGTTAGAATGAGTTAAGCCACACATGCATGGCTGTGAGGCCGCTTTGGTGAAAACATACTCTTTGAGGAACTCTGTGAGGGTGAGATGTTGGAGTGATGCGCTGCTCTCCGCTTCTGCTGACTGGGCCCGCTTACGGAAACCCAAAACCCTGCATGGATATAACACACCTCAGACCAGGTTGCTGTGTTTTTCGGCTCATCGGGAGACTCAAAACGTAAATAATGTCTGTGGCATCTGAGATTACAGTCTACAAAGCATTTGTAGGCAATGAAAGGTGTATGAAAAAGAAATCTGATTACAGGTTTTAGAGAAGGGTCAAGTAGATGTTTGTTCAACATACTTTTTTTTAGTAAACCACATAACACATTAGCCAATGTTACATCCACATTTTGTTAACATTGGATGGAAACTGATATCATGGTGATGAGTCTGATCAGGCTGGTGTTGAGAATATTATATTATTAATATGATCTACTCCAATTCTGTAATCTAATATGATAATCAAATAAATATGATCTCATATGATAAAATGTTTCCTCTGTTAGCAATGCATGGTTGTTAGCAAACAAAATGCATTAGCGCATGATAAATGCGTGAGGCAGTGAGATGAAATCGACCATAGGATGAATATGGATTGTGGGGTTTCTGAGATGGAAACATAATAAGCGAAATGTGTGTTTGCAAGATAGGAGTGTGAAGCAAATGTTAATTCAGAACACTTGTTAAAACCTTTATCCATACTAAAATACAAATTCAGCATCATTGATGTGGCCTAGAAATGAGTTAGATGTTTGTGAGGTCTGGAGTCCAGGAAAGCCCAGTTTTACTGTTTATTCAGGGTTATTTTGAGGTTGCAATCAGAGCGTATTCTGGCCCCGGCCTCCCAACAGGAAGTATGTCACATCCTGCACACTCAGACCCCGAAACCACAGGTTTTATACTGGAGATACACATACAAATGCTTAAATACACACATGCAGGCCCATCTGAGCCAATCTCTGACCACCGGTCAGCACTGATGCCTAAAAAAGGGAGGAACATGTGAGCAGTGGATGCTGAGCACAGATGAGTGTATCGCGCCAGAGTGTGAGCAACGACACGCTGCTTTTACCTCTTTTCTCTGGGAGTCTCAGTCAGGCTGAACGCTCTCTGCTCTGAAAGGGAAAAGGACAAGGACAAGCAAATGAGCAACCCAGACATAAGCGTCAGTAAAACGGAACGCATCATTATGGACTCGGCGTGAAGCACCCAAGGGCGTTAGAAAAACCGTTAACCCCGATCAGAATTGAGTTAGAATCCCTGAAACAGTCTGAATCCAACAAACCCCCGCAGAGAATCACAGTTTTGCCTTGAAAAACCAGATGACACAGAAGATGGAAAACCAAAACCAAGAGGGAAACAAAATATGCACCCAAAAGGAAGGAAAACAGAAACCTCAGAGTAGAAACAACGCCTCCTTCAGATTATCGATATTTTTCCAAAGCCTCAGGATGTTAAAACACATAGTGCTAAAGATTCAGACCTCTGCCTGTCCATCATTATAAAAATAAGTTGAGTCTGGATGACTATTGTTTTATTACTAAGACTTTGGAGAAAGTCTGTTCTTGATCTACCAGTATGGGTGGGAACAGTGGTGGTTAGTGCAATGCGCATTATGAGCACTGCACTCACCAACAAAAACAAAATCTTACCACAGATAGAGGGCTGCACAATTTAGGCCACAATGAGAAACATCACTGTTTTGCAAAACTGTCTGATCAAAATATCTGGGGCAAAACGTGCAGAAAATTGATCTGGCGTCTCTGGACGAGGAGAATATTCAAATTATTTTACTTTTTTTTTTTCATTTTTCCAACATACTTAAAATGATACGGGTTCATAAAAAGTTTAAAAACAACAGATATGGCTTTTTTATTGTGCAGCTCTTGATATTCACCAGCTTATCCCATAGTTCCCCAGAAAGAGCAAAAGGACACACTGAAATTTATTGTCCAGCCAACCAGCAGTTTTAACAGTTCTTGTACTTACTAACTTGGTTGAGACGAGAGAGGGATTTAGAGAGAGATAAAGCCTGAAGTAGAGAACGACTGCTGCTGCTGAACGCACCATCTACACAGGACAAAGCATGGCCTTAACGCTGAGCACTCTGCAAGTACTTACAAATGCACATGAGTGGCGGAGCTTTATAAAACCAAACAAACAGATAAACTTTATAGAGGATCTGTTGATATATGACACCTGTCTGGTCTTCCCCCTGTCAGACATGTGGCACACATGCCCATTCAGCTGGCTCCCAGGAACAGAAAGGTCAAAGGGCAAAGGGGTCAAAGTTCACCCACCTTCTGCCAGGTCAGTGATGGCTGCGTCTCGGTTTAGCAGCGGCCGTGACGGCTTCGCCTTGGGGGAGGAGTATGAGTAGGAGCGGTGACGAACCTCGGCTTCTTCTGCGTTCTGGGTGAGAGAGCAGATCAGAGGGAAGCAATCAGACCGAGAAGCAAGCAGACGTTCACAGGTTTAATTATGTGAACAGAAACTGTGAACAGTGCTGTGTCTTTTCTGTTGCATTACTCAGCTGTTTACAGTTTAGGCCGATCAACTGATCCCTGTAAGGCAGGCTGTGTTCATTGTAGTGCCTTACTTTGCATTTACTGTATGACGTGACTTATTAGTGCCGTTTTTGTGCCTGTATTGCATTTTCACTATGTACCCTTTAGCAAGAAATGTTTTTATTTGACTATCAAATGAAAGTCAGGTCAGTTCAGCATATTACAGCACAGTGGAAACACAAGAGATCTGCTCATCTGTCAACTCAAGTTTAAAATAAAGCTTCTTTGTGCCTCTAAAACTATTTCACCAGTTTAAAGAAGCAGCCTCAGGGTGACATGAGGTTTCACATGCATGAAGAAAAATGTCTAATGAGGATGTACCTTGGTGGATTTGTGCGTGATGTCAGAGTGTGCGCGGTTGAAGTCTGGTGACGTGTCGAAAGAGTCCCTCTCCTCTCCTGAGCTGGACCGTGGGATGGACTGCTGCTTTGAAGACAAGCAGGGATAAGAATGTCCCAGTATGTCCTCTTCTCCACTGTCACACTCCAGACTCGGGCTGTTCACGCACAAAGAACAGATGCAAAAACAAAATTTGATAAACGACTGTTACTTGCTACTTAACTCTACATGATAATAATGAGATGGAAGCAAAACAAAAACCTTAATAAACTCCTGCTGACAGTCTTGAGCTCAAACATCACACATTTCAGCTGCAGACAAAAACACTTAGGGTTGATTTTTAAGAGGAATCCGAACGCTCTGATACAATGATGATGCCTCCAACTGGTCCATAACTCAATTGGGGAGGCGCCAGATTTAAACTGAACTCAGGCACGCTACCAGATGTATGCGCTGAGTCTGTGTCCCTCATGGCCGCCATAATTTTACACAGATAAGTGCAGATGATCACGATCTTAAAAATCACGCCATGACCTGTCATCGTGGCCAAATTCAGGCCGCAATCATTATCAAATGTAAAGGCGTACTGCAGCATTTTACCGACGTTAGTGCTCACAGAGAAGATCCTGCAGCACTGAGGAAACTGGAAAGAATGTTCAGCAACTTCAACACACAAACAACTCGATTGTGTCCAGACTTCCTGTCACTTTCCGTACCTTTCGCAGACTACAATGACTGTTCAAATTGTAAGAGAAATGCTTTTGCTGAAATTCCAAACAGGTGATACTTGGTCGTCTAACTTTGCGTTAGTCATAGGAATGTTTTAGATTCTTATCAACGAGATCGAGCTTGTTCCTGAATGGTGTTTGTTCTCTCTCTTTAACATAAAAAAAACACTCGACCAGCTCTGAGGCAGTGACATTAAAAGTTGCGCAATTAAGGATGAAAGTTCACAACTGGAGCGCCTTTTATGATTTTTTAATTCTATTATATTAACATCAACAGTGTCCTACCTCAGGCCCCGGCCCGCCTCCGTCGAGCTGCATCCTCTGCGATTCAGAGCAGGAGAAACTGGCAGGCACTGCTGCGTCTGACGCCTCTGTGCTCCTTCGAACAAACGAAAAGGGGAAGCCAGGGGGGAGGAAGGAAAAGACGGGGATGTAGCAAAGGGAGAGGAGGGGGAGATGCGAGGGGAAGGCTCCCTGTGATTCTCCAGGCCGGAGCATGGGATTCCTCTCTCCCCACTATAGGGTGAGGATGGGTGCCGGTTCTGGGAGCAGTTCCCTGAGTTAGGGGGTGTCATGGAAAAGGAGTCCCAGCATGGGCTGCCAACATGAGCCACAGGGCTCACCTCCTCCTCCTCCCCTGGAGAGCGGTATTTAATGTCAGCGTCATCCACCTGGAGCAGAAAAGTGAGAGAGTGAAGGAAACGAGGAGGAATCGTTCCACAGGCTGATTTGTAGCTCCTGTAATGGAACATTTTACATCATGTCTGTTTTTAGCTCAGCGTTGTAAACTATCTAAGTGATTTCAATTATATGTTTTCAGACACACTCGCTCCAGCGCAACTCACCTGGTCCACCAGCATGGTGTTGGCGTACACTCTGTCTTTGCCGTGTATCATCGCTGACAGTCTGGCAGCTGCAGCCAGAGTCGGGGACGAGGCCTGGCTTTCCCTTATGGACTGGCTTTTCTCTACAAAGAGTGAGAGGGGGGAGCCACAGGGAGGGAGGGGATTTTTCAATATTACATTTGGTTTCCACAGTAACACCAAATAACTTCTCACAAACACGGGAAGTGACATAGACATCCTGGGCAGTTGCATGTCATTGTTCAAGACCAAGAGTCTGCGTATGAGTGTGTGCGTGTGTGTGTGTGTGCGTGTGTGTGTGTGTGTGTGTGTGTGTGTGTGTGTCTGAATGGCTCTTTGCACACACACGTGAATGTGTGCACATGGAGTTGTGAGTGGGCATCTGTGGACATGTTTCTTCCCCACCCTGCCTCCGATGCAGCAGGCGAGTGGAAATAACTCCCGGTGAGCACACAGTAGCATTGAGAGGAACCCTTTCAACACAGTAGAGTCACTGTAAGCAGCGGCCTGGGCTTTGCTGTTAAACGGGGGGAAACACTCCTGCTCTCAAAACACACACACACACACCACAGCTCCCTCTGGGATGCTGCTCTGTGCAAAACACAATTTCTAGAAAGGTATTTCAGGTTAGAAAACAACCAACAAATATGCACAAGCACAAAGAGGCTGAAGGTTAAGAGCCACAGAGCTCACGACAATAAAACACTTATGCAACACAAGTAAGTACTTTTCAAGCTTATTAGCAAAAAGTGAAGAAATTTAACAAAAAATTGTGGAACAACCTGTGGAGGTGAGATTAGGAAAAAATCATGGGTTTATGCCTAAAGCCAATATGTAACTGTAACTGTTGGTAATGTATGGCGACGATATATATTTTCTTTCCTTTTCATCTGGTGCAGTAGTTACAGTATGTGGTGTGCACACTTTACTGCATGTCTGTTTACTATATGCAGTATATGAATCTGTTAGATTGAATGCTCATGATGCACTGTCCTGAAAAAAAAACACAGTCAATTTGAAAATGAGCTCGAAGCTGGCAGGAATAACTACTGAAAATGAAGACTTGGGATCATGTGATCAGATCCAGATCAGCAACTTGATGGCTCTTTAGGTGCGATTCTTTCTCAGAAATAATCTGTGAAGACAGCACTGGTGAAAAGTTGTTTAGCTGCTCAGTAAAGATGGAAATCTGGCAAGAAAAACTGCGTAAGCCCTATTTCCTGTTGAAAAGCATGCAATATGATGGAAAGCTTCAAAATAGCTGCTAAATGGCCCTTGAGGCGAGATGGTTCAGTTAATTGTTAATCAAGGTTAAGCATGAACTGTGAAACTCAAAGGCTTGTGGCATTTGTAGCGATCACTCTGCAATCAAAACAACAGCTTCGTTCTTGTATTTTCAAATGGATGTGAAGTTAAAGATCAAATTGTTTGAGTTTTCTGTCTAACTTCGTCAAATCTCACATTGTACCTCACCTCAATGTGTGGCTTTTGTGTTACCTCTTAGTAAACATTTTTCAAAGGCTTATTTTTAATTCCTTTAAAAATGACTTAAATCAAATTGGGATAAGCAAAATGAGTAAAAGATTAAAACAATAAAAAAAAAGAAGCCTCTGATTGCTCTTTGATTTGGAGGAACTGACACCAACGTTAAAAGCTTACGATTGATCTTTAAAGCATCTGACATTTTTAGGCTTTCAGACTCTGACCACAGCCAATCAAAATCACCAAATTAAAATCAATTTAACCACCCACCCCCCACATGCAATCCATAAACACCCCGTCAGTGGAGCTTCTGAGTAAGCGTACACAAATAGACTGTGGTTAAATTCAGCAGCTCACAGGTATGACAGCATTATGCATGTGAAGTGCATCAATGAAAAGCACATTTTACAATCTGCAAAGCATTCACTGGAAAAAAGAACATTTAACCACATTAGGAACCAGCAGCAACAGTGCAGCACCCGTCACACTAACCAGAAGAGACGGCCTCATTAGCTGTAGTTATAATATTATGTTCCTAATGACAGTCTCACCTTGTGCCGGCTGAGCTGTGCCTGCAATGCAACAATGCAAGTGGTGCATAAACATTTCTTTGGCACCGCTGTTTTGACTTAAAATCCTCAAGCAGATGTTAAACAAAAACTTAAGAGTCCCTTTCAGAAATAAAAAAAATAAAAAATCCATGGTTTATCCACAGTTTCCAAGCTGCCAGCACCGCAGAGTGGGAAAAGAGAGGTCTAGCATTTGTAGCAGAGAATAAATCAGCCCAACAATTGGCTGTGCTTCCTGTAGGCACTGAGTCCAATAAATCTGAGAGGCAGCAGGGAGACATTGATGAGGACAACAGATGAGCCTTCTTCCATCCGCATCAAATGTAAAGGCAGGATTTACAGAGTCCACTTCACATTGATCCTCAAAGTCCTGAAGTACGTCTCATGCTGCATCATATATCCCATAACTTCAATGTATTACAGTTATAGTTACTAAAGCACTGCAACCTGTTCATAGGTTCTTAAAGAACCTCTGGATCCTCTAAGTTACACACGGAAACATTATATGTTACATGAACTTGAATCCAGATCTATAATAGCTACAAGTTAGTTAGTCTTTTTACTATATAGAGTCCTTTTTAGTGAGATTAGTTGTAGCCCAACACCAAATCCAGAGAGTGGAGTCAGATCTTGGATGTGGGTCAAACCGCTGTTTGAAAGCATATATTGTTTCATATAAGCCCACTTAAGGAACTTGACAGACAGGACTAATAGTTAAGGTTCTGGGCCAAGTCCAAAGCCACAGCTGGCTGCCACGGGCCCGATCATTCACACACCTCTGACCCATAAACACCGCCTCAGTGAACATTACTGTCAGGGACTGCGATCTGTGTTTAACATTAGTTAACTGGGGGAATAACAGAGAAGCAGGGAGTTCATATTACTAACAAGTTAGAGCTGCGCAAAATCAATCTTCCTGCGGGAGAAGCCGTCTTTATCGCCGGGGCAGAGCACTGTCCGCAGGTCGCCGTTTCAAGGAAAGTTTCAAAGAATGCGGAGCAGTGTGTGGGGCTGTTTGTGTAGGATTTTGCTCACAGATGGTATATTTGGAGTGATGTGATATTCAGAGCATGTCCCTGAGCGAGGGCCAACCCTATACAGTAGCAGCGCCCGGAGCAGCAGCGGAGAGAAAAAGAGAGAGCCTGAGCTTTACAGAGACCCAGACAAAGACAGCAGTCACTGCCAGGTTTCCAGACCAGGGCAGTTAAACACAGAGAGTGACCCCTCAACCCATACACACCCCTGGGAGAGAGAGATCGAGGAAGGCAGGATGGAGAGGGGGGGAGGCAGGGCCATCACAAGGGCTCTTTCTCAAGGTTTGCTCTCTTTGGAAGCTGCTGGTGTGCTGAAAACGGCAAAACAAAATGTCCAAGAGAAACCGTTGTTAATTGTGTAAACACCTCGGCTTGTTTATTATAACTGTAAAGGGATTGTGTGTCCGCGCTGTCCTTTCTTTCATGATGTAAGTCGCTTTTTAAGCACCACACTCAACGGTTGTCACTTTGGAGAGAGCTGGGAGAAATTAGGAGCGCAGTAGAACAACAAGCCAAGTCTAAAAGAATCACAGCAGAGGGTGTTATTACCTCATAAAAGGGGAGAGGTAATTTATTTAAACGGACCCATGGAGGGTCCGTTTAAATCATTAAAACAATTGTCCACCAAAATCCACAAACCCACTCTGCGTTATGACACCTGTGGTCAAACATCCCAGTCCAAGCATCACATTGTGCATTCTCGTTCTGTTAACATTTTGGTGCGTCACCCGGCCGAGAGATCCAGGAAGAGGTAAACCCAGAGTGAGCGCCGATCAGTCCTCACAGAGAAGAAATAAACTTGCGGCCCCACACACCTGAAATCACATTTGACTTTGCAGGTGCATTGTTACACCAGAGCTGTTCTACTTCAAACTTTGACTTCTGACAATTTCTTAATCCACCTGGAGAGTATATGGTCAGTTTAAGACGTTTATACAGTGCTGCTGTCTCTGCTCTGCAGATGAATTGCACAGACAGGCGGTGTGTATGAAACTTGCCGATGTCAATCACAATTAAGAAGCAATAACATGGATAATCTTGCAGAGGTTTATGGTGAAAGATGAGGAAAAGACCACTGGAGGAGAGCCATGACACAGACATGGCAGTAACTCGATCTTCCTCTGTGTCTCTCGCTCTCTCTTCCCAACAAATACACACGGCCCCTTGCACACAAGCAATGAACTGTTTAACCATTCTGGTTTAATTTTGCACTATTTTAAGCATTCTCCTCAACTCTCCCATGACTAATGATGAAGCAACAATCGTACGCCAAGTTCAAGCATCAGGATTAACTTGATCTTGGTTCGGCTTCTCGTAAATTGAAAATAAACTGCGGCAAACACCGCACTTCAGCTCCAATGACACTTCAGTGACACAAACAATAACCAATTATGACCGCAGGTGCCAGGGAGCATATTACACAAGGGCACATATTAAGCATTAGGAAACACTTTTGCACTTCACCAGCAATGACATGAGGCCACAACTCCCCAGCAGGGTTCATTCATGCACATAACAGTGTGGCCTGAAGATGTTGAAAGTCCCAAACCAATCAATCAGACTGGAGTGGACATCTGACATTCCTTAACATACTGTCAGATATCAGGTTACATCACTGGCAAACATGCAGTTATCTCACTATGACTGACTCGTCGTTGCAGAGGGGGCCTGCGAATTTGAATGTGTAATGGGAACAGTCTAATTTTAACTTCATTGTTCCACAGTGAGCAGTGAGACGTGTCTGCCAGGAGGGCAGTTTTGCGGCGAAGTCTTCCAATTGCCATCTGTAACATGATACTTCACAAAAAGAGATGAAAACTGGAAAAGGAGAGCTGCAGTCTGTGCGTGTGTGAGGTAGCTGCTTTCTTTCTGACATAAATCCACGCGTGTCTAATGTCCAAGAATATTTGTTTAATTAAAAGCGATCATGCCAACTTGAGTGGCCACTACCGCAATCAAGAAACAATGTGACAGTATGGACAGTTCTTCTGTAAATGAATACATAAAGATTTCCACAACAATCGATGAGAGTAGCACTCGGTGTCACCTTTTTTGCCCGTCTTCCTGCGCATCCTCATCTTGGGAAAAGAGGGCCAGGAGTAGTTGAAAGGAGAGTCCGAGTCAGAATCCATGATTGGCAGCCTTCGAGAAAATCTTCAGCCGAGCAGCTCAAGGTCTTTGACGAAGAACCGAAGAACAGCGCCTCAGTTTAAATCCATTTCCCAGTGGCTGAGCAGATCGCGGACAGGCTGCCGCGTTCACTCTCCTGTTCCCAGAGCCCCGCTGTAGACACTCTGACACTTCAAGAGTGAGCCAGCATGTTCCCCTCTGTCTCCCCCAGCCACCCCTCCCCCTAAAATCCACCCCTTCCCCCTCCACAACTCTGCAGCAACTGTCCGACAGAGCCGGGACTGAGCCCTCTGCTTGTTTTTGAGTTCTTTCTCTATCTACCACTTTTTCCCCTGTCTTTCTGGCTGCTTTCTGTGCCAACCGTGGGGTCTCTTAAGTCTTTCTCTGCCCCCCCTTCAGTCACTCACCTACCAGAGGGAGAGGGAGCGAGATCAGCACATGCTGACAGGGGCAGGGGGAGGAGTATATTGACGGCCGGAAAGAATGACTGAAGGAGGGAGAGAAACAGAAAGAGACAAAGTCAAACATAGGAGTGACTTCAGAACCTACAGCGAAGACAAACACGAGGGCAGACAGCTTAAGCGGAGGTGAGCCACAGACACGGGAGAAATCATTAACCCCGTGAGTTCATGATTGCCTCAGAGATACGGCAGGCTGCAGAGCTGCACTCTCCACAAGCCATTCACCCCAAATACGCCTGATGCCACGTCTGAAGAGAGTCCTTCTCGATCACTCCATTCTCTCTGTCTCTTTCTCTATATTTTAGCATGTCAAAGCCAAGCTGAGGGGGGAAAGGGGTTTCGTGGGGAGGGGAGCAGACTGCCAGGTCAGCAGCCTCACCATGGAGACAGCAGTGAGAGCCGCTGCTGTTTTCTTCTTCCGTGCCGTTTTTTTTTTCCTCTCCCTTTTTTCCCCTCTTGCCAACTTGCAGGAGTACAGTGCTCCATTTGCAGCAGCGGGGATACAAGTAAGTCTGGCTAGAGGTGATAAAAGTGAGAGAAGGGTATGGTGAAGGGGGTTTAAGAGACAATTCAGACAATGGCACTCTGGCAAGAGGCCTAAATGTGGGTTTGTAGATGCACATAAATGAAGGAATGTGATAAAAAAAAGAGAGAAAAAAGGGGGTTTGTAAGCAGAATATGTGCAAAGGAGGGAACAGAGGTACACTGAGACTATAGAGAGTAGTTTCTCTGTGTGTGAGGGTGTGTGTGTGTTCAAGGGGAGGGGTGATGGAGGGTGTTGGCACTGTACTAGTGAACATTAATGCTGCCTTTGTGGGGTCTATGTGAGGTTTAATCCTTTTTTCCGTTCTCCAATTAGATCCCTCAGCCGGGGACGGACACTCTCGTTAGCGTTCCCGGAGTTGCACTCATTGTCTGCTGTCAGCCGGCCAAACTATCCATATCATAAATCCCTTTCTCTTGCTCACTCTCTTTCCCCCCCATCACACACACACTCACACACTCACCATTCTCACACTTCTCCACTCTCCTCTCACTGGGGATCTCAACAAGCTGCTGGAAAACTGCATTCAGCAAAGCCCTGGCAACCCCCATTCAGCCACAAACCCCCCCTTTTTTTTTACTTCACCATACCCCTTGCCCCCTTCGGAGCACTCTTCCCCGATTCATTCTCCCTCTCAGACACACAAGTGCACACCAACACTGACAACACACACACACACACACAGACCTACTTCCTTTCTTCAGCTATGGAGAGCAAAGCTTCTCGGGATGAAGTGGCCTTTGCTGTTTGTTCACTAAACTCACGTTAAAATGCTGAGCTGGGAGGATGGGACCTGGGGGGCATGGGTGCATGAGTCTGTGTGTTTGGTTGTGTATGTAGGTATTTGGGGGCAAGTGTGTGTTTTGGGTGGGGTATTTGAATTATGGGGGCATTGGGAGGGCAGAGGTGGGGGGAAGAGGAGGGAGACTGGAGAGAGGATGTCTTTTATTCTAAAAAAAAAAAAAAAAACTACCATGCTTACATAGTAAAACTTCTACAACCGGCTATATCGATACTGTATTTCATTACGGTCAGGCCCCCAATGTAAAAGTAATTTAAACTGGAGAGAGTAAAGAGCTGACATCAAGAAGACAGCGGGAACATGACAGCTATGCTCAAAATTCCTCATCCCTTGCCGAAACTCAGGGTACAGAAGTTCTGTCTGTCTATTTGATGACGCATTAGCTCAAGTCAAGTGGCCCTATCGCATGTGATAAAAACAGACAGGAATCCCAGCATGTGCTTCACTCCTCAGTTAAAAAAATACAAACTTGCCGGTTACTTGAAATGCATGACAGCTCAGGAATGTCTGATGAGGAATTAAGATTCCTCCAGGGTCAGAAAAAGCATAGTAGCCATGGAAGAATTGCATATATAAAACCTGAGTCATTTTCAGTCACAGCGCTTCAATTTATTCAAACATGGCATTGAGGGAAAAACTTGGAGAACACATGACTCGAGTGACCAGTGTTATTCGTCTGAGCCACAAAAAGCCTTTGAAGGGATCGATCGAGGTCACGGGCAGGCGGCCTTCAAAGACTGCGCAGAAAGTACGAGACTCGCCAACAAACACACACGTTCACAGATACACACATGCACGCCGAGCACAAAATGACTAAACCATATAGCGTGGAAAACAACACCAGCCACAGGAAGTCAAGATTGCAGATGTCCAGCGCCAAGTGTTATAAAGCCTGAAGCCTCAGCTCGTAACCACAGCATTCTTATACTGAGGCATCAGTCTGTTCTGCAGCAATACAAGCCAATTATTAACCCGCAGGATGTTCCCACTCTCGAATCTTCCCCTTCCCGTCCAGGAGCAGATCAGGGTGAAGCCACCTTCAGCCACCTAGTTAGGATTCATCCCTGTTCCACTGTGACTGCTGGCAGGAATGGGGATGACTCAGGATCGACTACGGGCATGTCGCATTAAAAAGATTCCTTCTGAGTGCCATAATCACTGTAAACACAGAGTGACAAGACTCCAAAAACTCCAGAGAGGGAGGGGGGGGGGGGGGGGGGGGGGGAAAAAAAAAACAGGGGGGCGAAACAAACCAGAAAAAACCACACCTCCACCCCCCCCCCCCCCCCCCCCCTGGGGGGTATTCCTCTCT
>JBAJHX010000076.1:16740025-16775647 GCA_037176925.1 Amniataba percoides
CCCCCCCCCCCCCCCCCCCCCCCCCCCCCCCCCCCCCCCCCCCCCCCCCCCCCCCCCCCCCCCCCCCCCCCCACTCCGTGGTTCTGAAATTTGATCCTATAGTCTGTGGGGATGGTAGACAGCCATAGTCGAGGATTAGAGCTGAGTTCCAAGTTCTGTTCAGGAAAGGAAATGTTTCCTGCAGTTGGAATCACTTAACGATTGGAAGCTACTTGGATGGCTTCCTATGAATATAACACCACCTACAACAACAATGATCAGTTTCACTCTATGCAAAACCTGATCTACAGCGCATGCACCGCAAGCTCTCAAATTAAAACCATGTCTAAAAACAGGCTTCTGAGAAAGAAGGGAGAGAGTTTAAAAATAAAGTCTTTACCGGACTGCGATGGACCGTCCTCTTCGTCCTCCTCATTCAGGCAAAACATCAGTGGCTCCTCGTAGTCCTGGGTGAAGAAACAGGGAACCTTTCAGCGCATAGCACGCACATTTCCACAGTGAGACGTTCTCATCAGCCATACGAGCACTCCACAAAAACTGCAGCAGGAGTGGAGCTAAGTACAAAAACACAAGTGCCGCGCGAGTGCTTAGGTGTGTGACAGAGAAAAATCAATTAGACGGCCATCTGTGTCGCATAAAACATGTCCTATCGGATGACCAGAATCATGTGCGCACACGGCACACCTCTCGAAAACACAGAACACACGCCACACAGTCAGCTATTCAGTGGCGTGCGCAAGGTGCCAACTCTAACACCTTAACAATAAGGGCGAAACAATGTGGAGCATTGAGGGGAGGTCAGCGCCTCGATCTCGCCATGACCGCAGTTTGCCACTGGCGGTTGCAGATGTTCATGGAGACTGAATGGAGCTTTGAGAGTTTTGAAATGTGAAATTCGATATCCAGGATTTTTTTTTTTCTTAAGTACCACCTGTTGTTGCAAAGCAGATAAAGGCACGCAATTAGTCTGGGATGTTTTGGAAGGGCAGATAACTTATTCACTGTTGACTCATCCTGCTAGATAAAGCTGTTTAAACATGAGTAGCAGGGGCATTTACTGTAATGAGAAAAATATATTCCGGGCACATCATAGTCCACAGCTCTCTCTGTGTGTGTGAATTATTAAGAGAAAATCCATTACTGTTGCATCAAATACTCACATTTTCAGGAGAGGTTCCGCCTTTGATATCAGAATACAGCGCTGGAAGAGGAGAAAACACACTCAGTTGCAGCCATTAAACTTCAAACGAGGCTCACAGCGAGCGCAGATGTTTGTCAGTTTTTAACGATGCATGCAGCATACAAAGTCTTATTTTTCTCTTCTTTTCATAACCTGGGGAGATTTTAACCGTGCGGCCTTGATCTCTTTTCTGTTCATTTAACTAGCATGTGCATCTCAGATCAAAGCACGCGGTATATGACTGCTTACCAGAAAAGCAGCGATGCGCAGAAATTACAGTGTTTGATAGAAGGCCCGGCGTCACTTTAAACAACAGAGAGGCAGGAAATGTAGGAAAGGAAAGTAGCAGCAACCCACGAGGGATATGCTGGGAGAGAAAGTGGGAGAACTAAACTGTATTTTGACAGGGGTCTTTCTTTGTCTCCGCACGGTGCCATAAAACACATTCAGTGCAGTCTGTTACAGTGATGCCAGCTGGCTCTGATGTTGCTCCACAGTCAGAGAGAAGGACAGAGACAGAGGAAGAGGGTGAAGAGAGACAGTCTTGTAAAAGAGACCGTGACCTTCCAAATTTCATCCTGGTAAGTACTAAAATTTTTATTTAAACTTTTTCTGTCCCAATATACACATGAAAAGTGCTGACATAACATGATTATGCAGGTTAAGATAATGTTCATCAGACATTTCTTGGCGATACTTTTTTTTTTTGATGAATCATTTAAAACAGCAGCGACATCTCTAAATTGCCTGTTGTGTCAAAACAACAGATCAAAACACATTTGTTTTAGAAGCTGGAAACCAGCAATTAATTAATAAATGACTAAACAATCATTTATACATAGAAATTGGTGTTGATTATTCAATCAATCAATTAATTGATGAATAAATTGCTCGTTCTGCTTGTCTGCACAGTTTATGCAATAATTCATGCATTTCAAATTAAAAGACACATTGAAACTTTCTTTTACTGCACTGTTAATCACATCTAGACAAGATACCACAGTCCTCTTTGACGTATCTTCACAACAGCCTCATTCCTCCACGGGAGTCTCATAGTTTCATCTTCTCTTTTCACTACCATAACTTTCCTCCGCAGTCTATTTCAAACCTCCCACAAGAGGGCAGTCAATGCCTATCAATATGGTAGCAGAACATGGCAACATAACAGAGAAGTGTTAAGACTGGATGGTTTTGTTGAACCGTGAGTCTGAAATGCCACAGAGCAGACAAGTTATTAAAGTGTGTGATACCGTTCTCTGCAGGATCATCAACCAGCTCTTCTTTCTCTAAGATGGTCTCTGTAGTTTCCCTTCTTAGTGCTTTGATCTGCACGAGGAAAGGTAATTTTTAAGTAAAAGAATATATAATAGAACATGCAGATGGGAGATGAATAGATTTTCACTCTGTGCTTACTTTATATGTGAAACTACATTATTTCCAGCTTTACTTTCATGGTCCTTTCAGGCCCAGTGAGTAATTTTGACTAAATAAATTAAATCTTTATATGCATATATGATCTATCTGTAATTATTATATCTACATCTATTTATTTGATAAATGATCATTCAGTGTTTGCTTCTGTTATTGATAGTGCAAACTCACCTCTCTGAGGAAGTCCTCATCTCTGAGCCGGTCTCTGAGAAGAAGGATGTCAGCATGCCGGCTTTCCTCTGAGCTCCACCTGAGGTTTTGCCGGACTGTCAGAGTCAGGTTCCCCGTGTCATGACAGAATCTCAGCAAGCGGGACCGGTCTGCCCACACCTGGGACAGACCTGCTGGAGGCGTTGCTAGAGGGTTTGGTGGGCTGCAGAACAATAGGATAGCAAGTTTTAGTTAGTTTAGCTGGTTCATTTCATCATAAAGAAGGTTGATATTCTTAGACAATATAGTTTACCATGAAAATATGGATAGAAATCCATGCCAAGTCTTTAGTCTTAGCACTGACCCTCTGTCCCACAGACCTTCAGATGATGGTGTTCTAGTTTTTCAGAGTAAACAGACCAACCTGCCCAAGTTGAGCCAAAGATTTATGGACCCACATTGGGGGAAAACATTCCTGAGTTTGACAGGTAATAGTAATAAGTGTTTAACATTTTATGTGTTCATAAAATGCACTACAATTGCTATATTTACAGTATTCCAGAAATCAGAATGCAAATGATCTGGGGTAATAACTGGGCGGCACGGGGGAAAAGTGGTTAGCACCGTCACCTCACAGCTGAAAAACTAATGCGCCTCTCTGTGTGGTGTTTGAATGTTTTCCCTGCCACACCAGAGTCATAAGCCAATGTGAAATTGCCCGTCGGTGTGACTGTAAGCACGACTGCCTCAGTGTGTCAGCCCTGCGACTGACGGGTGACCTCGCCTTTACTCCTGCGATTAGCTTGAGCAACCTGCAATCCTCTAAAAAGGATAAGCAGGTATAAATAAGAGATGGATGGATGGTATGTAGTGTAAAACTGGGTTGCTTCTACATTCGAATGAAAGCTCTCACTCTTGTGTGTGGGGAAGCTCTTTGCTGAACGCAAAATGTTAGACAGTGATTCATTCATCAGCGCCTCCCCCTGAGGTGCCCTGTTGGGGCTCATAACCTTACTGTGTGAGGAGCTCCAGGACCTCAGTGTTGCCTGATGTCTTTGCCAGCTGCAGCGGCGTGACTCCCTCTTCATTTGGCAGACTGACAGCCATCAGACCCCCCGGCTGACAAAGCAACAGCTCTGCCAGACGATACAAACCCCACCGCACTGCCAGGTGGAGGGGAGACTCCCTGAAACTGTGCTCTGGAGAAGAGGAGAGAAATATAATAAAACATGAAAAAAATATACCTCTGCAGAGATTAAAGTGCACAATGGGATCGGAGAATGGAAAAGGGAAACAAGATTAACAGTAAGATGAGGAAAAAAATAAGCCGGCGGTGTGACAAAAATAGGAAGAAACTACATGTCAAGAATCTTGTCTTGATACCTAGCTCCCCATGATAATTAACCCAAATGTCAATGATTGATTTATTCACTTGAACAGCACTAGATCCCTCTGTTCCATTGACCCACTTTGAGGATATAAAAGCTTTTCAACAAAGCGGTGACACTGTGTTATTTCTGAGCCTGCCACTCAAAGCAGTCCAACAAAATGTCTGTCCAGGTAACTGGCCTAGGCCAAAAGATTGGCAAGTGAGAAAATGTTGTACTTGTTAGTTAGGTGCACATTAAAATACTTCACTCTCACTTCTTTAGACTTAAGGTATTGAAAAAGTACACAAAAAAAAGTTATGTCTGAACATCTCGCCATTAAAGTAACTTCCACTGAAAAAAAATAACATCTTGTACAATACAAGCTTTGCATCCTATATCAATTTAGTGAAGACTGTAATAATGTTTTTGTTTTATGTTAATCAAAACTATCTATCATTTAGTGAAAGTGTGAGAAGTACATCCACTGCTCCTGCCTGCATGTCACCATGGTGTTTATGACTTTCACCGATAATACTGCAGCACTCACCAGAAATTCAGTCTTTGAGTACAATAAGCCTCAATCATAAAGGAAACTGCAGAAGTGAGTCACATTGTCCTGAATAACAATAAGCAGTGCAGCTTTCATAAAAATCCTGAAAGTCATTATTTTCATAACTGCGTTTTCAAGGCAACATGAGACAATTTACAAAAACACAAAGAGATGCTGAACTGCCTGCGTGTCGCTAACATTAGCACTGCACAGATGTGGCAAGGGGACAAAGAGACAACGATCACAGAGAGTATACAGCGAAGCAAAAAGAGACACTGGTAAAACGCTCTGCTCTGACAACACTGAGTGAGAGTGTTTAGGGATATTATGTTGTAACACCACCAACTATTTAGCATAATCAATACCTGAGACAGTCACAGAACCAAAAACCAAACTTTACTACTGATACTTCCTGCCAAGTGCAAAGTATCATTGTTTATTAGAAAATGGGTGCAATTTTACATATTTGGGTTGATGTGGGATATTAAAATAAACTAACCTAAATGTTGTTTAATTTCAAACATTTAAGTTTGGATTTCTCCCCTTGTCTTATTGTAAGAAAGTGTAAAACATAAAGATGACAGGTAATAAAAGCCCTTTTACGCACATAATGTAGGGCAATCGATGCTTCAAAACTGCTGCAATAAATCCTATAATTTACTTTAAAAGAAACAAAAGGACAGGAACAAACCCCAGATTTACACCAGGGTCAGTCATGTGCAGATCTTATTTAGCTACTAAGATATCTGAGAGGATTCTCAGTTATCCAGGTCATGGTAACTTCTAAGAGTTAGAACGTCAGCAGGGCTTGTTTGACTTTCTTCAAGACATTTCACCTCTCATCTGAAAGGACTCTTCAGTTCTTCACTTCCAGAACGTTCTTCCAACTCCTCGCGAAATGATACTTCTGCCAACTTTATGTCTAAATTGCTCACAAGTTTTCAGAGCTGCACTCAGTCCAGAGGATCTGTTCAGTTTTTCCTATGCTTTTGAAAATGCAGAATGCACAATGAACAAACGAGGAGCCACCACAGGAGACTTAAGGACTGATAATTCAGTCGCATACAGCATCGGCAATAGAGTGATGTCATAAGCAGTGTTATCAAATTAACTGCAGACATTTAGAGGGAGACGCTGCGATGAAACAGACTGCCATAACTATATTAACGCTAAATCTAGTTTGTTGTTTATGTAGGTGGCCCTACACAAACACTCGGATCGTAAAACAGATGGTGGCATCTAGTAAGCATGGTGGACAGCACACACATAAGCCACACACACACATAAACACACATAAACACACTTGCCCTCAGATTTATTGAGCTCTGCCTACGGCTACTTCCAGATGGAAAGGCTCTATTAACCACATTACACGCTGCTTAATTGGCTTTGATGAATTCAACAGAGGCCCACATGTGACCGTGGTCACTTCCGATTTCAGCCCAGCGAGCGTGGAAAATGGGAATGATGGCAGGGAAGAAGGCGAGTGGAGAGGAGCAGAGTTAAAGAGTTCATCTTCATCGGATAGCATCGGCTACAAGTTTCCAGCACCATGCTGAGAGATAAACACATGACAAAACCTCACTAAAGAATATTTGTTCTGACATGTAGCCTATAGCCTACATGTAGCCTATATGAACTAATGTAAATCCCTCTTTGGGCAAAACTATGTCTGTTTTTAAACTTTCCTCATCTATAACAGATTTATCTGTTATGTATCTAAACTGTGCTGTTAAAAAAAGCCATATGATGAGCTTTTGAACAACATATCTGTGCAGGAATGCAGTAAGATAATATAATCCTGCTCTCACCGTCTCCACTGTGGGTCCCCAGCACATTCCATTTTTGGGGAATATCCAGGTTGGCCATGGCCAGGGCCACGCGCCGGTCCATAGCCCAGCGAGAGCTCTCCTGGCCCAGGTTGAAGAGGCTGCTCAGCTCCTTGTGATCCGTGGAGCTCATACAGTGTCCGTGGATTACCAGGTGCTCTGCCAGGTCCTGAGAATAAAGCCGTCATGACTATCCGTGATAACTGGTGTGCAAAGGAATGTCAAAACTATCACTTTGCAACTGAGGTGAGACAATTTTAACTGTTTTCAATGCCAATGTTTGGAGAATTTCATGACTTGAGGTATGTGATTCACATTACATGTACATGTATAAACACATCAGTGAAATAATTTAATAATTTTTAGCAAACTACGTTTTAACGGAATTGTTTCACTCTGCATAAAGAATATTTACACAAGCATCCATGTACAGGCACATCATTCTTTATCACAGGTATGCAACATACAGGATCCTATTTGTGTATTTTTCCTACCTGAGCATCATCTTGGACGTACTCTAATGAAGCTCCGCCCACCCAGGTGAGGGGTGTGGTTTCAGAGCACAGGTAGGCCTGGACAGAGACCATCTCAGCAAGGTTATGTCCTAACGAGAAACACAATGCAGAAACAGCCAGAATTCACTCCCGATGGATTTGATTTCAAAATAAGAAATCAAATCAAACCTGCAAGTTCCATCTAAAGCAATAAAAAGAGCTGCCAGAGAGTAAAGAGATCTATCTAAAAATATTCATAGTCTGATGGATGAATGAACAATTATGCACAGCTGCCTTAGAAAATGTAAATACACTGTGGCTAAAAATGTTCTCAGGTTTTCATTTTGTATGCTAATAAAGGGATATGTTTCCTTTTTCAACGGGGAAAAAGACCTGGTTTTAATAGTCCAGCTATTGTGCAGGACTGCCTGTTCTCTGTGTCAACCTACACAGAGCTTCAGTAATGTTGACATATTGTTTATGGAGCTGTTTCCCTCCTGAGAGGAAGCTGATAAGATTCTGTGCCCTTCCAGACCTCTTGTCACAGACTGTGTGTGTGTGTGTGTGTGTGTGTGTGAAGATTCAAATAGTGATATACTGCTCCTGAGTACATCATACACAGGAATGGAAAACCTGCGATTGTCAGGATGTGCTGTCTTACGTCTGAACGTGTTTTCAGAAATTCTTCTACATGGAAATCTTTCAAAAAAATCCCCCTTTGTTGATGTAAAACTACATTTAAAAGACATGAGGACGTCTTACAGACATGCACATTCACATACCAGGCACTATAAAGCAGAGCATGACATCGCTCTGAGCCCGGGTGACGTGAACCAGTGTGGATCCTTCCAAAACAACGTAGACCTCTGCATCCTCTGGCAGCGAGTCTAAACCCTCCAGCAATGCGAATACCTTTGCCTGGCCCTGAGATAAAGAGAGAGGTGAGAGAGGTTGAAAGGGCTCGAGAGCAAAAAACAATATTTATATTCCTAAAGATCACTTTAGAGTAAAACGCTATTCTGATGCAGTGTTCTGCATTTCTGTAAAGTACACCAAATCCCCCAGCAGCATTCCTCTTGAGGGCACAATAAAACATTCCCCCCTCAATAAAAGCAGGAATGTCTTAGTGTCTACTGCAAAGACCTGCCCTGATCCCCACGGGCCAGAACACTTTAGACCTCTGATCTGAGGCAGAAGGAGGTGAAATAGGGCAAAACAGTCACACTTATATGTAAACTGAATGGTAGCCTTTAAAAACCAGATGTGGGTGTGACAACATGCTGTATGTCAGCCCCACAAGACTGTAAATTCTCATTTAAGAGGCAAAGCTGAGCTGTTCAAATTTCTGGGTCACCGATTTATCTGCAGCTGGATATCTTTTGAAATTTGTTGATACTAGGAGCAATACAACACTCAGGAATTTGATACCCGTACCAAAATGATTGTTTTACAAAAATAGGAAACCGTACTTAAATGTAGCTGAACTTTGCCTCCATAACGTGGCCCAAAATATCAAAATTTCAAACTGGAACAGAAACAAAAAATTAGTGAAAGATGTTGCAGGAGTTAACCAAACTTTCTATTCCTGTTTTTGACATTTTCGATACGAAAGGAAACAGACATCAAACGTGAATGAGAGTAGTGCGGTTAGACACCAAACCATCGATTGTGCAAGAGGGCTCTGTGCCAGTTTTATTTACAGTCATCTGTGACTAAGATGTGACAAAAGGCTTAGTTTGTTTCATTAGGACACAAGACCTTTGAAGAAAATCCACCTTAAAATATTCATTATATACAGTGTATTGTAGTGTATTAATCTATTATTAACCTATATCCAATTGTTATTTGAGAAAAACTGATTAGTGCAGCTTTAAACATTTCTGTTGGATGTTGTCATTGTGGATCAAAAGGGTACAGTGTGCAGGAAATGTGACTGAGTTTGATCTTTACCAATATGAATGTTAAGACTAAATACCATCTTTATGGTTTCAGTAGGAAAACATCTTCCAAGGCCACAAGCTTGCTTTTTAGAGCCCCCGGTTTTCCACAAGCATCCGACAGTTGCAGGGGAAGAAATCTATTGTAGAAGATATCAATTTGTCCACCTACAGTGTCCTCAATAGACCAGACAGCAATGCAGCCACAAGACACACTGTGTGGGTTATTCTGGGAAACATATCAAACAACTGACTGTGGCAGGAGTAGAGGAGACAGGCTGAGGGAAAGAAAGCGCAGCAAAACTGTAATTAAAAGGCTTAACTTGGAATGCAATAAACACCACAGATTAGTGTAGGATGGTATAAGAGTGAGGGAGTTTTATTTTAACTAGTCTGTCTCTCTGTTTCTCTCATGAGGACCTGTCCATTAGCCTTGCATCACCTCCACAGCTGACCTGATTTCTCACGGTGTGAAACTGAGAGGCTTTTTTCCTTTACTTGCCTCTGTAGCTGTCTCAGAGAAAGACGCTGTGAACCTCCATGTCTCTCTGTCTCACCTAACCCCACCTTCATGTTCACTATTCATCTGTTTATTTAGACCCCAGTTCCTTGACAGAGAGACCATCAGGTTTACCTTCTTACATCTACCGTGCCCTCACTGAGACTCTTCACCTCTGTGTGCTTGACTGGTCGTTGACTAATGAGTGACCACCAGATAAAGTACCAGACATAATGGTGGGTAGAGACTTTGAACATAAAGCATTAGATGCTGCGTTAACTGATATAATATGACCCAGTACAGCAATATGCTGCTGCTTGCTTTGTCTTCCACCTTAGACCAGAGGCACATTAATTCTCATGTGGGAAAACATATACAGGGGACAAAGCTTCCTGACTTTGGTGGTGTGCTGACTTTCCCCCTAGCAGCGTACACTTATTTGTGATACGTTTCAAAGACTATTAGATTACCATGCATTTTAGCACAGATGCCAATGGTGCACCAAGGATGCGTCCTCATGACTTTGGCAGTCCTCTGTCCTTCCATCAAGCGCCACCAGTAGGTCAAAGTCTCCACTTACCAAGTAAAAAAATCTCAACATCTGCTGGATAAATGGCGAAACAATCTCAGCAGACATTGTTGGACTCCAGATAAATTATCCTCGTGACTTTGGTGAGTCCCTGAATTCTTTCCTCTAGCGCGACCACACAGATGACATAGATGGTTTTGAGCAGAATCTATAAAATCGATCACTGTAAAAGTTGGTACAGACATTCACATCCCTCTTAAAATGAACCATACCGGCTATGGATCCCTTAACATTCATTCTAGAGCCACCAGAAGGCCAAAATGCATGCCAATGCATCTAGGACTTTGTTTTTTTAACCAAATTCTTGAAAAACTAGTGACATTCCCATGAATCCCTGTTTTATTGTATGTTTAGTGCTGGTAAGCAAATGTTAGCCCCTTAACAGGCAAACAGTATACATAACCTGGTAAATATCAGCATGTTATTCAGCCCATCAGTGTTGTCACTGTGGGCATCTCAGCAGCGATGTTTTGCTTCAAGCTGCACCAGCAAAACTGAGTTATTGCCTTTATGTATTCATTCATTCATTCATTCATGTGTGGGTCTCTATAGAAAGCGAGCAAAATGGGCCAGACTGAGCGTCCACATTAAACGTTCGGTAACCTTTGAGCGAAGAAAACAGCGTTAAAAAACACGTCAAATAGGATTGAACTGGCTGAATACAGTGTGTTCAATGTGCTCCCCCTTTGAACTTCAGAGAAGCATTTGTTCTCATTAATGTTTGCATACACTGTTAAGATCCTAAACTGAAACCAATAAAACAATATTTGACCGGTTTGCCCTGTTTGACTACAGCTTAACCTCGAAGACAACAGATCCATTCACAGGTTTAACGTGACCAGGGACATCACAAATCAAACAAGCAAACACAGGTTCCTTTCCAACTCTGAGTGTGTATAATACAAATAAAAAACATCAGTGTGAATGAATCACAGAGTCACTGATTTGCCAGTTACATACACAAATGCCAGGCTGCTATTGTCGCTGCTGTGCTGATGGATACGGTTATTTTCTTCCTACGAAACTATGATTCAGTGCTCAAATAATCCAACAGCAAAACCCAGAAATAAAGCCCCTGTTTGATCAAAGTTGAAAGCAGTTGAAAGGTCTCCTGTAATCACGGCGTCCTCATCGACCCCGGTGCCAAATCTGAAATCTCACTGAGAGAAAACTGTACATGCGGTTACTTGAGTGAACTTGATGAAATTACGTGTACTGTACCGATGCATGAATAGAAAACAGTCGCATCCTTTCAGATACAACCTTCAATGCATTTTCATTAAACATAATGGTTTGGTCACAAGCGCAAAATCCCCTCCGCAGACTTTCGCTCTGTATAAATGAGGCTGCTGATCTCTTACGGCATTCCAAACTCAATTTGCAGATATTTTCCAGAGGGATAACGAACTCCTGAGATTAATTGCAGAGGCCGGTCTCAAAACTTGAGTGCAAACTGGAGCACATACTCACATACAGAGGCACTTTCTTCCTGCTCAGCTCCATCTGCGCGGCAACTGCAGGCAAAGGCGGACACAATAAACAGACATTTGAGAGTCAGAAAATGAAAAAGAAAAAGAAACAAGTGTGTGAGTCTCCCTCACTTCTTTGGTTATTTTGGTTATTCTGCCTGCTCCTCTGATCTTGAGATTATCAAACCTGATCTGTGCCAAGCAGGGTGTCTCCAACGAGACAGGATCGTCTTTTGATCTCAAGCGTGCGAATAATGATTTTAATGATGGTGTTTGGTGTGTGGAGAAGGCACAGTTTGCCCAAATGTGACATGCAGTCAATGTGTAATCTGCTCCTGTCTGTGTGTGAGTGCGTGTGTGTGTGTGTGTGTGTTTGCTAAAGAAGGAAATCGATTGAGTTTCAGTGCTGCAGGGTCCAGATCTGCTCTTTATCTGTGGCCACTTCCTAAACTGGATACAACAGCAAGGTCTCAACACGACAAGCATCTGTAAAGAAACTGCTCCCTGATGAATCCCATTATCATTAACATCTGTAATTATATACATCTCATTTGTCTAATTATATATTTATAACTATAACAGACCAGATGGAGTTAGGAAAGCATGACAGGAGGGGACTTTTGTCTGGTTGCTTAAACACACATTAAAACCAGATCACTGGCAATGTAATGGACATTTATCATTGAACACCACACAGACATCAGTGTATCTTTACAGCCATGTGCCTCATTTTCTTAATCATATAAATGAATTTATCACAGAGTTCAACGTTGACCTATTTAGCTGGGAAAACATCAGACTGTATTTTAACCAATCTGACATTTACACAAGCTGTCAATCACATCACATTAAAACACACAGGCAGAAAATAAAAGTCAACAGCTGGTAGAAAAAAAAAGGGTTTCAACATTATTGACGTACCTTCTCTTGACGGGAGCTTAAACTCCGACAGTCTGTTTAAATATCAACCACAAAAAAAAAGAAAAACAGCAGCTAAGTCGGATTCATCCTCCTTTTTTTGATAATAAAAAAAATGCTTCTGATGTAAGTGTCGGCGTTCAAGCTACAAGTTGGGAAATGGCGTTGAGTGCGTGCAGCTGCAGCCTCCACTGACACAGCATCCTCCTCTCTGACAGCGCTGATGCTCTCCGTCTTCCGTCTGCTCAAATGCAAATTCCTCCTCATGTGCGAAAGTTAACTGTTTCTTTGAGGATGCAGCGACCCCTAGTGGGAGGCGATGACACGGTGGGGGGGAAAAACACACTGTGGCACTCATCATCATCATCAGAAACTGAACACGATAGTCGGTTTCAATATTACAAAGATTTATTTGTATCTGCTTATAAAACATTTGTCAATGCCAAATATTATGAAAACACAAAGCAGACATTCACGGCGGATCCATTCAAACGCACAGGCGCTCACACACACACGCACACACACACAAAGCTCATCACATTTACAACTGAAAGCGTAATTACAAGACTTCCAGTAAAAGTTTTACATTTACACACACGTTTTTCATACAGTAAATGCATATTTTCGTTGTTTTGTTTTCAGCCACGCTCACTTAAAACACCAGCGTTGTCAGTACCAAAATGCTTCTGTTTGGTGAAGTCTGTGACATGTAGCCTGTCATGTCGGGAAATTTGTGTCTGGGAAAAAAAAAAGGACTTTGTAAGAGTTACAAAGGCACTCTAACTCAGCTTAAAGCAGCTTAAAGTTTCTCTCCTCCCTACAAGCATCAGGTGGCCTGAAGCTGCGGTCTCGAGGTGCTCGCGTCCCCCTGAGCCAGGCCATTAGATCTGCTGATACCAGAGCACGGCACCTCTTTCCTGGGCAGGGAGGAGGCGAACATTGTGTCCAACATGCCCAGCACCTCCAGGAGGTCCTGCTGGTAGTCGATCTCTCTCTCCAGCAGCTCCTGCAGGCGCAGCAGCTGCCGGTCCACGACCGCCGACTGTCCGACCACTGACTGGTAGATGTCCAGGATCATCTCAGTCGCTGTTACGAGGACGGGAGCAAACCTGGGGTCGACCAAGTTCCTGCAGAAGAAATGGAGCGGTTAAAATCTAAGCAACTCTGAGCTGCCAAATCCAGTGCGTCCAATAAGACATTACGGAAAAGTCTATTTAGGTAATGGAAGTTTAATCTGTGTCTTACCCAATGAGGAAGCTGAGCAACCGAGAGAGCTCCTGTTCGTCCCTTCCTGCCAGAGCGTTCTTCAACGTCCCTCTACGATCCAGCTCTTTTATAACAGCAACCGTGATCTCTGGCTTTTTCAGTCTCGTCCATGTCTAATAAAAACAATTCAATACACTTAAATACAATACACGTAAATTCTCAAAAGTAAAACCTACCACCTTTTCAAAATGTGTCTCTGGACCAATAGCTGGAAAAAAACTTATTCCACATTGTAAATCTCAGCAACCCAGGAAAGTAGAAGGTGTTACTTCTTCATATTCAAGAAAATGATACCATCTGATTTAACCTGGTTACACATGTTTTAATCACACAAAGTGCATACCTCCAGAGCTGTATCCAAAGCCTTCGATACATTAAACTTCTTCAGCTGCTTGTCGTATTTGGCCAAATGCTGTCTCACCGGTTTACTGACGAGATAATCATCCTGGAAAACGATGTAGAATTAGAAAATTACTTAACAATGGGGAAAAAAAGAGAAAGAGTCTCATGAGCCTTATAAAATAACTCAAGAGTGTCAGACAGTTTGGCTTTTGTTTTTGCAGAGTGCAATGTGTCTCTCGGGGAACAATCACATAAAAGACCACATTGTGTCTCAAACTGCAGACCTCAGCTTTAGCACGTTACTAAATGGAAAGTTACCTGTTTAGGGACGTAGTTCTTCCCCTTCACAAATACCCGATATGATGGCCGTCGCCTCTGTTGGCCAGAGATTTCCTTCGACTCTTCAGGGCTTTTCCTGTGTTTGATACTCAGAATACCACTGGTCATACCCACGACAATGGACTCATCATCCGGCTAAAGAGAAATACACAGTCAGTGTTTTGCTCACAAAAACTCACGCTCTCTTTTTGTTATTCCTCTCTTACAGTGGATAGTTCGGTACAGACAATGGGTATAGCTGGGGAATCATTTATTTTTTACGAGGGAATGTTTCTGACAGATGAAAGAGTGCTGGTGATGATTGAGAGGGGAAATCCCAAAGTAAACAATGCCTCCTCAGTTCAATCTGAGAAGTTGCCCTTTTGTGTTTTGGAAACCTACACCGTTTTGCCAGTACCAAGGGGAGAGGATGTACTTTTTCATCTCCTTCCAATTTAAATCTCTAGCAAAAACTAGATATTTCTGTTGGCTGCTGCAGAAACTGGAGCCATCACTTTGCAATCTCAGAGCTGGTCTCCCAAATCAGAGCTCCCACTGAACGTGCATCTCACACACAAGCATATTTTCATTTTCCTTGTGAGTTTTTTTTGTTTTCATTTACATGCTATAGTCAGCCAAATAACACATTTCCCATCTTGGGTAACTAATTAATCATCACGTTATCACCTTAAACTGGCAATTATTTAAATGCACCTTTTTGCACTTCATTCATCTTGACATGAAAAACTGATAATAAACCATGATGATGGGTTGAATGTCATTTCTTACAGCCAAAGCCAGACTGAGGATGGATGCAGCGTAGTCAAAGTTGTGGACCACTTTGTAGTTGGTTGTGTTGTACACCTTTACGTGCCTGGAAGACAAACAGATGCTCTGCATTAGAGGTTCAAACAAACAATTGTCATGAAAGATACAGGTCTGATTTTGCACAGTTTAGAAACATTTTTCTTTGTCTGCCATGTCAGACTTGTGCACTGTGCCCATACCTATCCAGGGAAGCTGACAGCAGTCTCTGTCCATTGCTGCTGAGACACAAAGAGGTAACAGTTTTGTGGTGGTTCTTCAGTGACACCAAAGGCTGGCCTCCTTTGAGCAGATCCCATACTTTCACGTAGCGCCCCCCTAAAGAGAGTGATAAGAGATGTTTTTAAATGCCCTCCATAAACCTCAGTAAATATATAACGTGGCATTTGTGTATATGTGAGGCCATTTTCAGAGAAACAATAATGTAGGAAAACCATTTCAAGTTGTTTTCATCAATGACAATGTCATTTGTTACAGTTCAGCTCATCCAATCTTAAACTTCTCTTACATGATTATCCCCACAAAAATTCTAATAATTAGACACAGAACATGTGTTTGGTTGCCAAAAATCTGGCATTTTATGGATGGTCGTCCATAATGATTTTACTGCTAGCTACCTGCAGAGACGAGGAGTCCCTCAGATGGATAGAGAAGCAGACTCTCCACTGGCTGGCCATGGTCCATGGTCATCACACTCTTATCCGTTCTGGCATCAAACAGTTTTACTGTGTGGTCATAAGATCCTACGATAACAACACAACCACTGTTAGCCACACTTTCATACACAAAAAGATCAAACTCCTTCATCCTTCCTCATTCTTTTTTCTGTTGTTACTACAGACTTTCCATATTAATCATTCAATTACTCTGAAGTATATAGGTTGCTATTCATGTTCTGCAATATGACATTTTTATTTTCATATTTGTTTCTTCTTAAGCACAAATTACCCTAAATAAATGATTGAATGAATGAATAAATGAATGAATGAATGAATGACTAGCATAGTGGTTCTACCAAGAAAAGTGTTAGAATACCATACCAAATATTGATACTAAAGGACCAAAAAACTTAGTTTCCTGTCCTTCCTTTAACAATTAAACTTCCATCTCACCAGTAATGAAGAGGTCTCTGTTGAGTTTGCTCGTGACACCACAGCGAATGTAATCTGTGTGTTCTTGGTAGGTGTTGAGCTCAGTTGCATTTGGGATGTCCCAAAGTCGACAGGTGTAGTCGTCTGACCCCGTGAGGATCTGGTAACGGTCTGAGGTGAAGTCTGTTACGTGTACAGCCCTGGGAAGAAATTAAATCCAAAATAAAATTCACATCACTTCACTCTAATGAGCAGATCTTTATATGCAAGACATATGTATATGTTAGCACGTTGTCAGAGCTCTTGAGATCATCATAAAATTCAGTCGATGGATCACTCAAGAAATCATCATTCAACTATTTCTTTGCAACACAAGAACTTTAGAATTATAGTTACCTAAGAGCTTATCCTAAACATTTCAGCGGTTTGAAATGATGCATTAATGGTCTGAAATATGTATATGCCAATACCAATCTATCTGTTATGTGTTATTATTTGACTGAAGACAAAGGACAAAAGATAATACTGAACTATGCAGTAGGAATTAGGTTGTTGAAATATATGCACAATACAACTCTCATTTTTACTGCTGCTCATTTTATAGAAATATAGCGTAGAAAATATGTTCATCGCTTCCACTAGGAGACCCGGAGGCACAAAAGGATCACTTATCTGATCACAACAGCAGTAAGAAAAAAGAAACATACAAAGACGCCATTCAGGATTTATTTTTTTATCCTTACAAATGTTTGACTTGAAGGACTGGACACAGGTCATGTTCTATCCTCACCAATGATTTTTCACTTCAGCTCTCCAGGCTAGACCAGCACAAGTAAAACACTATCCCAAAGTAAAACAAAGGATACGTACTTTGTGTGCCCTTTGAACATCCTGAGTGCCACCTTCCCGCTGACGTCAAACAGCCGGACCACAGAGTCCTCACATCCTGCCACAAGCAGCTGACCATCTGACCTGAACCTCCCACAGTAAGCAGTGTCCTTAAACCGCGTAAATGTCTTCACAGGCTCCTGGGAAAATGGCCCGTAAATGTGGATCTGTAGAGAGACCAGTGTTAGAATGGTAATAAAAATCTCAAACAAAGACTGCACACATACTGAACACTTGATTATTGATTCTGTTTTATGAGGTTATTGGCTGAATATCTAAAAATCAACTTACTCTTGTGAATGCTGTCACAGCAAAGTTATGTGGAGCCACTGGGGAGAAATCAATGTTTGTGATTGCTCCGAATTCCTTTATCTGAACTGGAGCCTGTAAAGAGAAGATACAATGACAATTGTGAGCAAGGAAAGTCCACCCCTTTTTCTCAGCAATATTAAGACAGTATAAAGCAAAAGAGACTGACCTTGTAGTTTTTCCAGTACAGTGTGTCTTGTGTGACCTTCTCTCCAAGTTTAGGATAGACTTGGATTTTTGTGGGTTTAAATGAAGCCATTTCTGTGCGGATGGTGAGCTACTCTTTGTCTGGTTAAGGAACAGAAAACAAAAACATGGATATTAACAAACAGCAAGAGGTATGACACCTGGGCTAGTTAACCTCTTAAACCCCACTGACCTGCTGGTAAGTAGTCAAACACAACCTCATTCTGTGCAGCCCAACAATGTTCAAACCCACAGACACACAGTATGATTTTAGCAGAAATTAAAAGCTTACACAGACACCGAATATGTCCAATCAAACGTTCTGAGTGTGCCAATTAATTCACAAAGTGTAAACAAGATCGAATAAGCCGAGGTGCTGTAACAAATGAATTTGCCCAGTGTGGGATTATTAAAATTTTATTTAATCTAATCTTATTTCATTTGTGATGATACAGTCACACAGAGTCAAGTAAAGTGGGTTTATAATCTTAAAACTACTTTAGAGGAAATAAACGTGGTAAATTAGAAGATGATTATCTAATATATTGGCCAGTATTATCTCTATCCTCAAGATCACAAAGACCAAAAAGACGCCAATGAATTCAACAACAAAAATTAAACGGACCGGGAATACTTTTCTCTAAACTGCAACACAATTAACCAAACTATGAAAAGCTAATCAGATGAGTTCACTATTCTGAGACAGCCGATTCCACTGAGGTTTATGCACAAAAGAAATACATAAAACTGTGAAAAAAATGTCTATCTTTTCCTACTATGTTAAAATAGACGTCACATTTCTGGTCTGAAAGCACTGGGAGCTTGTTGAAGGATAGATACTAGACGCTTGAGCCAACGTGCTCAGTGCTCACAGCAGAAGTTAGCCAGTTAGCATGATTATCTATTAAACTGCTTTCTGACGATTCTCACCTTTGGATGAAGAGTTACCGGGAAAAGATCGTATTTTTTGAAGTATCGTTTGCTGAATTTAGATTATATTGATATTGGCTGCCCAAGTAAACCAAAAGTTCATCATTTTAAAGAGTTATCACGTTGCGTCTCGGAGCTCTGGAGGACGCCATGATTACAAACGTGACAACTTCCGTTAGGGATGGCGAATCTTTATTGTTCACTGAAAGCAGGCACAGAGCGGTAATACAGCTTTCAGCCAGTTTGATGAAAAGAAAGATCATGTATGTTATTATGCTGAGAAGCTTTTATGAAATAATAAGTTAATATCTCAACTAATGACGTAGTATCGCAAATAAATGTATAATATATTTTATATTAATTAATTCTAAATCATATTTTTCTAACCAATATTTTAAGTGGTTGTCAAAAGATATAAATATTAAGGTTAAATAAAATAGAATAAAATAAAATAAAACCTGTGGGAACATCCGGTAAGTTATCGATCTCAATACGTCACTTCCGGCTTTCCCTCCTTTCTCCGAACCTCCATCGACTGTGTGAGCCGCGTGTTTACACTCTCCAGGTCAGTTATCCTCTGTGAAGCCCCGTTAAACTGTCTCATCCTCATTTAACTTTGGCTCTGTACAGAAGGAACATTTTCCCGTGTCACATTATGCGTCAAAGCAAGACAAAAGCTTCAGTTATACTTAAATACCAGCATCGGTTTGAAGAGGCCTGAGCTAGCTGTTTAGCTTTCGTGCTAACTATCCGTCAGTTCAGGTATCATAATTTCTTAAAACAAGGGTTGAAATAAAACAAGATACACAGCCTCGAAGGCTGAAAGTTCAACCATGAGCCCACAGCACATCTTCTCATTAAGGTCAAACAGGAAAAAGTAAGCTGTAAGTGTTTAGCCAAGTGATTTCTCCTCACTTTGAGTCTTAACGAAAGAGCACCTCTGTCTCATTCATGCATAACTTGAGTCGGGACTGAAAAGTGTGCAGCTATTTTTGGTGCTTCTGGCAGCTGTGCCTTCTCGTTAGTTTGCTGTGCCAAAAGGCAAATCAATGATGTGAGAAAGCGGGGATTTTTAGATTTGGTACTTTGTTGTAAATAGAGTTTGTTTCCAGTGAACCGCTAAAATTCCACTTTAGGTGTTTTTTTCTGGTCATTAAACTTCAACTTCTAAGATCAAACTATTACTGTGTATGTAGATAAGAATCTTTGAAACTTTATCTTAGAAACAAAATCAGCATTGACTCAAAACCTCCATCATATTAGTGTGTTGGAAACTGTCCCTGCTTTCACATGTTTTCCAGCTTTGTATTAAGTGTGAAATGTTGTCCTACAATTAATGAGGAAATGTTAAATTTGATATGTTGTGTCAGATGAAGGAGTCGATAATGAACCAGGAGAAGCTCGCCAAACTGCAGGCGCAAGTCCGCATTGGCGGCAAGGTGAGTTGGTGTACAAGTTGTTAGATGTTTTCGTCTTCTATGTGCCTTGAGTTCATAAATCATAGCATGTGTTTGTGCTCTGTAGGGGTCAGCCCGCAGAAAGAAGAAGGTGGTGCACAGAACGGCCACAGCAGATGACAAGAAGCTGCAATTCTCCCTTAAGAAACTGGGAGTCAACAACATCTCTGGCATTGAGGAGGTACAGCACTTACTTGAGAAATGCACAGCAACAAGCAGGCAGACAGTTGCTCTTCGTGACACTGATGCTTTTGGGTTGGGGTTCTTCAAGTATAGAAAAAAATATACAACGCCACACGAGGCGAAATTAGACAAGATGGGAATGGAAAAATGACTCTCATCAGGAGTCCTTGTAATTGCTGTATTTCAGTGGTGAAACAAGTAGTTAACCAGACCACAAGCAATAAAAATATGACAGAAAAGTATACTTTATGCCTTATGTCAGTTTATCACCTCTGTAATTTAAATAAAAACGTCTCAAACTCAACTATTTTGTTTTGCCCTTTAGGTGAATATGTTCACAAACCAGGGGACAGTGATCCACTTCAACAACCCAAAGGTTCAGGCCTCCTTGGCTGCCAACACCTTTACAATCACAGGGCACGCTGAGAACAAGCAGCTCACAGAGATGCTCCCAGGAATCCTAAACCAGCTAGGTGCCGACAGTCTTACCAGTCTCAGGAGATTAGCAGAGACCCTGCCCAAACCAGGTACCCACAACACTCTCTATCGATCTGTTTGTTTGTATCCGTAGTTTTGTGTGCTGTCTGTCAACTGTTTGCTGTTTATCTCCCCTCCACATAGCTGGAGAGAACAAAGCTCCCATGGTTGCTGTTGAAGAGGAGGATGATGAAGTTCCAGGTAAGCAAATTTACACACATCCTTTTAAAAGAGAGTTTAATGAAAATAGCCACATTATTGACAGAACAGGCTGGCCTTATCAGGTCTATATAGTTTAATCACACTGTTTCTGGATGTGTTTTTAAGGATATAAGACAAGTCTGTGTTATAGACAGGATGTATTTATTAATCCAATGGGCTGATTTTTTTTTATGTTCATATATAGTAATTCAGTTTTATTCGTATGCTTGATAATTTACTCCATGTCCATTTTCAGATCTTGTTGAAAACTTTGACGAGGCTTCAAAGGACGAGGCAAACTAACAAATACCAGCAAACATTTCAGCGCTCCCCGTCATTCACCGTTCTCCAACACAGCATTTTGTAATCCATCATCTTTGTTATTGTGACTATAAACAGTTGATTTTTAATAATTAAGACTTTGACAATTGGGCTAAAGCAAGTAAGTGACTTTTTATGGCAACTGTTACCTACCCTTCTTGTCAGAGTCACCTCATCCAGCAGTACAAGTGAAATTATTTAATTCAGTGGAATGTGCAAACCTTTCTCTTTCTCAAGCTGCCTCTCCTGCATTGTGATGCCCACACATCCTAAATGTATTGGTGGAATTAATCATGTAATAAAGATTACATTTAAATTTCTCAATTTTATCATTGTTTTTCAATTCTTCACCAGTTGTTCTCAACATTTAATGGAAAATTTAGTTTTATTTAGTTGGTTTTGTTATATTCAAACTCATGAACTTGTGGTCACGTAATGTTAATCAATAGCATAGTGATGGGAATATACCATGGAGAACATTGAATTCTTTGCATCACTGAGTGCAGTGAAAGTGTATTAGATATGCTATAGTGTAAATCAGTGTTTTTTTTAATAGATTTTGTATTAGATGTCAACCCTTTTACATTTAGAATTAAATGACATGCGTGTATACTCTAAAATCACTAATGTGGCTAAAACAGCAGTTAAGCCTGTTTCAAAATGAAGAGCTGGATGATTCTGTCAGTGTTGATCGGTTTATAAGAGCTCTCTGTTACTGTGAAACATAGTTTTACACAGTTGATTTTTTTAATCAAAGGTGCTACGTAATGTTCTGCATTAAGATTTTATAGCTTTTTTGGAAATTACTGAAGCTCAGCAACACATCTAATTTTTCAAGATTATAATGAATTTTACATCGGAATTAACGTTTCTCATTCTTACACATGAGGTAAGTTTTAGGGTTAGTGTAATAAAAATGTAATGCTAAATATAATGCCAGTCCAGCTTCATGCTGTGGGTTTCATGCATGAAAGGGTGTGAAGAGGTTTTCCCGAGTCAGAAGCACAAAAGAAGTAACACACTGAAACAGTTGTTTACCCCTTTCTTGGGCAGCCTCAATAGGGGTTTTTCCATTATTTGGCATGAAGTGACCTCAGAGTTCAGTGTAGTGGCAAAGATCGTGTGAATATTCATACACCAGTAATACATTGATTTATCTGGGAATTTATTCACATTCATCCATCTGATTAAGAGGAAAAAAGAAGTTGGGTGACTTAGTCATCTTTGAACTTAAGAAGCCAGTCACTATTGAAATGATAAGTGACAAAGTTGAAAAAAAATCAGAATATTATAGCATACATACTTACTTTACTAGTTTAAAATCATAACACATAAAACTGAACAAAATTAAATTGTCATTTTAGTGGTTGATCATCAAGAGCAGATCACTGTTGAATCCAGTGTTAACAGCACCTACGAGATGCCTGCATATGTGTATTTAGCTGCTTTGCATTGGTTTGTTGTGATAACTGTTTCTTGGATGTAAACATTTCAAATAGTCCAACCTTTTTGAAGCTATAGATTATCTTTTATCACTAATGCCACGCACAGTCTTGGTAGTTATTAAACACAGAAAAGGGAGAGAGATTACTCACGTACATTTCAGCAAGCACATGAATATTGCTATTTTCGCCTTTGAGGAACTGAAATATGAAACTGTCTATTTCTATTCAAATGACGTAAAGGGTTTTTGTTGAACTTGGCCGGCAATGTGCATGTCACACTGAAGATTGTAGATCATTTTAACTGCAGCATGTAGAGCATTTAACTACATGACCGTAAGGAGACAGAGTAGAACTGTAACACATAATACTGAGGCAGCCATCCAACAAACATAAATACACAGCTTTGCTCACTGTCAGGTGTGGCATCTCACACATTTTAGCATGATGTGATCAAAAAGTTTGTTTTGCCCCAGGTGTAATGGGCAGGGAAAGTCCTGATATCTCCCCCATCTCGTATGAAGGTGTGCATTCACGTGCTTGCTGTTGAACTTCGGGAGCTTCAGTTATGGTATGATGGGGGAAAACCTCTGAAAGTATTTTATCTTTGTTGCCCATCTGTTGATGAAATTATGCTGGGTTACATATGGGACTTAAATATATGATTAAAGGTCAGGAATTAGAGCAACACCACCTTTCTTTGCCATTTTAGGTTAAAAATAATTGTTTAATTCTCATAAAAGGTTAAAGATCTAATATGTGTATGTGTTTTCCTATGTGTGTGTGTGTGTATATTTGTATGTATGTGTGTGTGTGTATGTATGTATGTGTGTGTGTGCATCCTGTTTGTGGACTTTGAGGTTTGTTAATCAGATACAGTGTGTCTCAGATACTGTATTTCACCTTAAATGGCTGAGGGCAACCCCCCACCCCACCACACGCCTACGCTTCACGTTATCACACTGACAGCATTATCACCATCCCTCAGTCCCTTATTCGAAACTCACACTTTATCTGCTTTGACAGGCAAAACAGTAGTGAGGAAATGCTCTACCCACCACCTCTCTGTCAAATGTTGTTCACACTTGTTAGTTTCTGTCTCACCTCAAAAGGTCTGATGATGGTGGCGCTGATAATCATGATGAGGATGATGATGCATGGAGCGATATATAAGTGATGCTCAGTGGGAAGCTGAAGCATACAATCATTAGGATTACTACGACTGAACTTCTGCTCTTCATTTTTTTCCCTGCAGCATCGCTTGAGTTTAACTTCATCCAAATGGTAAGAGATAACTGCTGTGAGGGAATTAGATGCTTAAGCAGATGACAGAACAACGAGTAAATGTCTAACTTTACTATTCTGCTCATTTTAAATGATGATATTGTGTTTCTTGCATGTTACGCCACTTGAAATGTACTTTTGTTTCCCAGCTGACGATGAAGTAACAATAATTACTGGCAAATCATGGGACAGTTACATGCATTTTTAATCACTTTCTGTTTGCAATTCCTCAGAAGACTTTGTCAGTGTGGATATGTGGGCTTCTGTTCACCTGCCTCACAGGAGCACATGGACACAACCAGTTTCCAGAAAACTGTAAGTCTTTTTTATGGTCCACATATTTTTCTTATACTAATTCTTTGATATCACAAATGCTTCTTGATCTGTTAATGTATTTGTTTTTTGTGCATGTGTGTGTGTACTGTGTGTATCTATGCTTCTGTAGTTGTGGTGGCAAATAAAGCAAATCCGGTCACTCTGACTTGCGGCGCAAAGGCAGACGGAGCTGTCACATGGAAGTTTGAAGATGAAATGCTGGAGGATCTCGGTTTAGAGGAAAACTTCCAGCAGGATGATCAAAACCTGACAGTGAAAGGAGTAGATTCACCTCTGCTAGGAAATTACAGCTGCTGGAGAGGAGAAGAGATGTTATCACTGACCTCTCTGCTGCTGGAGGCTGACGTGAGCAGAGAGCCAGGTGAGACATTCCTGTTTCGATTTTCATTTATCTCACCGGTCAGATGAATTACAGGAATTTCTCAAACAGAGGAAGCCGAGAGCAAAACAGTCAGTTTATGCAAAGTAAGAACTCCTCTGCCTGTCTGGCTGGGGGGAATATTGCTCTTTCTGTAGGATGAAACTTAAGTATACATACTGAACCATTCTATGATATACTGCCAAAATAAATGCCAATTGGTATTTTCCAAACAGTTTCTGTTAAACTTATATTCACTCACATTGTATTTCTTTATAGATTCTCTCATCAGTTGTCGGGCAAAGTCTTATGACTGTAACTTCTCCTGTACATGGAACGACACAGAATACAGTACAGTGCGCCTTGGACTGGGCAATGAGTGGTAAAGGAAGAAAAAAAACACATAGACAAATTTCAGTAAAGAGGAAAAATGTGTATTATATGTGTAGTATAAAGATAGACCGACAAGCAGTCACTCAGTGTCAGTTCTACCACTTGCCTCTGCAGCAGTGAAGGTGGGAAGTTGTGTGCCTGGGTCTACGGCAGCGAGCAGCCCCAGAGTGGGAGACTCCAGTTTGAGCTGTCCCACACCGTCTCACCGTACGCTGAGGAAAGCACCATGCTCGAAGTCACCGCCGAGGCCATCAAAGACCTCTCCATTCTCAGGACAACCAAGAGATTTTATCTAAGAGACATCAGTAAGCTGAGAGAAACAAACACATCAAGATTAAACAGACTTTTTTGCACTAATGTAGTCACTGACAAAGGCTTTCACAAAGTACAAAAATTAGTTGATTTAAGAACTGGTCTTGAATTAAATACTTTAATACAAATTATTAGTATAAAGTACATTCAAACGATACACTGTTCAGTAAAGTAACATTCAAATGAAGGAAAAAGACATAGTTTACCCATTATTATTAGCAGTTTTGACAACCTGAAAATGTAAGCAGTTGAACCATTTCTGATCAATAAATACATGTTATAAATAAAGTGTTTCATTTACACACAGTATATACTTATATGATTCTTCACTGAGACACTATTAATGTCATTTCTCTTCTGTCTAGTTCAACCTGATAGTCCCCAGATCATCAAGTGTCAGGAAGTGGAGCAGGAGCTTAACGTGACCATCGATCCACCGTCCAGCTGGTCAACTCCTCACAGCTTCTTCAGTCTGGAGCACCAGATTGAATACGTGTTCAAAGATAACGGCAAGGTAAATGCAAGCCTCCACTGACACAGAGTTTGGTGATCTCTCCTTGTCTGTCTCATTTGGTTTTCTCACTGTGCTACCTGTCTGACTTTAGACTGGACATTCTTCATCTACTCTGATACCCAAGGGGATCAGCAAGCTGAGGGTTCGCTCCAGAGACTCGCTGGTGTTGTCAGCCTGGAGCCAGTGGACTCCCTGGAAAAATGTAACTGTCTGACATTTTTTTTATCCCAGTCTGCTCCTGCTCTTTTTCTCTCATTTGTCTAAAATGTCCGCTCGTGTCCTCTGACCAACTCTTTTTTTCCCACTGTCTGTTTCTGGCCGTCTCCCAGTCACACACTCATAACTGAGAGATAACACAGCACTCACCAAAAGCTCAGTAATGATCCAGGACTTTTGTTTTATGATATAAGATCAGTACAGCAAACTGTTATTTATTATTCAACTCAAACTATGTATTTATGTACTTGTTATTTATTTATTATTTAAATGTATTTAAATCAAACACATAAAAAAGTAAGTCAAACACATAAAAAAGTAAGTCTAACACATAAAAAGTAAGTGTTTACATTCTGTGAAACGTGAACAATGATTTAACGTAAGTATTTCTTACTAACAAAAGCACAACTATCCCCCACTGTGGGGTCTGATAACCACTAGGAGCCTAGTGAGCCTAGGAGCATAGTGAGGACTAATGGGGGTGTAGGAAATGTAGACACTAGAAACTGCTGTAGTCTGTTACCTCTAGGAACATCCTACACAGACATTTTCTTCTCCAGAAAGAAATGTTGATGTGGTTTCGTGAGACTCATAAAATGTTTTGCCTACATACGGTAATCTAACATGAATCAGGAGTTAAATTTGGATTTCGGTTGAAGGAGTTCAGTTCAGTCTGCATTTTGAAACAGACTTTCACATGCTACATTTTTTTTGTCCCTGTTATTTCTGTATAAGTGTGTTGGCGTTTCTGTGTATCTTGGTGGTTTTGTGCTGTGCAAAAAAAAAAAGCTATTAAAAGAGCTTTGTGCTTCCCTCCTTATCTATGTTCATTCGTCATTTATGTGTTGCTCACTTTATATCTCACTTTATATATACAGTTACTGACTTGTAGAAATTCCTGTTGTGTGTAATCAAGTCAAAGGAGCAGATGTCACTTATTTCAAAATAATATATGATGGAGCTTCTATTAAAGAAGTATTTTAAGAGATAAAAGATATAATACACTAAAAGTGAGATGAACAGAAACAAAGTTATCTGTTAGTACTACTAGTTACTAATCACTATTATGTGGATTACAGTGCTCCAGTAACAATTATAACAGGTGTCTTATTTTATCATCATCTGTTTTAAGTCAAACTAACTCATTTATTGGTTAATATGTATCAAATTCGCTTTTTATTAAAGACTAGACTATCTGTAATATAAATGACCTTTAGCTGGTAAGGAATGAACTAAAGTAGTTATTCATTAATGAATTCTTTTAATTTCAATGAATGCTGATTTATATAGCAAAACCTACAATGGCATGTCTGGCATGTATTGAAAAGTCCCTGTAATCTAAGAATTTACGACTAAAACAGTAAGGCTACTGTATAATGTTAATAGTTTCAGTTTTCACACAACAATATCACCATTCATCAGTAATGACAATGAACAATAAAGAGCCTGTAGGTTACTGACGAGCAAACCAAAAAACCAGAGCAAAGGTTTCTGATAGCTGCACTTACTTAATCAACTAGATATATTTTAGATGAAAACAGACTGGGATTATAGCCAGGGGCAAAGGACTGGGAGGACAAAGGGGACAGGATATACAGAAGTGAGGAGGGTTAACAAGGATACTGGAATGAATAGCCATAGAGAATACTTATGTATAGGGTCCAAACCTTTGTGCTACACCCCTAAAAATGGTATCAGTATTTGAAATTCCTTTAATCCTTTTATAGTTTATATTATTGTTATGTTAGCACACAGATTTCACAACATAGTATTTACATAAATTGATGAACTTGCAAAAAAAACCTAAAAACCCCAAAACATTTGATTTAAATAGTCCCAAACCTTACATACAGACACAGAGCGACACCTCAAGCAGTTTGAAGCTTGAGCTGTAGCTGGCAGTTTTGAAGGGAAATAACGTGCTTCAGTTTTAAAATAGTTTAAGTTTGCATGAAACTGAAAGTGACCAAACAGAAACAATAACTCATAGGTGTTATAAGTAATTTTTGATATTTCTAGCCAGAAAGACAAATTAAGTGTACAAATTAACATTAGTAAGATTGCTCATTCGGTTTTCTTGTCATCATTTCAGAGTTTAATCTGTCATTAACTCTGTGCAGGTGAGAGGAAGGAAAAAGAATCGGTGCAAAAGACCCAGAGAGACCCAGAGTCCAAAGTTGCCATCCGTCCACCACTGCAAGAAGACAGCGAAAAAAAATGAAGGAAAGGTTAAGCAGAGGCACAAATCTTAAATAGGAGACATTACATAAACACAGGCATTGCAAATGGGGTCGTGTTGGCATACAAACGTCTTTTACTTGCGCATAAGCGATAATTTAACATGAAGTGATTGAATTGTACTTCTGATTGCATTTGTCAAGTTCTTGAATAAAGACAACTTTTTACTGAATTTCTAAAAGCACTGGGTTTAAGAAGATATTATTTGCTATGCGCGTTACACTGAGTTGCCAGTTTATTAGACACCAAGCTAAATCTAATGCAACAGTTACGCAGTAAATCTATATTTCTATGAAAGCAATGCTCTGTCCTGTTAAAATGTTAATGTTTTATTTCATTATTATTGTTATGTGTTTAATTCTTTGACTGAAGGGTCGATTCGTGGCACTTACATATTATTGTTATCATTATTTTCTTAGCAGCTGGAAATTAAATGTATTGGGAATTTTGTTGCTAAACAAAAGTTTGTATCTGAGTTGTTTTGGGATTTTTTTCGTATTGCATTTTATTTGTATGAAAATCTAATTAGTGGTTAGAAATGCAAGTCTTTCTGAATTTAAAAAATGTCTTGATGACTTTAAACAAGTCGCGGTAAAAGCCAATTAAGTATAATACTAATTCAAATGAATTCTTACTTGATATTAAACATAAGCATTAAAACCTCATACTGTATTTTGGGCACTTTGATAATAAATTAGTGTGAATCAGCTGCTTATAACAATTGGTTTCTGAATTGCACATAGTGTGTTGTATACAGTTTGACATGTAATAGTAGGAAAGGTTCATGTAAATAATAAAACGATTAATTGCTTCCATTTGGTTGTTTTGAGTCCTTTAGTATTGTGTAGGGTGTAACGCCTCAACATCATACCGCCATGACTCACTGTGATAACTTGAAAAGAGATAAGCTTTCTTGCCTAGAGTTAAAAGATTTATACCACTCTCGTGTATGTGAGATAAACGTGACCCCAGATAGCATAATATGACTTAAATATAAATATCAAAATATTCCTTTAAAGTATCAGTCGGTAGGATTTAGAGAGTGACACAGTTCAGTTTTAGTCAATACAACTAAAAGGTAATTTTTCAGGCCCACTCCTACTTGTTTGTGTTTGCATCTTCACTTAAGCGGGTGAAGCGCCGCCTGCTGAGACATTTCTACATACCCTCTTTCCAACAGGATCACTTGGCCCTGGATGATTTCTCTGTCCTCGAGGTCTGAAGAGTTGTCTGCTGGGTCTGCTGGCACCAGGAAGATCTCATCATAAGACGAGGTCTGGGGGAGGGCAAAAGGTGAAATAGGTAGAGTGACTAGATGGTGAACAGATTAAATTCAGAAAAGGGCAAAATCTCCTCTAAAGTCATTTGCAGGTGCCACACTGGAAATGAACCCAATTTCCTCTGGACTGATGACCCGGAAAGGGAGCAGCTCATTGATCCCAAGACAATCAGAGGACTGAATAAAGACACACAAACACACACAGAAAGAGAGAGATGTGAATAGCAGCATAATCAATGTGTTGTCAGGCCAGGTGGGCCAGGGTGTGAAAACTGTCTCCATAGCAACGGACGCTGAAGGGGTCCAACAGACGCCCCGCCTTCTTCGTGAACTCTGCAGTACACGCATGCGCGAAGGAAAGAAGCGCGGAAGTGGCTGCCGTTCTCTTGTTCACTCACACGGGAAGCAGCCACATGGGCGAAACACACCGACGCCTCGCTTGTGTGATGTCTTGAACATGGCAGCTCGGACAGTGGCTTTGCTTTTACACCTCTGGAGTGTTTCCTCGCACGTCAGTCGCACGTCAGGTGAGAGTGAGTGCGGGGTGGGAGCTGCGGATGCTAGCAAACAGCTAATTAGGCTAACGTGTTGGCGTTATTAGCTGAGGGCTTTGTTGTGGTGTCACGATTCGTCACTGGTGAGCTCAAGTGTGTCACATGCCCCTGTGAATTTCCGCGCAGTATCACTCCTCCGCTGTGGTTCACCAACACTGACCTCAAAGGATGATACAGTCATTCACAACTCTGAGATAAGCAAATCCTCTGTGTGTGTCTGTCTGCTGCAGGTCTCGGTATCAATGAGCTGCTATATTTCCGGGTCATCAGTCCAGAGGAGATTGGGTACATCTTCAGTGCAGCACCTGCGAAAGACTTTGGAGGAGATTTTGTTAGTATCCCTCTGCCCTTTTCTGAGTTTTAATTTCTTGGCTGAGTGATTACCAAGCCTCAGACACGTTCACCATCTAATCACTCTACCCATTTCACCTTTTGACCCCCCAGACCTCGTCTTATGATGAGATCTTCCTGGTGCCAGCAGACCCAGCAGACGGCTGTTCAGACCTCGAGGACAGAGAAAACATCCAGGGCCAAGTGATCCTGGTGGAAAGAGGGTATGTAGACATAATAATCTGTGAGACAAATCGCCTGCTGCCACTTGACAACAATTCACTGTACTGAAGAAAATAACAGTTTACATGAAAAATAAGAAAAGCAATGGAGAAAAGCTAGTTAAAAGGGACTCTATGCACTGTTGAAAGAGAGGAAGGGGCCTGGAAATTAAATTCACTCTAGTTTTCTGAAGAAGTCCATCTTCCTCTAATCTAACCAACTGTGACTTTGAGGTTATTCAGTGTCGTTTGAAGATGGTGCTCATTCATACCAGTCAAAGATGTTCCCCTGTTTTATACACTGAAAACACCAAAGCAGGTGCACTCTTCTCACCTTCATATACTCAAAAGTGCCACAAAAACATTGATATGATATGTGGCATTTAGATGTAACTTTTGACCTATGGGAAAAAGTCATTTTTAGTCTGTACTGTCTTGGTAAATGTCAGAGTTAACAAGCATTTTCTGAATGTTGCACACAGGCCCTTTCAACAGTGCTCCCAAACTGATCCATACATTGGTTCAATACTGCTTGGCAAACACAAGACACAGACTTCAACTTCCTACCTTCCTATCTATAACCCTTTTAGGGATGAAGCTCTTCTAATATATTTGCAAGTGTAATTGCAGTAAGCTGTTATTCTGGCTTATCAAGAAATACAGAGTCATGTTGAATATGCAGTGTAACAGTAAACTGACAAAACCAGTCTTATTATGTATGTTAAGAGTCATCTATTGAGAACCACAGTTGCAGATCTCAGCCTTGTGTAAACAGTGATTACCAGATGTGTATCAATGATGACCAAAGATAAATTGGTCTGGTGTTAAAGTTTATAGTGAATGGAAACTTTAATCTGTGCTCAGTAGCCTGACTGTTTGTCCAGTTTCACGAATGTCTTTCTCTGTTTTTGTATGTGCTCCAGAGGTTGCTCCTTTGTACAAAAGGCCCGACATGTGGAGGAGGCAGGAGGCAAAGCTGTTCTAATTGCTGACAATGCAGTGGACAACGACAGTCAATACCTTGATATGATCACTGATGGAAGCGCTACCAAGCCAAACATACCGGCTCTATTCCTGCTGGGACGTGATGGGTAAGTCATATGGACAGGCACTCATTCAGATCTGTTATGTTTTATATGAGCTCTAAAGTTGACTCTGCATTAAAGAGTTTCTGTAAAAACAGGCTCGGGAGGCTGCCCCCATCCAAAAAGCCCAGGTTGCTCTGATCAGTTAGGCCCCACAAGCCTGAACAGGCGCCACCTACCTTTCCACATTTAAACAAAGGCACACCAATGACCAATGATTGCTAGCCGGTCATAACTGGCTTAATTTTGGCATAACTGCCATTGGGAAGCAACATAAAAATCCAGACAGAGTTTCAATGGACAGAAAGTTAGTATACGCCGCCAAATGCAGGAGGAGTCTCTACCATTTTTTTAAATCATTTTCCAGGAAATGGAAAACTCTAAAATGCCATACCAGTCCTTACAAAACAACTTTTTGTTATTATTGGGCCTGATACCGGTGTACAGATCACATCTAGTGCATATCAGCAAATGTAAATTCATAAGAACTTTAATCAAATACATCTCTGGAAATAAAGGTTAAACTTTTCATCTTCTCTATGTATTCTAGGATGATGATCAGACGATCTCTCCAGAGACTATCGCTGCCGTGGGCTGTCATTTCCATCCCCGTTAATGTTTCCTCTTTGGCTTCGTTCCCACTCAAGCAGCCCCCATGGACATTGTGGTAGAAATGACGCACATCCACGACTTCGTGCACTTCCCCACCCAGTAAACATTCTTTTGTCAGTGCATATCCTGTGAGTAGCGAAGAAACCCACAGCCTCGTAGGGAAATTCTTTGGTGGTGGTTAAACAAATAAAAATTAACATATGAACACATGGTTAGGTCACACTGAAATACACACCCAAAGACATGTGGAGCAAACCTTTTAACAGCATTCGAACAGCGTTCAACAGCCAGAACTGTTGAACCAGATGAGGACGTGTGCTTATTCTCAGAGCTCTGATGAACTTGAGTAAATTAGCCGGTGGTTTTGAAGATAATGTGTCTGTTTTCTGGTTAAGTCGTTTCCAGGGATCTCTGTGCAGATGATTTGTTGGTCATTAGTCAGTAGTGAATATGGAGAATTCAAATGCACAAGAGATTGAAGCACTCCTTTTCTTTGCCTTTTTATGGTAATATAAGCTGTTGCATGGACCACAGTGGAAAAAAGACAGAACAAAAACAGGCCATGAGAGCATGTTCACTACAATGCAGCACACCAGGAATGTCATCTCACTGTAAAAATGTTGATAAAATAAATAAATTTATGTTTATTTGCATGAACTTTAACAGAACCAAAAATTTCTTTTTTTCATCGATTGCTTTTCTTACACACGCATCTGTGTAACTTCAAAGTCCATCCACACAGTTTTCGTCTGATGTGCCTGAAGTTTAATCACACAGACTACAGCCAGTTGTATAACATGTTGCCCTCATTAACTCAGTCTTCATGTCTACAGACACGCTAAGTACTGTGATCCAGAAAACTAGATTTAGAGTAGTTTGGATAAGCAGGGTTGACACTGTATAATATTTGGGAAAGTGTGCACAAGACATATTGTAAAAGGGAATGTGACAAATGTATGTAACACACATCCACACATTAATACATGGCAGTGAAACCTTGTTCTCCCATTATAGTTTTATCTTTTGGAGTATCCACCAGCTTTGCACAGTGGTTGAAAGTGATTTTCCCTCATGCTCCTCAGCAGACTTGCTTGGGGTTGTTCTGCTTGGATTGATGATGCGTGTGTGGATTATAATAATCCAGCGGTGCAAAAGATTTTCAATCAGACTAAGATCTGGACTTTGACTCTGCAATTATTAGTTGAACTACTCACTTATATTTTACTTTTTACATTAAATGACATTTTCTAACATTAAACTAATGTCACTTTAGAATAGAATATAACAATAAAAATTCACAAATAAATTACAAATCTGGTAACTCTTAAAGGGGTTGAATATGTACTATGTTACCTTACTGTTTGATTCAATGGAGTAGAGAAAGTTAACACCAGCTGCTAGGCCTCAACAAAAAAAATATAATTGCAGTCATTTCAGATAGCCTTTTCCCACTTGTTTCATTTATTTAAATAAACAATGAAGTATGTGAAAGTAATTTAATTTATAGGTCCTTGTTGAAAAAAAGAAGAGAAATAGTCCTGTATTTATTTTATTTATTTAGTTTATTCATATATGAATTTGAAGTAGAAATTTATGTCAAAGAATTTTCTGTATATTTGTCTTTCACTCAGCATATGGCGATCATAGAGGTAATCTCTACATTTATTGCCTTATGTAAAAATCATGACTTTTGGTCATGTTGATGTGCAGTTACATTTTCTGTAAAATGGAGGACATATGAATCACAATAAACATTTGGGAAAATATCTCAATTATTAACAACAGCATTATTTTCAGTCATGTATTTACATGTGTGAATTTGAAGGGCCACTGCATTCATTCATGTGTTTAAGCCTCCACACAAACACCGCAGTGCAGTGTTCATCTGTGTGGCCTGTTACAAAATGAACCTTATGAAATAGCTTTGCTTTCTCATGTCATGTTAGTATAATTACGTTTCAAGTTAGGACATAAAATCTTAGTCATTTCATTTCATCCTCTGAAATCTTCACTTCGTCTGTGTTAATTAACTGTGAGTGAAATAAAGTGAAATACGAAATGAGAGATGTAGAGAGCAGTTGTATAAATTGTCTAAACTAAACCACATCCCCATTAACAGACAAGTTCTTAGTGCTCTTAATTAACTCTACACAAAATAACTGAAAAACTGCATGAAAACTGTTCATCTGTATGGTCTCCTCCCTTATTTTGCTCCATTTTCATTCCTTAAATTTGAACTATTTTCACTTAAATCCATGTACAGACAGATATGCTGCAGAACTTATTCTCCACATATAAAAAGCTGCTGTTGTCTTGCAGATGATTAGTTAGAGTATAAAAAACAGTTTGCTTAAAAAACAGGCTTTACAGAATACACAACCATAACCAAGGAGAAAAAAAATCACACAGCTCAGACAGCTAAAAATGCCCGATTTGTGTGCTTTTTAAATTTAGGCTTAACTGTGATTCAGCACCACACACCTTGGACAGTGACACCACTTACACCAAGACTTTAGGTCATTTCCCACGATCAGAATTATCAGTGATAAAAACACAAATCACGAATCTTTACATAAAGCCCAGCAGACCAGTACACAGAAGAGTCTTGTTCTGTTAATCTGAGCAGAAGTCACTCTCATGTGAACTGCATGGAAAGATGATCTCACAGCTTAATCTAGCTGAATCTGAATCTACATGTTTTTCTCTTGTTTGTTCGACATTACATTTTGCAATTGTTGCAATTTCAAATTTCCTTTCAGCTCTGAGGGGGGTTTCCCTCAGCATGAATGGAAATTATATTTTTTCTCTGTCAGGACAGAACTTCAGGGTTAACATTTAATAGCATTTTGAGGTTGCAGATCACTATCACCTCGCTGTATCAGCAGCTTATTCGAACGAAAGCTTGTAATAACTAAACATTTCACAACCTCTGACTGAGCAGGGTGTTCAAAGGGAAGAAGAGAAACACAGACAGACAGAGAGATATAAAAGTTAGTTAGAATAAAGTGCTGACTCCAGTCCCCGTGCGTCTTGTTATTTTCACGACTGTTTGGCACCTCCTTCCCCGCTGCAGGAGCCAACTCTGAGGAAAGATGAGACAGAGAATAAATAGATATGAAACTCTTAAGTAATTACATGAAGATTAGCAGCTTTTCAAAGTGCCTCACCTCCTCCTGCACCTCGGACACACTCGGCCCCACACGGTGCGCACCGTGGCCTCCCTCAGGGCCGGGCTCCC
>JBAJHX010000076.1:16788690-16812115 GCA_037176925.1 Amniataba percoides
TGATGATGCTGACGGCTTCATCATAACTTGTTCGGCACTCCGTTGAGGTTAAAGCCGATTCTGGAAAAAAGAGAGAGAGAGAGAGACGGTGGAGATGGAGAGGAGGGGAAAAAAAGATGGTTATAGTAATCATTTCATTCAATCATTTCTCATTCGCCCCCCCCCCAAGTTGGCCTAACAAATCAAACCCTCCTTTGACTTAACATGAGGTGGGGGGAAAAAAACACCTAAAAGTGGACTTTTTAAATGACTCCAGCTGCTCACGCCGGCTCTCACCTCGCCCTCCTGCAGGGGCACACCCTCCTCCACACGGTCCTCCACACCGCGCCCCGCAGCGCCGGGCTGCCCCAGATGTACAGAGCCGGAGTGAGCAGCGCGTTGAAGCGCGCCATGATGGCGAACAGGTTGGTGGCCTCGTTCCTGAACCTCAACCCCCGTCTGGTCAGCTGCCTGACGATGATATTGACAAAAGAAGGACACCACAGCGCCAGGAAGCAGATGACCACGAACACGATGATGCGCAGAGACTCCTTCTTGTTGTCTCTCTCCGCGCTGGGCGCTTCTCTCACCAGGTGGCTGCGCGCGATCACGTACAGCTTCACGGTCATCAGCACTTTGACCAGCACGATGATCTGCAGGGTCATCACCCCGAACGCGTTGATCTGCGCCGCCTTCGAGATGGGCACCATGTTCTGCACCGTGAGGATGGTGTAGGTGTAGATCCAGCAGAAGGCGCACACCCCGATGACGAAGGAGCGGCTGATGAAGCGGTTGTAGAAAAAAGGGTGGCACACGGCGAAGTAGCGATCGAACTGCGCGAAGAGGAAGGTGAGCACGTTGACGCCCAGGAAGGAGGGCAGGATGTAGAAGGTGCCGTTTCTGGACGGGTACCCCTCCTGCACGTCGAAGAGGCCCAGGTAGTAGACGGAGAGGCCGGTGAGGGTGTCGCTGATGCTGGTGTTGAGCATGAAGATGAAGCGGTTCTGGCCGCGCAGGGACCGGGTGCAGGAGATCCCGACGACCACCGAGCCGGCCAAGAGCGCGGCGCTGGTGGCGAAGAGGATGTGGAAGATGAAGATGAGGAAGTCCCCCGGAGTGCTGAAGTCCACCGACAGAGGGACGGTGGCGTTGAGGAGCATCCTGACACTCCGCAAGAGCCCAGAGCCTTCATGGGTTTTTATGGGTGTCAGGATTTGAGCAGACCCCCTTCACCTCCTGGTCTCCAGAGGGAAGAGGCGTCAGCAGGTGGCACATGTGGAAGTCCAGGAGGAGGAGGAGAAGAGGGGGTGGGGGTGTTTTGTAATAGTTCACACAGGATGATCATCAGTCTCTTGTTTGTGCTTTTCAGGAGGTGGTTTGGTGCGGCCTGCTTGCATCCTCAAGGTTTCTTTCACCTCAGGCTCAAATGGTTTCATGATGACCCAGAAATACTTAGCTTAGATTTGTATCTCTTTAGATCAGACCCTCCCACTGCTGCTTCAATATTTACATCATATTGATTTTAATAAACAGATAAAAAGATGTAATAAGACACATTTTTAGGCCTGCAGGCCCGAGTGTCCTTCCCTCTGATAACACACTTCAGATTTCCTTTATTAGTCCCACAGAGTTGAAATTCAAAGTGAAACAGTAGTAAGACACACAGTGGAAATAGCTAGTAGGAAAAAGCAGACAGAAAAAGAAAAAAGAAAATAAGATTTCAGTATAGAAAATCTAAAAATAAATAATTACAGTACAGACAGGATGTGCCTGAGGATTTACATATAAGAAATAGATAATATCTCAAGTAGAAAAAGTGAAAACAATGAAATGAACAGTGAAGTGAAATGCAGTGTATTGTGCAAGAGTCCAGTTATTTTTCAGTTATTTCTAGAAATGTCCCAGTTTTCACAAATATCTGTTCTGTCCCCTCTAACTCTTATCTCAGTCACTGAAAGACTGATCATACACACAATTCACATATTTAAAATGACAGCGGATCCTTTCTCACAGATGAACACATTATTTCAGAACAGTCACATTCACATTGTGTTTTGTGATCTACAGGCCTCCACAAAGAAACTGCACGTCTCTTAACGTGGTCGGATGTCCTTGAATTCTCCTGAAGCAGCCCAATATAAAGGTATCAGTTTGTGAGATTGAAAATCTGAAGTGTATGTGATAAAACAATCACATCAGTCGTTGATGTTTGCTGTTATAACACAGACACACAGCTTGAATTTTAAACACATGCCAGAACAGAGCCAGTGTTTTCTTTTATTCCATGTACATTTTAAGATCTGGCAATGTTCCTCACTTTGGGTGTTATTGAATCATTTGATCTGTAAGATACTCTTAACCCTACAGTCAGTGCATTTTTTTCCATCCACTAGAGGGAGCAACACACCATTTTTTTCACCACATGGCCAAATGACTCCTTTCTGCTGCTGGCAGTACTGAATGAATGAATGAACTGTATTTACAAAGCACAGTTCATAAACAAAATGCAGCTTCTTAACAACCAGTCTTACCCTAAATAAGTTAAATTCATGTCCCTCAAATGACCGTGAAGGTTTTTTATATTCATATTCCCAACTTGTATTGATATAAAGTATGCAGTGAAGTAAATTCTAATGTGTGAAAGTTTCATCCTCTCACAACTTGGTCCTCACAGTAAACAACATGATGCCTGTTTTTCACTGCTTTATCCAGCGATACACTTAAAGCTGTAAAATGCATACACTTGAAACAAAATAGTTGACAGTGAAGTTGTGATATAAGTGTTGTAATCCTGAGCACATACTTACTTCAGAAAGTCCTTGCAGAAGATGATGACTTGTAAGCCGAGATTTCTGTTGTGTAAAAATAAACAGTGGTGGAAGAACAGAGTAAAAGCAGGAATACCACAATGTTGAACAGTAAAAGCCCTGCATTCAAAACCTCACTTGAATAAAAGTATGTACAGTAAGTATTTTTGACCAAACTGATTTAATATATCAAAGTAAATCTACTCATTCTGCAGCAAAATGCTTCCTACACTGCATGATTGATGTCTCAGAATTAATATTGATGCTGTTTTAATTTTACTACTGTAGATGTTGTAGGTTAACCTCATTTTAACTACTTAGGTACATTATGGTCTAAACAACAAAATACAACAACAAAAAAAAGCTAAACGAATACAACTAAACTATGACATGGCAATAAATAAGACATGGCAAAATCACAGACAGTGCAAATAAATATGGTAGTAGTGCAAAATGGAGTCAGCTTATAGTTCACTGGCCTGGTGGGGACATGATCTGTGTCTGTGTTGTGGAGAGAAGGTCGAGTGGACTCCTTTTCCATTTCCTGTGACACCTTCACACTAAACCCATGAACTCAGAATAGCTACAGTTTATTATGACCCGTGTTTAACTCCATACATGACTGATGATGTTCTCTGTACATGTGGCATCTACTGCACGTCTGTCTGTCCCAGGGAGAGAGAGATCCCTCATCTGTGGCTCCTCTTCAGGTTTCTCCTTTTCTCCCGGAAAGGTTTTTTTGTTCAAGAGTCTAAGAACAGAGGGTGTCACAACTGTTCAAGTTATAAAAACCCTCTGTGGCAAACAATGTTTTGTAATTTTGGTTTTTAAATAAGTAAATTAGAAGTTTGAACTTTGAACTTATAAGATCATGACATGTCCTCTGAGAGTGATGTATCTCCAGAAAGTCAACTTTTCATGAGCTCAGTCTGAATTTAGCTCTATGGTGACGCATCTGGCAGGAGGAGGTTTAATTGTTTATTTTATTGAACCCATAAAGGATCACTCACTCCTCCCTAGATCAGAAGGATTCAGATTCAAATTCACCTAATTTAGTGACACATGGATTTCTTTGGGCAAGGACTGTATGTAAAATTTGTAATCTGTTAAGTAACATTGTCAGACATATAAAATGGATTAAAAAGTACCTTATTTATCCCTTAAATGTGGTGTAGTGGAAACTGCACAACACAGAAACAGTTGAGTAAAGCACAAGCACTTTGCATTTGTGCTTAAATAGTCCAAGACCACTGAAAATGTGACATAATTGAGATACTCATTTGACTTAAATCTGAGTTCGTTAAGCACATTTTTAAAAGTCTATATTTTGAGTAGTTGAGAGCTTCTTGATGGAGCATCCAGACCTCAAACATGAGATCACTTATGTTAAAAGAAAAACATAAATATTTAGTAAACTACTTAACTTCCTGTAAAGATGTACATTTGGACCTGTTATGATTTTGCGGCTTTAAAGGATCAAATGAAACTAAACCTCACTTTAGGAGTATTACATCTTTACACAGATTTAACAAGCACATAGTTTCAGAGGCTGATGTCTTCTTGTGTTTCAGATTAAGGTCAAAGTGCTTTTAAAAAATATAATAAAATAATCCCAAGATGGACAGAGCTGGTGTGCAGAGAAAGCTGGAGAGAGACTTCGATTTAGAATAAATTATATTTGAACTATACTAAGAGACTAATGAAAAAGGAAAAAAATAGAAAACAGGTTTATTGCATCTGTCAAAAGACTTTTCTTTATGCTGCTGGTCTCAGAACCAGAGGATTATATGATCAGAACTATAAGATGTGATGATAATATAAATCTGACACTAATAAAGGTTTTGTGTGTGATATGCAGGTTCTTTGCTGTTGTTTCTTAAACAAGTTGCTGCATGTGTTTTTTTCAGGAGTCTGTTGACTCTTCGTCCATGGGAATTAAAGCCACCCAGGTCTCCCTGCGAGCCTGACTGCACCTCCTACATAAATGTCAGCAGAGGTAAGATCCCCCCCCCTCAGACCTGAACAGTCTGTCGCACACACACACCTCCTCTCCGCACAGATGAGTAACAGCAGCCGGGGTTTGTCTCTGGTGCTGCCCCTCACAAGCTTCGGCAATGTGCTGATGTTTCTTTTCAACATTTCCCTGGCTGCAACCATCATCTTCCTCAACGTGTCGGTGTCCCTCTCCATACTGATGAGCAGGGCGCTGCGCAGGGAGAACCGCTTCATGTACATGCTGAGCACCTGCCTGAGTGACATCTGCACCGGGGTGTCTTATTATTATGTGGGCGTGCTCGACGTGAAGGACAGCTTCGACTCCCCAACGAGAACCTTTTACATCGTGCCCACATTTCTGGGCCTATCTTACATGGCCATCCTGGCCGCACAGGCGGACCGGTACCACGCAGTGGTGTCGCCTTTTAAATACTCCCAGCGCATGACCCGAAACAGGACCCTGCTGGTCATCTTCGCCTACTGGGTCTACGCTTTCTTCATCATCGGCGTGCACAACCTGGTCCCTCTCGGGGTGGCCAAAACCATCACGAGCCTGGGCACGTTGGCAGCCAACATTTTCACAGTGATCATCATGATCGGGCTGAACATCCGGCTGTTCATCATAGCCAGGTTCCAGCTGGAGAAGGACGCCCCCTCCGAGGAGAGAGACAGCAAGCGCTCCTCCGTCTACCTCATCCTGGTGGTGGCCGCGAGCTTCCTGGCGACGTGGCTCCCCATCTTCTGCCACATCACGATCTGCACCTTCATGGGCGTCACCTGTTACACCTTCAAGAACGAGGGCACCGACCCCCTGCGCATTTTGCCCCGAGTCAACGCCTCCATCACCCCCATCCTGTACATCAGAGGCTGCGAGGCGATCAGGGCGACGCTGCTCAGCAAGGTGTGGAGACCCTGCTGTGGGAGGAGGTGAGAGAGAGGAGGAGGAGGAGGAGGAGGAGGAGGTGAAGCTGGGGAGTTCTTCATAACGATGGTTAAAAGTGTTTTATCTATTTTTTTTAATCACACAAAAGCCCTGAAGTGTTTTACAGATGATGCACTCTCATGATAATATGCAGAATTTCCCTCCACATTTTTAAAACATATATATCTACTTTGGCTCTTTGTTTCACTGTAGGGTGTAGTCATGTTTAGTGCTTTATGATTTCAATTTTTTTTTTCATTGTTTCTTTTCTTTTCTCTTTTTTTGAGAGGAGGTGTGTTGGTGTCTTTATCTCTGTCTGCCATGAATACAAAAAGGCAAATGTTGTGAGACTTGAGTTGGTTTGGTGTAATAAGTTCCTGAATCTTGAAACTTGTTTTCTTCTTGTCTTTATAAGGAGACTACCTGGACGAATCGGCCCCGGAGGCACCCAGCTGCCTCTGCGAAACTCAAAAGTCAGATGATGAATGATGATGACGAAAGCTGTTTTTTAATCCACGTTTAAATAACCAAAGTAATCTGAGACTGATGATGAAAGCTGAAGACACGCTGTCTGTGTGAGGACACGTTCAGGATTTGAGTTTCCTGGAAGATGATGGAGATGTTTCATCACACACCCACTGACTGTTTTTCAATATTGTTCCCACATCGCAATGAACTCATTTCATGTCTCTGTTAAATGTTTAGCGTCTTGACTTGAGGAAGAAATTATCTATTTGTCTGAACTGAGTTGTTTTTTGTTGTTCCCACGAATCAATATGTAAAAAAATAAATAAATAAAAGTCGTCAATTAGTGAAATCTAACTTTTTTTCTAAAGTTCTTTAAATAGCTCTTCTATTTGTTTTTGTGTTTTTAAACAATATGGGCAGTATGAAAACGAGATATTGCCCCTGCTCCTTCATTATTGCTTGTTCAAAGGAGCCTCAAACAACTTTCCAGATACTTAAATAATTTTCCTGACACAAAATAAAGAACTTATCATAACTTATAGGCTTTATTCACACACTTCTTGTATGAATCCCAGTTTGACAAAGCATAAAAGATATTTTATCTATGTTACATCCTTATGAGGTTTGCCAAATAACACACACACTGACGCGCGCGCTGAGCATCTGAGCGTCTTGATTACGCAACCTCGCGCGCGCAGCCTCCCTGCGGAGGATGCAGTTTCCGCGGCAACCGCAGAGCGTCAGGAGAGCGCTTTGGCGCGGCGCCACGACTCCGCCGCCCGCGGGATGTGAAGCACCAGCGGAAAGCGTGGCGATACTGGATCTGCACCTACCCGCGGCCCCTCGGCGCCCTGCATGCGATGGACGGGATCAAACAGTATAATGTACGACCGGGTGGCATCATCATTAAAGTAATGATAGAGAGGGGGGGCTCCGGGAAACGGTGTGTGTAGGTGAGACTCATCAGTAGACTGTGTCCGGTCTGCTATTGGCTGAAGGCTGGTCCGGGTCCTCTGTGCTAAGAGGAGGAGCCAACTGATCGACACACTTCCGCACATCTGGTGCCCAATTTTTGAACCACAACCACCCTTCTCTTACTCTCTCTCTTTTCTTTCTTTCTTTTTTTTTTTTTTTTTTTTTGCTGATTCCTTTAAATCATCTGGGGCCATCAATCACCTTGAGATCTGCCGTGAGCTCAGATTTGAAGTCTCACATCGAAATCATAAACTTAAATCCAACCGATGGGAGAGAAACCAGGCCTGATGCAGCTGTTTATGGTGACTGAAATTATCGTATTAAAAGCACTGAATGTTGAAACTGCACAGAGAACACAATGGTGAAGATTATGTTGGGTTTGCAGAGAAACACAGTCTACAAAGCAAAACAAAACATATCAACTTACTTAAATTACATTTAAACTAATAATGTCATAAAACACTATTTCAACAAAACATTTTCTATCACATTTAAAAAAAAACCCTGATGATCAAAGCCACCACTTCATTTCAACATGTGGCCTCCTGACACAAAACCACATTTTGGCGAAAATGCACAAGAAACTCGCAGGTATCTCTTATAAAATATTTTTTTAATCTTTAATGACTGCTTTTAATTTTAGAAACATGACACACCATAACTCGTCAGGTTGGACATGTCTTGCAGCGTAGAGCTGCATTCAGCTGCTTACAGGACCGTGGCTGAGTCGTGCTAAAGAAGAAGACGCCGAAACCACCTCCCTCCCTCTTTCTATCTATCTGTTTCTCTCTCTCTCTCTCTCTTTCTCTCTGCCATCTTGCAGGTAAAGTTGCCAGGGGGTCGCGGGGCTGAGAAAGTGGCCAAACCCTCCCACAGTGGGATGTTTTCTCTGCTGCGCTCTGGGCTGGTTCCTATTCAAATGTGGGTCAGGGGTGAGGAAGCCTAACGTCATAAGCTTGCAACATGGCGTCCCGAAGGCTGTGAGATGAGCAAGAGGATGGTAAAGAACGCTTGAGAACGACCCTACCGATGTAATAAGGTATTTATCGCTTCTCTTTTCTCTCAGAGGCGGATTGTAAACGCGCAACGGGGCCGATTTGGCGAACGTGTCGGCCGGATCGCTTTTCTCCCGGCTGCTGCAAGGGGGGGATTTTTTTTCGGTGTTACGGTGCTGTGTGTGTGTGTGTTTTTTTTCCACGTCGTGCCAACAAAAAAAAGGGGCTCCGCTGGTGCCTCGTCTCGCTTTACCAGCCTGCTTGGCAAGCCGAGGCACCCTGCGCGCAAAATAAAGCAAAATGTTAAAGAAAAAAGGGGGTGAAACATGATTTGTTTGCGTTTATTTCTGTCTTTCTTCTGTGGAGAGATGCCCCATAGGACGAGTGCGTACCAAGCGGTCACCAGGCTGGCAGAGCACGTTAGTGGCGACAGAGAGGAGCCGCAGAAACGCGTCCACACTTTTATGTCTGTTTCTATTACGCGGTGCGTTCAATGACTTGTTTATATAAAATGTGGAGCTGAGGGTTTCATTGAAATCCACCGGACTCACAAGACTTTTTCCCCCTTTTTCTTTCCCCCTCCCTCTGATATGGCAGCAAAATGCAATTAAAACCTCAACGATGACTGCAATTCTGTGTTTTTTTTTTGTTTGTTTTATTTTTACGCAAGATAGCTATTTTTTTTGCGCAATCGTCCAGATAATCGCGGAGATGTTCCGGTCGATGCCCACGGTGTAAACGGCATTGTTTATATGTAGGTTAAGCCACCTCGGTCTTAGGTAGGGCTAATTAAACAATGACTTAACGGGATTGGCTTGCAAACACAGCCAGCGCAGTGTGGACGCAGTTTGTTTGAAAACGTCGTCCAATAAAGGCGAATTCAAAATCGACGCAGAGGAGTGTGTGTGTGTGTGTGTCTTAACAGCCTATAGGTGGGCTCCTGCTGTACATCGACCATCTTTGTGATCAGCTACAGTGCGGGTGTAACGCTGCGTTTTGGCCCAGAAGTGTCTTCACAGTGGCATCTTTTTTGATCACTGGACTTTAATTCAGGTTGGATATTTAAAACAGTGTCTTTGCTCAGGTGTGAAGGCGGCTCTGCTTCTCAGGTGATTAGTGTTGTTAAAGTACCAAGGGGCATGCAGATAATAAGGCACAGGAATGTCAGTAATGTGGGTTCCCTTCACTGGCTGCTGGTTTGTTGTTTTTTGTTTTTTTGTTTTTTTGGCAAATGTTTAGTTGTTTGAAAGCATTTCCACTACAGGTCTCTCTCAGAAAAACAAACAAAAACACAAACAAAAACACAGGACACAAGATACACTTCTGATGAGGCACTTCTGTTGTAGTTTAGGCTGTGCCTGTTATAGATGCCACTAAATGAGTATGTGTGTGTGACAGTGATCAAGCAATTCAGCCAGTCTTTTGAATTAAGTGTGTCACTCTCAACGCTCCAGTAGAAAGTGCTGTTTCATAAATAGTTGCGTTGTATTCCCTCGAACCAGGAGAAGTTGTTGCCGTGAGTTCATTTCTCAGCTGGCGTGTCGCTGGGCTTTCAGAAAAAAACACAAACGCTGAGACATTTGCATGCTGTTGTCTCAGGGAGAGTTTAGTCACAGCTTTTGTAATATTGAGGGTTAAATCCATCCATTTTCACAAGCTCTTATCCTGCTCGGGGGTTTGCAGGTCGCTGTAGCCTGTAATATGAAGATTAGAGGACTATAGTTCTGCTGGTTACACCCACCCAGGAGTGCGGCTGAAGTGCACAGTTCCTCTGCCAATTAGCTGAATTGTGCTTTTCAGTAATACAATTGAAAAGATTTTCAAGGCTTGACGAGACACATCCAAATACATTTTCCACTTTATATACACAATCTAAGGTGGTGAGGCTTGTAAAGCTGGAGCAGGGCTGACTGAAGTGAAATAAGCGTTTAATTATGGCTGGCAGTGCTGCATCTGTAACAGCGATGAGCTCTGAGGACGGGCAGTGCTGTGTGTGTTTAGGCCTTGTGATCCCATTATCTTCAAGACCAGCGTCTCCTGTTAACTTAAACAGGTTTGCAGAAATCATGAGCGTGCATCAGTGAGAATACCATGTTGCATTTTAATTGACCACTCTGATAGATTAAATAATGCTCTCACTAGTAATAAAAAAAAAAAGTAGAAAGTGCAAAACAAGTTTGTTTAAGCCATTAGAAGTGTCAACTGATCAGTGTGACCAGTTTCATTGATTACTGTGGACTACAAAGCAGGGCCTGGAGGGTAATTAGAGGCCCGTGTTTGTGCGCCTCATGAGCCTCATGATCGGCCGGTTGGTCTTGCCTCACCCTGCTCATCTGTTCCCCTTCTCCAAACTAGCTCGGCATCTTGTGTGCATTGTGATCATGGCTTACAGTGGCGCACGCATATGTGTGTGTGTGTGTGTGTGGGCAGCAAAATGCAGTAAGGCTACTTAGGCTATATGTTCTGCTGACATGTTAGAGGAGGACTTATAGATTGTGCTGGGCTGTCGTATCTATATGTATCAGTCTGTATGTTGGAGGGCAGTTTGGTTCGTTCGGTGGCCAAAGCACCTCGGGGCAGGGTTGTTGTTCTCTAAGAAGAAGAAACAGTCTGTGGAATGTAGTGCTGATAGCCAGAAGGTTATGTGGCGTTTAAAGGGTGGAGGAGGAGGAGGGGGTGGCAGCTCTTTAAAACCTTGGACCATACAGGGTCTGTCCTTACCCAACATGCCCTCTGTCCTTACTGAAGCATTAGGCTCCAGGTCATGTGGATCTGCTGCTTTTTATGAGGGGGATTGGGGTGGTGGTGGTGGTGGTGGTGGTGGGAGGTAATCTCATCAACAAAGTTCATTCTTTCGAGACAGAGGTCACTGTATCATGGCAATCATATGTTCACTTGTTAGTGAAGTGGTTGATTACTTCAGTTTTTGGCGAGGGTACGCAGTTGGATAGAGCACGCATGGGTGCGGTGCCAGTTGCTGGTCAGTAGTCGTTTGTTTCCCCAGCGAGAATCTCAGTGTTCATTTCCGTCTTTATTTAATTTCTCCAGAGGGCACTTTGGATGTAGCAATTAAGCCACAAAATACAATACAGTGTGTACACAGGACGTCAATGCATGTACACAAAAACCCATGGCAGAGATAGATAGAGAGAGAGAGAGAGAGAGGGCATCAGTTGTAACTCTTTACTGTATTTTGAAAAGGCCCAAGTGGGTTGAGCTTAACATTTCTTTTCTACATCTGCTAAAATTCCTGCATATGTTCATCTGAAAGTCACACACTTCTTTGTCTTTGTCAACAAAGAAAAAAAATTCAAGTACTCATTTATATAATTAGATTTTATTTATATTATTCTTATCATTATCATTATTAATATTATTATTACTGGAGCCAATTATATACAGGGTTTGGAATGCATTTGAGAGGCTATAACAGACTTAATGAATGCTCATTGAGATTCAGTAAAATGCTGTTAAACCAGAGAGTATAAGGCGGGTTACATGTACTGTGCAGTGGATTCAACCTGCTAATTATGTTGCTGTTTCCTGGTTTTTGTCTGTCGCAATTAGAGTTGCTAATGAATTTATTCAGATCCACCTTTTGCACACTTTGTTCTGCTTTAAAGATGTCATTTGAATAGATTGGATTTATAAATCCTCAGCAAACTCCACACAACAACCCAAACTAACAGAGTGAAAGCATGCTTTTAGACAATTTTAGCTCATTTCAGTAATCAGAAGTGAGACATTATTAAACCAGTTAAACTGTATTAGAAAGCAGGGGATAACGTTTTAAGAAAGCATTGTAATTTAGATTACTTAACTTTTATCTTCTAGCATATTTTCTCGAGCTTCATCCACATGACTGCTGACTTCTGCCTGCAGATATTCTCTTGTCTGTCTTTGTCTCTGCCCTGTGCTGCCTCTTTTATTCTGGTATCTTCTTTATTAAGCCTGTTTTATTTACGACATGAAATCCGATGCTGATGAATAAATTTGGGTAGGTTATTAAATTGGAGTTAGCCACAGTCTTTGACTCAAAGACAGTGGGTTGTTCCCTGGTTAGGCAACTGCATCCGATACCTTCACTACAATAAATGTAAGGGAGGGGGTTTGAGAAAGTTTTGTGTGTGTGTGTGTGTGCTATTTTTGCACACATAAGAGAGTGCACATGTATACCTGTTACTCCTGCTAGACTCGGCTGTAGCTTCAGCGTCTAGTATTACCTGTGGATGACATGCACACCACAGAGCAAATTCATTCATGACCCGCTGTGATAGAGGGGAAAAGGGTCGAGGAATCTGAAGAAGAATCAGTCTTCTTTTCACTGGTGTAAATTTCTTGTTAGCTTTATTTTAAATAGAACATTGGAATTAATTCACAAAGAAATGGATCCATAGGTTTGAGTAAAGACTGAGTTGTGCACATGTAAGAGGATTTATGTGCTTGTGGAGAGAGGCAGGCTTTCCTTTTCTTCCCTCGCTGCTCAGCGCTGGCACATCTGGGGTACGCAGAAACCATTGGCCCCCTCCTGTGTTGAAATGGATGGGGCTCTTTTCATTCCACTGCACCCTGGGCAGGACTTGTTTGTCTGCAACCTGGCTGAACTGCCTGACAGAAAATGAGTCTTAATTGGAAGGTTTCTACCGAGGCTGCGGTAGGGACACTGTAATTCATGTACTTCCCCCTTCGCCCCGTGCAGCACCAGGGTCACGAACCTGTTCCCTGGCATTTGTGTCGAACAATACCGCAGAAATCCATTTCTCTCAGACAGGATGGATCAGCTTTTACCTCTAGTCTTGATGTGCTTGTGGTTTTGAACAGCGGGACATCTCCTCTGCAGCTTTTCTGAAGAGATTATAACCAGAATTGGATCAGTGTCCAGAATTCCAGCAGATGCGCTGCATCAAAGTTATTCATCCATTTGTCATGGAGACACAAGTAAAGACAGATTTCTATTACAAGAAAAGTCCACAGCAGGTGATTTCACTTATTATTTCACCCTCTGTAGTCTCTGGATGGATCAAAAAACCTTCATATCCCTCTCTCTATGGCATCACAGCACAGTTATAGATGCATATTTGTAACAACAGTAGTTTTGAAAATTACAATAGTAAAAGATACATTGCTTGTTTAGAATTTTACAGCAAAATTGTCTTGATTAAACTTTGAATTTTTACGTTTTTAAAAATAAATGTGTTTTTTTTTATATGACTTGTTTTTCTTTGGAGGGGGCTTGCTCTGTTTATAGATAGCATTACTTAGGAACTGGCATCTCTCTGCAGTAACCAGATTCCCTAAACATCATGAAAACAAGAAACTGGGTTTCTAATGGGGGTTACTCCTTATTTGCATGTGCATAACAAAGACTTCAGAAAGAGAAAGTATCGCTGTGATGGCAGTCTGGCAGGTTGAAAGGGACATCATTACCGTTAGACGTGCATGTAATCAATCCCAACCATGATTAAAACTGAAATAGGTGAGCTTGTTTGAATGATTGAGAAGTAGGGCCATTTGTATACTGGGCACTGCAGCACCTGCCCAAACCAAATGTTCTAAAAAAAAAAAATAGGAAAAAAGGGAAAACACTGGGGCATCAAAAGATATTATGGGGGGAAATTTTTGCTGACCATCTGAATATAACTGCATTTTTACAGTCTCTGGGTTACTGCAGTGCAAAGATCTCCTTCCTCAAACTGACTTGTGCCAGTAACCCCTTTTTTGAGTGCACCTTTCAGCTGAAGCTTTAACTTCCTCAAGTGTTTCTTAAAACTGAAATCTGGGTCAGATCGTTACAGAAGGCTTTATAGCATGTGCTCTGATGCAGCAGATATGACACAGGTGAAAAGGAACGTATGCGAGTGGGTAGCCGAAAAGCACAGCTGCTCTGTTTTAATCTCCTCATTGTGCTGTGAGCCGTCCTTTCACTCATGAGAGGACTGAAACTCATATAATTGCAGCACCCACGGGTCCTGCATGGATCAACCTTACCCATGCAGCAGCAGCAGCAGTGTCAGCCATGTTGAAATGGCTCAGAGGTGGTTGCTCGGTGTTTGTATTTCAAACTGGCTTTGTACCATCCCCCTAACCCCTCCCCCACTCCCTCTGCCCACCAGCATACTCTCTGGGTGTGTGTGTATTTGAGTGTGTGCCGTGTGCATGTGTTTAAGTGCACAGTCTCTGTGAGTGCACGCACACACACACACACACACACACAGGGAGGCCTTTTGCTCCTGTACACTGTTGTCCCCCTTCTCTCTGCCTGCTTCAAGCACTTCTACAACTGCACATCTGTGTCCTGTGCCCAGCTTCCCCTGCACAATGTGACCATTTTTACAAAGTCATAACTGTATATTGTTTGAAGGAATGGCTCGGAAAGATAACCCAGCAATAAAGCTTAGGTTGAATATGTTTTGAAAATCCTATACTCGGTCTTGTTTTCTATTGGTTGTTTAGCCGATGACCTTTCACAGTAGTTGGGTGTGTTTTGTTATTGCGCCACAGGACTTTGCCTCACCTCTGCCCTCTCTCCTGGCTCTCTACCCTCTGCTCAGGAGATTAGTGCCACAGCCCACTGCTCTTTCAGTCACCTTCGCTGCATGAGCACAGACTCTGAAAGGTTTACCAGCTCGCTGTTTAATCCATAAACTCCTTGGAAAAAAAAGGATGCAAAGGCAGGCAGCAGTAAATGAAGACAAAACCAGCTCATCCAGATCTCTGGTGTAACCAGTTTAATGTAGAGGAGACTGACATTAATTCACTGCTGGGGGCACTTTGACGCTCACTAGTTTTCAGTCCCAAATCAACACACGGATATGTTCTCCTGATCATGTCTGTCAAGCGCGTGCAAACATCCCTGTCTGCTCATCTGCTCATCAGCAGGCTCCTGAAACAGGTCGAGGTTAAACCTAAGCAGTAGGGTACTGTGTTTTTAAAATGAAGTTCCCCCCCCACATCTATCATTAAGCAACAGTCAGTTTTTTTGAAAAGGTTAACACTGCAGGCAAGGTAAGCTGATCCTGTGGCTGCGCTTGAAGGGCAACATCTACCCCGGTCCGCAGTCCGAGCCCAGAGCTGTCTTTGGTTGGTATGTGGTGCCATATTTGGTCAGAGCAAGTATTGTTTCTCACGGCCCTCCTAAGGAGCAATCTCGCCATCTCTCTATCTTCCTGCCAGCCTTTGCAGAGGGGCTTTAAAAAAAACATGGATCATAAGCTGTAGGAAATGCCGCCACAGAGCATTATACATATGAACTAGCCATCCTGCAAACTGGAAACACCATTCTAGCTGTTTGAGCAGGGTCATCTTTCTAATGGTTCACCCATTCCTCACTTTACATCATAACTGTCAGGTTGCGAGGCTGACGCAGAATAAAAGCTGAGATGTGGCGCTGAAAATGTTTCGGCGGACTGCAAAGAGCGCCGTGCACTCGCAGATGGAGCTGCCATGATGTTGCAGGCCTATCTGTCCCCCGTGGTATTAAGCCTGCTTTCCTGGGCAGCACCATTGGAAGGGGAGCTGGGCCTACACGTGTCCCACCCTAGCTGCATATAGATCAGCCGTAATCCATTAGCAGCTCCCTGGAATCCAGCAGGCACAGCACAGCACAGCACTGGAGGGGCCAGGGGGAGAGGGTAGCTGTGTGGGTGATGGTGGGTGGAGGGGGGATAGGCAGAGAGAGAACGAGGGATGAGAAGAGGAGGGGGTGGGGAGGGCTTTTTTTTTTTCTTCTCCCGAGCTGGCTTCTCTACTCTGAGCCCAGCCCCCTTTTTATGTCGGTCTGCTGGAAAAGCCTCTTGAATCCCCCCACAAAGCCCGCAGAGGTGTGTGTGTATGTTAAGAGAGCGACTTGACTGATATATGGCTTCCTGGCTGGCATCGTAGCGGAGGCCCGTCTTTCTCTAGCAGCCCTCCTCTCCATTACAGCCTGCGGGGTTGAGTGCGGTACACCTCTGTAGCACATTCTGCGATTAACTGCAGATCTGGGTTATGTATTCCAGAATAGCTCATTATAATTCATGTTGGGGACAGCGAACTGTTCCTGGGATGTGTCTGCATGCCCGGTGAGAGGCTGGTGAGGGTAGGAGGATAGAGGGAGAAAGGAGGAGAGGAGCAGTGGAAAGACGGGGGAGGGGAGGAAGACCATGAGTGGAAGTGTCAAAGCAGAGGAGGCAAGCCCAGGCCTGGACCTGAGAGTAATGATCACTCCAGCTGATTGTATCAGCCAGCCTGACTGTTCCAACAGAGCCAGCTTTGATACATCAGCCACCCATCTCCAGTTAACAATTTTCACCTTGCTGTTCCTGCGCACTGTAATAACTGTAACCACATACTGCGTTTGCAGCAGTGTGTTGTACTTACCATCCAGTTCTAACAAATTCCCTTCATATATTGTCACCTCCTCCTGTGGCAGGTTCTTTGCGTGTTTTTCTCCCATCAGTGTCTGGGCAGTGTCTGTAAAGTGTAACTGCAGGTCCTTGGCAAGTATATTTGAAGCTTTTGTTTGAGCATGTTTTTATGCAGCATGCCAGTATTGCACTGGAAATTTCAGATTCCTTGATAAAGCACGCACATCCAACATATGCTTGCTTAGTCAAACAAAATTGACCAGAAAAACGCATTGAACCAAATTTGCGACTATGCTAAACTACATTCTCCGTCTCTTAATGAAGTATTCTTGTTCAGCATAAATTCAGGTTTTTTAGAAGATTTGATTTATTTATTAAGAAGAACCTATGGCCTGATACATTTTTATGAATTTCATTCTTCAGATGAAACCCTTTCTCCAGCGGGGATTTTGTTTAACAGGAATTCAGCCGTGTGACATTGCATTCAGGCTTGATGCCACTCCCTTCTTTCGTGCTGTGTATTATGAAACATAATTTTCAATAAGTCTTGAAGTTGGCACAGGGTTGAAATGGCACATTTTCACATGTATTTACGGCTTGAGTTAAGCATTGCTTGCATTACTGCGTAATCTCCTGTAATACGGTATACCCTGCTTTGATCAGGGGCATTAAAGATGTGTATCCATTTTCCCAGCATGCCCAGGGCTTTAAGAACAAGCTAAACATGAGTCAAGGACACCCTGCTGCTTCAGTTAAAGCACGCTACAACTGTCACCATCACACTTCAGATGGGCGTTGCATCAATTGTGTTAAATGTGTTAAACAAAGTTTGTGTTTCCAGTGTCAGACTAAAAGTAGAGCACTGTGGTATGTAATAATTAATCAGTATGCGCTTTAACAGTGAATGAGATTCATCTGTCCTAATTCCATAAATGAAGCCTCTCTGGAGGATCAGGTGTTGCTGCCCTTGTCTTTGAGCCACACCCTCCCCCACCCCCCCATCTCTTCTCTGCTGCCCTAGCTCCTGTGTAGTTTTACCTGCTCAGGTATCACCTAATCCCTCCCCCCTGGCCCTGCTGTGCCACCGACCCCCACCCCCAGACAATGGGGCAGGGCTGACATTACCGTGACCTAATTGAGACTTGAGTGAGCCAGGTTTCCAAAGAGGGCACCCCACCGAAACTAGAGTTGCTCCATGGAGATGGGGAGGAGAAGCTCAGGGGAGGCACCTTAGAAAAGTAGTTACTTTACCCTTTCTGCTTCTCCGCCCCGTTGGCTTTTGTGCCAGAACAGTGGCAACGTGTACAATCAGAACCTGATCCATGTAGGGTTACAATTTGTTTAAAAAGGAAGATGAGAGGGAAGGAGGGGTTCCAGTTTCTGAGCTGCTGTGTGATTAAGTGGCATGCCGTGCTAACAGTTCACTGGTTTCCCTGTTGGAACTAAAAACTTGGATTGATGTACTGACAGTGGGAGTCACAACACATGGGGTTTAGCTGTTAAATATATTAAACATGCAACCACTGAAAGTGTTTTACAATCCTGTATTAAATTCTTATCTTACTGAAGGCTGCAATAAACAGGAAATTAAACTAGACTTGCACAAAAACATGCTGCCTTCGAGCAATGCCAGCTCTGTTATGCCAACAACCCTCTGCATGCTAGAGTAACATTGCTTGGTCAACATTTTTCTTACTTTTTCTTATACATAGCCAATTCAAGTGTGAAAACATTTTGTATGCACTGCTGAAGGCCACTATTGCTCTGTCATTTCTTTACTCTGGTTTACACACTGTGCTGAACAACCTGTCATTTGTCATGGTGTTGTACTTTGTGTCTACATTGTAAAACTAACCAGATTTTTCACTTTTGTCCTTTCAGCTTTAGGTGGTGCTCGTGTAGGAAGAGAGAGAGAGACAGAGAGAGAGCGAGAGAAGGAGAGAAGGAAAGAAGGACAGAAGGAAGGTGGAAATGGAACTGCCAAATCATGCCAAACAACTGCTGCTGCAACTCAACCAGCAGAGAGCCAAGGGCTTCCTGTGTGATGTTATCATCGTGGTGGAGAATGCGCTCTTCCGTGCTCACAAGAACATCCTGGCGGCAAGCAGCATTTACTTCAAATCTTTGGTCCTCCATGATAACCTCATTAACCTTGACACAGAGATGGTTAACCCCTCTGTGTTCAGACAAGTTCTGGACTTCATCTACACTGGGAAGCTCCTGTCCTCCTCTGATCAGAGCAGTGAGCAGAACTTCAGTGCCCTCTTAACCGCAGCCAGCTACCTCCAGCTCCATGACCTCGCTGCTCTGTGCAGAAAGAAGCTCAAGCGCAGTGGTGGGAAGCCCCTGCCAGGTAAACCTTCCACTCCAGGTCCCATTAGCCGCTTACGCCTCAACAACCAGCGCCTTTCCTCTTCTACCCCTACTGGCCCCAACAACCACTATCCTCCAACCCCTTCCGACGCCGACCACCCGCAGCCAGATGAAGGTATTCGGGACAAGCTCTCAGACGATGAAATGTTTGTTGGCAGCTCTGGGAGGAATGGCAATGGGGGTAATGGCAGCAGTAACGGTAACCTCAGCAGTGGAGGAAGTGCTGGGGAGCCAGACCTTGGACTAGACCTGTCCAAGAAGAGCCCTCCCTCTGCGGGTACAGCCACTGATGCCCTCAGCCCACATAGCAACTCCCAAGAATCCCCTCAATCTGCCTCAGTATCCACAACCAACAGTGCCTCACTGGATGACTCCTCTACAACCCTACCAGGAGGAGACACCTGTGGCTCAGAGAACATGGACCTCAACTCCTCCTCTAAAGCCTCAGAGGAAACCCTAAACCAGCCTGATGGCCCCCCACCTCAGAAGAAATCTCGGCAAGGTGCTCGCAAGAACGAATGGCCTAAGAAAGAAGCATCAGGGTTGAAGTCTGAAGATCATGACAAGCCCCTTGTTAATGGGGTGATTGTGGGTCCTAAAGATGGCCGCTCCTCTGGGGTTGGAGGGGGCAGTGGTAGCAGCTTTGCCTCTGACCAGTCCTTCCAGTGTAAAGATGAGGACGAAGGAGGGGAGAATGGTCAGGACCACAGTGATGAGAGTGGGCAAAGTGATGGAGAGAGTGCAGGAGGTGGGGGAGGAACAGGAGGGGGACACCAAAGCGCCAACTACGTGTACCGACAGGAAGGTTTTGAGCCAGCATTTGGAGACAACCTTTATGTGTGCATTCCCTGTGGTAAGGGCTTTCCCAGTTCTGAGCAGCTCAATGCTCACGTGGAGACGCACACTGAGGATGAGTTGTACATCAAAGAGGAGGGAGGGACCTTTGTGAAAGAGGAAGATGAGGAGGAGGCAGAGGACCTGTCAGCCCCGGTGGGTCCCTCCACCTTTGGCTCTGAAACGCGTCCGTTCAAGTGTACAGTCTGCAGTAAGAGCTACAAAGACCCAGCAACGCTGAGACAACATGAAAAGAGCCACTGGTTGACCAGACCTTTCCCCTGCAACATCTGTGGCAAAATGTTCACCCAGAGGGGCACCATGACACGCCACATGCGCAGCCACCTTGGTCTCAAGCCGTTTGCATGTGAAGAGTGTGGCATGCGCTTCACACGCCAATACCGGCTGACAGAGCACATGCGTGTCCACTCCGGGGAAAAGCCGTATGAATGCCAGTTATGCGGGGGGAAGTTTACCCAGCAGCGCAACCTCATCAGTCACCTGAGAATGCACACCTCACCCTCCTAGAAATGCATCAAGCCAAAGAACTCTGGGAATAGAAAAAAAATAAACATTTCTCTACCTTTTTCCATCTCAACAGAAAAGAAACGCACATGTACACATTCACACGCAGACACAGGCCGTTCAACAATTCCAGTTTACGATGCCCTGGCTAAACGAATGATGTAGCTGTTAGCCACAGAGGGCTCTTGGTGACGGTGGGATCTTGTTGATGCAAGGACCAGGTCATCATTTATATCGAGTGACGTCTGCTCACCTCTCAGGAGTTCTAGAGGGACAATTACTCCTGTCTCTCTCCAAAGTCACAAAGCCATGGTGGAGTGGCATGACTTCTGGTCTGCGTTGCAAGTCTGTCAAATGTGAATGTGGGTACTGATATAATGTCAAGCCCCCTCACCTCATACCCCTCAGCAGCCTTTCTCCTTTCTACCTTTTGAGCAGTGAGTTTCTCAGATTGTTCCTCAAACTGATGAACTCGAGAGTCCCCTCTGTACTCCAGTGCTATTTTGACCAAAAACCCGTGCGAACAATACTGGCAATAATTCAGCAAAAAAAAAACATTTCTACCCTTGACAGCTTTATATTCTTTGTTGTGTTGGTGATGGGGATCTGTATGTAAGAGGAGGGGTAACTGGGTTTGGGACCATCTCCATGCTTTAACTGAAAGTCCTGAAAGAAGGTTCACGGTGGGATGACATTGGATTTAGAAGTTTTAGTTTTACAGACAACAAATACTCAAAGCCCTCTCTACAGCTGTTCACAGTTACACATAGAGAGGATTCTCATTGTTTTCGGTTTTGCCTGCTAGTGCTCCCAGGGATGAATCCTGGCTGGAATGATGAACCCCTTGAGGTACTTGTTTTACTTAAAGAACTTGTAATGTTTCAGTGAATGTTTAAACTGGAAGGTCTTGGGATTTTTCTTGTGGAGGGGAGGGATTTGGGGTGGGGGTAGTTCATTGGGGGGTAAAAAGAGGGTGTTTTAGACTGAACATTACGTTCAGTGGGTACGTTTATTTTTTTGTCTGTATAGCTTTCCTCCCCTCAGAAAAAAGAAAAGTCTATTTATATAGGCTTGTGACCTCGCTACCTCTGATTACTCTTACAAACTCTATGTTGATTAGTTGAAAGTTCCTATGTAATTAATTGTACAAAGTGTGTAGATTATGGTAACTTTTCACCTAATGCTTTAACCTGCCCATCTCTCAACACAGGTTTTTAATGCTCATAGATTTTACACATTTAATATTGTTTTTAGCTGTTGTTTTTACTTGTCAAATATAGCTTTTTGGGTGCCCTGCTCAGTGTGGCCCCACCTCAAAGTGTACTGTAGCTTCCTGCCTGGAGCAAATAGTGGTTAGTTAGTGTAGATGTATAGTGTTCCAAAGATCTTATGAATGTTGAGGAGAACAGAGCTAACTAACAAACATTGCTAGACAAGTTCATAACCAAAGTTTTTAAAAAAAAGATGTACTTAAGATATATAGCATACTAAATTATTTCACTTTTGATTTCTTTTTGCTGTATAAAACAAATTATGAATTATATTCTAAGTCCAGACAAAGATCCACTCTTTTGATGGAGTTTTGGCCAATGACTCTGACACTGAGGAAGGTTCTTGTGGTTTGCAAGGAAAGCTTGTGCTGATTGGTGGGCCGGTATAATGTAAACTTTACCACCTAACGAAAAATGGTAAAGTTTAAAAACATGTTCCCTGGACATGTTTTTTTATTTGTTTTTCTTTTTCTTTGTATCCAGAGTCCTTATCACTTTATATTCCCTGACTTTAAAAACAGGACTTGATGACATTGTATGTGTTCTGTTCAGACCAAAAAAAAGAAAAAGAAAAAAAAGATTGGAATTATAATCAGAATTTTAATGTGAAGTTCAAGTTGCTTGTTAGTTTATTGAGCCAGACTTGTGAAAACTTGTATTAAGAAGGGAGAAGCAGAGATGCACTGGACAGCTGGACAACTCATTGGTCTCCTGCAGCATCCTTTTGTTTCTGATTGTATTCCATTATATCACAGAATGATTTTAAATTATTTTAAACCTCCAAAGCTTTACCTCATCATAAACAACCATAAGTTGGGAATGACCCCTCTGCTGTCTGTGGCTTTCACTGAAACCTGTCCAGTGTATCTACTCTAAACAGTTACACTGTGGAGCATGAACCTTCACTACAAGTTTTTGGTATAGGCATTCCTCTATTATGTTGGTTTAACTGTCTTCTTGATTTTTTTTTTTTTTTTCCTCTTTCGTCCTCATGTTTATGGTCTGTGATATGTTTATCATAGGGATGCAGCTACAGTTACACAAACATCACTACCGTTTTAAGGTACCTGCGTCCTGGACTCCCAGAATTGTTACTTGGTTATGTTGGATGTTGGTGTCTTGCTGTTAAGCAGTTACTATTTAGTGATTGCATGGTACATCTATGAATTTTTCACACTCCCCCACCCTGCCCCCAACCACAAACATGTTATTTATCGCCTGATCCATTGTTGCTTGTGACCTCTTCTAGCTTAAGAGGGAGTCCACAATGCATTGCCTTCAAACGTTATTGTACTTGTCAGCACTTACTGCAGTACAGCATAATGTCTGTCATGCAAAAGGTGTTTTTGTACAACAAGATCTCTAGCCATCTCTGCAAAGACTTTGCAGCTGCATTTGAATGCTTGCTTGTTTGACATAACGAAGAAAAAAAAAACTACGAACTCCAAACTGTGACCATACTACTATTACTATTACTACTACTACTAGTACTACTACTATTCAAATACTTCAGGGATTGTTCTGCATCTGTGAATGCAGACTCTCAGCTACATTTGTAAGACATAGTATTGTATCGATTTCTCTGTATTTTAATCATGGGAAAAGCAAAACACTAGTTTCATATTTAAGACAAACAGGGGGGTACTTTTTCAACTAACACAAAGAGCCTTGACAAAGGCGAGGCAGCTCGAAACAAGTCTACATTTTAGTTAGTAACACACTATGTTCAGAAATAGTTGCAAAGTTGTACAAAGAACTAAGAAGAAAAAAAAGCTCATACCCAAATCCACAAACTATTTTTTAAACCAAAGCACATTTGAATGATTATGGAACCATGTGTGGCTCTAAAAAAAGAAACATATGTATTTATCTCATTGTTTACATGAACTTTTACAGTTTTACAGACCTCAATAGAGGCGCGGCCAGACAGAGGGGT
>JBAJHX010000076.1:16824483-16840083 GCA_037176925.1 Amniataba percoides
CCCCCCCCCCCCCCCCCCCCCCCCCCCCCCCCCCCCCCCCCCCCCCCCCCCCCCCCCCCTCCCCCACCCAACCTGCTGTATATAATGAGTGTACATGTGTACATGCGTGTGTGCACCATCTACAGTTTGTGCCTGTGGAATCAGATACTTCCGTGCGTGATACCTTCCAGGAGATAATGGAGCCCACAGTGAATGAGTGAGTGGCAGCTTCTTACGGAGCCCACGGATTCATCAGCTCTTTCTTCACTCCCAAGTTTCTCCGTGCCCTCCCCCAAGCCCCCTCTCCTCATTCTTGGCTCTTGGTGATTGGCTGGGAGCGGGAGAGGATGTTATAGTGTATGAATAATTGAGGAGAGGGAGAGAACGAGAGAGGGAGAGATGTGTAAACTGACCCTTGGCTGTCCTCACCCATAGCCCGCCCTGTTCTGGAATCCACCCTCAACTGTACCAGGTATCAAAATATACCAGCTAGGCACTGTAAAGGATTAAAGATAGATGTAGCTGGACAGTGAGGCTGAAAAGTCCATCTTCAGTTTATTGTGTTTGTGTGTATGTGTGTGTGTGTGTATACATGTGTGGGTGTGCACGAATGCATGCACCTTCATTCAGCCAAGGGTCAGTTTGAGGTTGCATTGCACTTACCCTTCCACTCCCACGAGACCACCACATTCTGCAGCTGTACATGTCCATGTATGTGTGTGTGTGTGTGTGTGCGCACATATGTAAGAAAGAAGAACAAAGAGCATGTGAGTGTGTGTGTGTGTGTGTGTGCGTGAGAGAGAGAGAGAGTGGGTGAGTCAGTGAATGAGTTTTATGCCCTCCTGGTTTCTTTTAAGGATCCCAGAGCGCCACAAAGGAAGAAGAGATTGTTGCCATGCAGGCTTGACCCTATTCAGCTCCTGAAAGATGTGGAGTGGCTCCAGCGAGGGCCGGTGTAGTCAGTCAGACTGTGTGTGGCTGATGGGCACTGGAGATCCTTAAAGGCAAGTAAACACACCACACACGCTCTCGCTATTTCTAGGTTGCCATGGTTTCTGGGGAATGTCGTTGGGCAAGTTGAAGCACATCTCTGGTAATTCCACCCTGCCTGGCAGCAATACTATGTGTGTGTTACCCTGTCTGTATGTGTGCATGTAGGTGTGTGTGTGTGTGTGTATGTATGGCAAGCAGGAAGGAGGGCAAATATGCTGTGGCTTGCAACCTGCGAGTGGATTCCAGATTTGAGGGAAAGACGTGGAGCTTATCTATTTAGTGTTAATATGTGCCTCCACAGCGATATCAATTTTCCCCAGATTAGCAGAAATGAAGTGTGGATGATGTATATCCGTAAAAGCATCGGCACAATGAGACGTAAAAAGAGCCCTGCGCAATCGATTAGAGCAAACATTTCAGCATCTCCTTTGTGTGACTCAGTGGAGCACTTTGATAATGCTACATATGTAATTAGCATTACATAGCTACAGTGTTAATGATTATTGATTTAGCATGGCTGTGTGGCTGCTGGTCATAAGACCCTCTACTGGGGTATTTCTCCCAGTCACTCCTGCTTTGTGGTGACCTTTTATCTGCAGATCATTACTTTGCAGTAACAGTCTACGTTTTGCCAAATGAGCCCGCTTTTTTAAAGAATCCTACTACTTGTTTCAGCCAGTTTACTATAAATCGTCACATGCATTTCACATTACATCTACTGTTTCTGTAAACCACACTGATGTAGATTTCTGAACGTATATATCTGACATTCAACACAGGAAATCAAGTAGCAGCCTTTTGAAACTTGCTCATACTGTGTCCATATCAGTCTGCATAATTTCTGTCAATGTTGCAAATCAAATCTGCAACCAAACGGCCAATTCACTTTAATTACAAAATCAATTTTTCTCACTTAACCTCTTGTCATACATAGAGTGTCAAGATATTGTTTTCTGAGATTTTATGTCTCCATCCCAATACAATATAGATGAACAGAGCTTCTTCTGTGGTGTTCACGGCTTTGAAAAACCCATTAGACATCACTGGTCACATCATTTTTGTAGATCATATTCAGCTCCATTATATGATATTATTATATTGTACTGGTGGAGGCATAAATCTGAGTGACAAGGAAAACCAAAACATGGCCAAATACCAGTAGAGCTAAGTGGGAAAATGTGTATTATACTTTGATGAGTTGTAACCGCACAGAGGTAATGTGACTTTAATACATTTTATGAGTTTAACATATTTGATGTTTACTCTGATTTGAACAGAATTCAAGCAAGTTTTGATAGTCTGCTTATTGGTAGAAAAACTGTCCAAACTTTTCAGCACACATGTCACGGATGCATAATAGTTATTTGGCTAAAACAAGCAAAAACCCCAGCGTAGTCCACTCAGGCTTTTAAGTCTGACGGGTTATTGCATGTTTTTGTACAAGTGTATGCCTGCAAGCCAACACTCTCCTTACAAATGTATATAGGTACATAAAAAGATAAAGTGGTGCTCAGTTCATCTTTCACTTCCTGTCTTTCTCTTATTTTCACATACACACACACATACGCAGACATACACACCCATGCATAAAAGCTATGTCCTGCAGCTGGGAAGTGGCCTCTTGACTTTGACTGTTAAACCAATAAAAGGCAACTTCATTATGGTCTCACCCCCAGCAATTGGACAGTTACACTGTGGCAATAAGTCGACGGGCAATAAAATCATGAGTTACCTCAAGGGGACAAATGAACGCGCACACACCCATGCACACAAATGGATTTAATAATCTTCACTCGGGGTCTTTACACACATACATGCACATTGGATAGAAGTTAAACTCAGCATTTTCTGAGTGTTTCCTCTACTAAAGCACATTTTCTTTTTGTGTTCCTTCATGAGTCTGTTGAACCTCCTCCCCTCAAGACTAGACTCCACAACCCCAAACACACTGATAGGCTTTGCTCCAGGCTTCCTCTGTGGCCTTTTCCTTCCAGTGTTTAAAAGGGGTCAAGCTCTGTGTCTGTGACTGACACTTTTAACAGCGAATCTCCCGAGCACTGCTCCAAACGTTGCAGTTATGTAATATTTTCTTTCGTCATAATCCTGGTGGGTTTCCTTTAAAAAGTAGACAGTTTCCTAATGAGTTTTCCTGAGTGGATATGCAGGCGGGATGCAGAGAGCTGTGAAGAGAGATGATTTAGGCTGCAGCGGCTTTACTCGGTCCACCTCAGCAGTTCTCAGTCTTGGTGGGGTCTCAGTGGTCCTCTCGCCTCCATCGCTCTCCAATCTACAACACCCACCTTCCCCTTCCCTTAATCATAGTGACCCACCCCACCTTGAGCCCATGTGCTTTAGCATACTCAGCAGTACTGTGGTAATCAGTAATCAGCCTATAGGTTTAAGCCCTCTCCAAGGGCCCGTGCTCCTCAGTCATCTCATCCCAGTCAGAGGGATGTGGGCTAAGCATCACTGTGGCTGCCTTTTGCTCACACAGGAAAAGGCCAATGTTGTTAGTTGTTGTCATTTTTTTTAATCAGTGGGAAATAGCTACTCTGACTGGCTCTGAAGCATTGCAGAATTTTAAAGGACAAGGAGACAGGATGAGTGTATACAGACACACATCTGTGCATTTATGCATATGTGAACACACATTCAGCAAAAGGAATACAACACGAGTCAATACTGAACAACTTGCATGAAAGTAGCATAAACACATCTGTGTTGTCACTTGAAAACCTTGCAGCTCCACTTCTGGTGGCTTTCCCATTTTGACTTCATCTGCATGATTACAGAGTGCTCTATGTGTGGAGTCCTCAGACATGAAACCAGACACATGGAAACAAAAATGCACAGAGGTCCATCTGAAATCTCTTTTGTGTGTTTGTATGTTGAGAATTGTGACACTGACAACAAAGAACATGTAACTGTGAGATGTTTAAATACCACAATTTGCCAGCTAATTATCCACTTTTGTTTTGAATCCAACAAATAATTTCAGAAAGCTGTTGAAGGTTTAGAATCTGCACGCCAATTTGCAACCTCTATAAAATGTTTTAGCATTACATCCTAATGAATTTCTTTAATAATTGTGCTCACTTTTTGATCAGATAATGAGAACATATGCCTTTGATGCTGCTTTTCCTCCATTTGCAATAGTTTTTCCTCAGCTTGATTAAATAAGGTATATCACACCAGGCACTTTCATTTCAAACATTTGCCAGCAACTTGCTCAAGATCACAAATCTTAACTGCGAAAAACTGTTTTAGTATGGAATTCTCTTCTCAAGACATCAAAGGTACATACACACCAGGTTAAATCAAAGATATTTCTGTGAGGGTTTGCACTACCAACCTCTGCAGCTGCTACAATTACAAAGTATCTTGAGGAAAGGGCCAGCACACATAGGCAGAGGGGGCGGGTGTCATTAGTGTTGCCACAGCAACCTCCATCATCCCCCCCTCCTCATTTTATGAATTTCCCCCCACTAATCTAGCACAGATACAGGGAAGCGGCAGTAAATGATTTATTAACAAGCTGATGGAATTATTCCCGATCAGTCATGGACATTAATTCTCAAAGTGCTCAAATGTGACATTGTACATGCATTCATTTGCTGTACACATTTACTTGTTGGGCATTCACCTGGGGTCATCATTAACATCATCTTACCTTAGTTCTCTTTCATTTAACGTAGAATACAGGAACAAAACATCTGCAGTGCTGTCTGATTTAATAATCTTGCCGTCACTGTTTCATTCAAGGCTGGCTGCAGCTGCATTGTATAGTCCGAGTGGTACAAGGCCACCTGGCAGACAGAAGGAGTCCATTCCCAACCTACATTTACCAGCAAATGAGGAAATGATGGAGTGGTTCAACATCAATTACTGCATTTTATCTCGTGCTTAAAATACACCATAACACTCTTACACACAGTAGTTAAATTCATTGGGAATAGAGATGCAATAAAGACAAATGCCTTGTTTCCACTGTGGTTCTCCAACATGTCACAGAAACAATAACACAACATAAACCAACACATCAGCGTATAAAGGCAGAAATGACTCATGCTTCAAGCTCCTTTTAAAATTACAAATTACTGACAAATCATCTCATTGTGGATGCTTTGAAGTTTCTCTCGCATGTGGTCAGCTTTACACTTGAAGAAAAATCAGTCCTCTGTACTAAAAAAGAACTTCAAACAGGATAGATAAAACAGTGACACATGAGTAAGTCAGCATCTGACTAAAACTGGCCCATCTTTGCAGAAACAAATTAAAAATCAAATCAGAATCAATTAGGAAATGCAAAAAGTAATTGAAGTTTTTTCCCTACTTCCTACAGCTTATAGCACTGTATTGGAATCTATAATAATGGCCATTATGTCAGCTCAGTCTGTGGTTACATTATGCCCACTCATTTCCTTCAGACCTGCAGTGTTTGTGGGTCAGAGTACATCACTTCATACAGTGTGAGGATTTATTCTCCCTGCTGTCATGATAAAACCTGATCGCCTCAAGATTTGGTGGCTGACTGTGTAAAATAACATCCACTCTGATCTCCCCTTTCTTCTGTAGCCCCATATGCGTTCACTTCCCCTCTCACTTTATTCGCTTATTAATATCCTTCCTCATATCGCGCAATCTCCCTCTCATTCTGCCTCTTCCATAACCACCCCCTATCTTTTTTTCTCCCGCTCTTTTCTCTTTCTCTGCTTTTCTGGCATGTTCATTAGTCTGACAGGAGAGTGCTGTTAATCGTGCCGAGCGGAGGAGGGAGGTGAGCGAGCCCCAGGTCCATAATGGGAACCAGCATGGTGCATATGGTACATAAACACATCACTGCTGCCACCTCAGACACCCTGCAGAACAGGAACGAAGGACTGAGTGCGTGCGCGACCACCGCAAAACAGCCATTATCGTGACCATAACAGAGATAGGGTACACACATGACTGAGAGCTGGTCTGCCAGCTAGCTGGATAAAACACACGCACACACACACACACACTCATCGTACTCTACACTGCATGTCTTTTCAAAAAGCTTCTTTGTTATATTCTGTAGCAACACATCTCTTCCTGGTCCCATCACATTACAATGCTGCAAGGTTAATATTTCACAGATAAGCCTAAAACTGCCCAGATCTTACACTGTGTAACTGTCTGTTATGATTCATAATGACATAAAAGAATCCACTCACAGTTCACATATCTCTAAATGTTCTTTCTTTTTTTTGTTGCTGATCTATTCTGTACATCATGAAATAGATGCAGTGTGTGTCTGTCTGTAAAAGGGAAAGGATCCCTCCTCACTTCCTAATGTTTCTTCCATTTTTCCCTAGTTAAAGTTTTTCTTTATCTGATTTTAGGGTCTAAGGCCAGAGCGTGCTGCACTGTACAGATTGTAAGGCCCCTTGAGACAAATTGTGGATTGTGATAATGGACTACAGAAATACCAGCTGACTTGACTTCTGTCTCACCCAGTTTTGATATGTGTTGAAATTGTACATTTTCACATTGTATTATTCACATAAAATTGACTGCCAGAGTGTTTTAGCAGTTGATGTTTATCTGACAACCATGTGAATAGTGTGATTGTGATGATTTTTACTAAGCTTAGACAATGACAAATCAGTAATAATATTCAATTAGGCCCTAACTAAATACATGAACATTTTGGCTCTTGCCACCCAGCTCTAGTGTGGACTTGTGGCACAGAGAGCATCAGGAGAAATCATGAATAACTTCATTGGGATCTGTCAGCTGTTTGATTAACATTAATGGGACCAGCCCCCATTTCTCAAACCATTGTTGCTGCTCACCCTGGAGACTGTTTTTCCTCCGTACCCTTCTGCAAGTCCTGTCCATCATTATCTCTCCTCCCTCCATGGTCTACTATCTTTTATTTTTTCTGTTTACTTTATTTATTGTTCTTTGAGTATTGTCATTTTCTTGTCTTTCCTTACCTCAATGATCTTCTTCACTTTCACCTCCAATTCAGTGCCAATAAAGAGTGGGATGTACTTCCCCTCCTCCTTCCCGTCTTCTTTCTAAGCCCAGTCCACCTGCACCCTCCCCCCCTCCAGTCCCTGCTTTTCCTCATGTTTTCTATTTCTCTCCCTTTTTCTCCTCACCCCTGGACTCTCTCCCCTCTCACTCTTTTTTCCTCACCTACATGTACTCCATCTCCTCTCTCTTTATGCAGATGACTCCCTCTGCTCTCTGCTCTCTGGACCCCTCCCTTGTCGCTGAAAACCGTGTGGTCCAGCTCCATTCATCTCTGTCAGCCTGCATTAGTGCCATGAGGAGCACGCACGCACATGTACGCTCACACACACACATACACACACACACAGGTCCCTGGTCTGGTCTGCCATGGGGGGTGGGGAGGCCATGACAGCAGGCCTCTCCAAAGCTGGCCAATGAATATAGATCACCTAGCTATTCTCAACCACTGGGGCCCTGAGACCCTCGCTGGCCCTCTGGGACACTGAGCCCTTAGACTGGGTCAGACCTGGTCTGTGTGGACATGCAGATAGAGCCTTCACCAGTGCCGCACCGGCACCCTTTGTGTGTGCATGCATGACTTGCATTAACATTTTGCAGTCATTAAATGGGCAACAGTGCAATATATATGTGGTGTTATTCGACAGCGAACTCCAATTTGATGGGGTTTTTTTTATAGGAAACTGTGATGTTGTATCTCTGGTAGGAAACAACAGTCTTGGGAATAATGGAGAGAAACATGGCCAGCAGCTCTGTGTTTACTTTTCTCTCGGCAGAGCAGATGGGGATTGATTGCATGAGAAATAGTCAGTCAGTCTTTTTGGATTCCACATAGTTCAAATGAATACTTGTGCTCATGATACATTGTTATGTTATTTTATAACTAAAACTGTGCACATAATAGGTATTTCACATGTTGGCTTCATTATTTGTAAACTCAAAACAACACAATATGAACTTGCAGTAATGTATTAGAAAATCACATCAGGTACAAAGCTCTTATGCTGTTGCATTATTCAATGCAGATGGAAGGATTATTATGATGTAGTTTTTCTTGTCATGATGTATCTGTTTGCCTCTCTATATGAGAAAAGCAACCACAACATCAGGTATAGAAAGCATCAAGCATCAAACTATGATGTTACAAAACAGAGTAGAGCCTCCTGTTATATCAGAAACTACTGAGGACAGTGTTTATCTTACAAGGATTTCACATTTACTGCAAACATGCCCCTCTGATGTAGTGAGGAATAATTCATTTATGTCACATTTTCACATGAAAAAATACTTGAAAAGATTAAGGAGCACTTTGGCAGCACTGTTAGTATTAGAGATATACACACACAAGAGAAACATGTTGTTTGTTTGTGTTCATTTTGTAGATTTTGCACATGTATTCAGTAAATGGAGATATACATAAGTACAGGTACAGTAGACCGGCATTGCAGCTACAGGTAGTTTTGATCTCAAGAAGTGCTGCAGTTCTCACATTCTCTCAAATGTAGATTATTCTTTACCCGCTCTCTACATATACTATGCACACCTAAAAGAAGCAGATACTTATAGGCATTTAGGGAAACATAGGAAGTGACCAGCAGACAAGAGTGAGTGATGCAGAATGGATACGCAAAAATAAACATGTTGAATGCACTAGTGAAAACCAACCAAGCAGAGCAGATTATGTCTGAGGTGAAAACAAGCCTTGTTAAACGCGTGTGAACGCTCATGTAATTGTTTTTGTAGATAATGCAATGTATTGTTAAGAGTGTAATATGACCTCTGTACAAACAGAAGAGATCAACACCAGGTGATCAGGCTCAAGTGCTTGGGTACTGGCGTGTGCAGGGTATGCATACATGTGTATTCATGTTGCTGTGCGTGCTAGAATGTGCACTTTAGTATGTGTGCAGTGCACAGTGTGCATGTGGTGCATATCTGTAAATAGTTGCACCATGTGTGTTTGTGAATACCTGAGTGGTTTTAAATGTAAGACTATAAGAGGAAGAAATCAGCGGTAATAAGTCTCTCCTGTATGGCTGTGGTCAGCCGTGTGCCACTGTGGATAGGTAATCTGTCTTGTTGCATTGTTGGACTCTGTGCTTGTGTGCCCAATCCCCTGCAAGCATGCAGTAGGCATCCTAATCTGCTTGGAGAATTACTAAACCAGCTCTAAGCTCAATGCTGCTCTTTCTTGAAAAACAGTGAAGGAAAAAGGACGGACGGGTGTTCTGGACCTTATCTAAAACCTACTAGTTAATTGCCACACTGGAATTAAACTAATTGAAACTTGTATTTTCATGTATGTCTGTTTCTGTGTACGTAAACCAGAGGCAGGCTCTTTGTATGTGTACTCCTACCTGGTCAATTAAGCTGATGATTCTGTATAACGTCTTAAAACAAAACAAAATGATTGTAGAATACCGAATGTTTGTCTTGTGTGTACATATGTAGTCAGGTAGAAAGTGCTGTTGGTGTGATCTCGAGCTCAAAGCATTGGATCACCCCTCCTTGATCTCATTAGGTGCAAATGACCCAGTTGGTATAAGCAGATTGGTGACGAGTGGGCCACTCTGAAGGCTAAATGCCACCAGTGTAAGAGACAGAGGGAAAGAAAGAAGAGAGAGGGAGAGAGACAGAGTGTAGTAGTTCAGACCTTATTTTTATTCTGTACGTTTTTAGAAAAGTAACAAGTCTCACATTCTTTGCTCTAAAAACACCATCACAATTTTTAAAACAGTGTCGCCCAGTCAGCAGATTTGTGCCATTATTTGTAGTTTCTCAAGAATATTCAAGTGATTTTATGTGCATTTGTGAAAAGTACGATCTTACAGTAGAAGTAGATATCAATGATATCAATGATCCAAAGCAAGTCTACTGACATACACTGGACTACAGACTAAAACCTTAAAACATTCATAAGACTTTGAACTGCAAAGCTATTCTCTGTATTTGATGTCTTCTGTAGTTTTGGAGCAATTTAAGTCGAAAGCGGCTGCTTTTACAGCTGTTTGGAGACTTCATCGTCATCATATCATCATATCATGTAGAGTGTGGAGCCGTATTTTTTCTAGACCAGAAAAAAAAATTCTGAACTCTTCTCTATCCTACCATTTTTACTCTTTGATACCATAAAATTAAGCCGCAAAGCTCCCTTCTCTCATGATTTAAATCATTCTGAAAAGCTAAATCGGAACTGATTGGTGGATCGGTCTCATCAAGCTCTCATTTATTGCAATATAAACTGCCGGCTTCCCCACCTTCCCCTTTCTTCAACTTTTCAGTATCCCTTTATATTAACATTTTCCTAACATAACATATATAGTTACACCCACCTTCTTTGTAGCATTAATATTGTAAAATCTTCCTTTTTGGGCCAATTAATTTCTCCTCAAGGAAATGTCAACTTGTGCAATGCCCTCCTGGGATGCCTGGATGGCTCAGTAGTGAGCACTGTTCCCTGGTTGGGGGTCAGAAGGTTCAGTACTCGATCCGTGCCACAGGCAGAGCATCGCACGTATGAGCACTGTAACCAAGCAATAAATCCTCATCTTCATCTACTACTGCTTCTGCCACTGATTATACACAAGTCTTAGAGCTACAAGCTTTCAAGCAATTAAACTGCTCCTCAAGGAAATGTGAACTGTCTCATAATCAGCAGGCTCTGGGCCCAATCGCCATTATGGGCGACATTCTTCTTGGCTGGCAAAGATGTTCCTGACAGCGCTTTTCTGATGGGTGAATTTCACTGATTCAAGGCAACTCTCTGCTGTCACACAGGTGTATAGTGTTTGGCCACTAATGATCATAGCCGTACTCTTCTCTGCAACAGAGGGTTTACTTAACATTTTCCATAATAAACACACTCTGACTCACTCATACGTTGCTTCACTGTCTATTGTGAAGCCCCTAACTCTCAATCAAGAATATGATCTGCAAAAGAAGTGATGAAAGTCTGAATAGAAAATATATGTTTGTTGCGGCCATGATATGCAGGGACTAGCTTCCCTGATGTCTTCAGGAAATGCAAAATATTACTAAATGAGTACAACATATGTTCCAAATAATTCTGAATAACTGAGAAAAGCAACACATATTTTAATCAGGAAAGTATTGCTCATGTATGGATTTGTCCTCTAGCCACGTGAGATTTTTCATAAGCATTTGATGGAGAAGTCTGTTGCAAAAGAGAAGACAGCAGACTTACCTGGGTTCATTACCTGAGTGCACTTTATGGCTCACGTGTACAGCACTTGTGCCACACCGAGAGCTGTCTCTTGGCGGTGTTTATCAGTAAATCAAACTTAATGTGATTTGCTATGAATAAATTATGTTAAATAAAATTACAACTAATAAAAAACCCACAGTCTATTGTGCCTTATGGAAATGTACCTTTCACTTTCAGCATGTTTGTTCACATTCACAATATAGACTTACACGAATACCCAGACACATATTGTACACCAATACTGGCACGAACTAATAAAAATAAGTACCACTGGTCCTGCAATTAATAGAAAACATACACCAAAGTCAGTTTGCAGAATCATGAATATTAACTCTCTAACGCAGTAAAGTGGTAATTGTGTTTGGACAGCCCCAAAGGTAGACCGTGTCACAGTTGAAGGTGTTTCATCATTTCCTCCAAGAAGCAAAATTGCCATCCAGTGATGACTACTGTATCCCTGGGCTATTTGAGATTCAAACAGACAGTTGAACTGCTCACACACCCACTCCTAACATGCAAATATAAAGGGAATGGCCTGTGGCCCTCAGGGGGAAATGCAGAGGGTAGCTATTAGAGAGAGACAGAGAAAAAAAGGAATAACAGATAACAGAGAGAAAACAGACAGAACCAGAGAGAAAACGAGCCACATTCCTCCATGCCAGGGGAGTATTGCTGCAAAGACAATTACTTCCTTACAATACCTGTCAATGCAAGCTAAGTGAAGCTGTACATTGAAACCTGTGGTACAGGTTGCCCTGCTGAGAGCTTCTCATGAATGCAGTCCAAGATTGTTCACATACACGTTTGTACACAGAACTCTGCAGTAGTTACCTGAGTTGAAAGCTGTAAAGGAGTGTAATCATGCGTTCACAGTATTGTAGCTGTTGTCCTTGACTTTATCATAGACAAGTGTAAGTATTAATATCTATTTAGTTTCTGTATTTGAAGTTATTAAATTCAGTGTTTTCATATATTTGGCACTGCTCGAGGCAACGCAGGCAAATTGTAGCTTCATGTGTCGACTCCATTTCAGATGTCAGTGTGTTTCTATAAATACCAACCTGTAAAGACAGTCGTGATTGACATGCAAGAGATGTTGCACAACAAGATCTTATTGCATCTGAAAATACAACACTGTATTTTCAGATGTAATAAGATACTATGACCACCGGTCAGGCACAAACAGATTCAGTGTTTCACAAATTAGAAATTAGAAGAAATTAACTCAACTATAAAAAAAAGTATAATCACTCAGTGCACATAAACACTGCATATGTGAGCAGCTACAAATCTGGTGGGTCAAAGGTGAAGCAATCTGTAAACCATTATGTCTGCAGCAGATTCATACAGTTTTACAGTTTGACTTTGTTTTCTGTTTGGAATAAGTTTAGCTCATCCAGTGCTTTGTTTAAAACCAATACAATCTTGTGATCATGTGATCTTTCTTTCCCTGTCAACCTTTTTTTTTACCATCTTCCCACACACCAGTCTCCCAGATAGACTTTGACTATGTTACAGATCAAATGACTTCAGATAGACGTCTTAATTCATCTGTTGTTAAGTAGGACTAATGTGGCATAATTTGGGGGTAAATTAAGACCAAGAAGCTTTGCTGGCTGCAGAATCACCACACACCTGTGGTAGAACTGAAATGCTGAGGCTGGATGTGGCAGGGCTCAGCGCTCGTCAGTCAGGCTTAAAGTAATTTCCTGTTTGTCCTCAGTGATGTACATTTCCAACAGACTGCTGCGGTTTTTATAAATGATTTACCTTTGCAGTGCCTTCACAAAAATGTCATTTTAAAACCACAAATTATGAACCATATTTTTACTGTTTTTGTCATTTGGTACCACTCATCCGTAGAATAGTTTTGCTATATTACTATGGCTCTTAAACTTGCGTGAGAGTAATCTAAAGGCCTAACACAACTGACCCCAACTGCTCTAAATCTCAACAAGTATCGTGGTTTGGCTATATTTTTATTAGCATTTAGACTGATGCTATGAACGCTATGAAGATATTATCCAATAATCCAATTATAATAAAGTGGCTTAATGTACCTTGCTGAGTCAGAGTGTATTTATGATTTCAAAGAAAACTTTCTTGCCCACCGACAAATCAGAAATGAGTATTTTCCATGATCATGGTATAAAATATATTATTCACTGATACAGTATCTTTGACAGAGTGAATACATTTTTCTTGGAAAGAAGAACTTTTCAAACTCTTTCTGTCGCTCAACAAGACGAGAGTTTCAGAGTGTGAAGTTTACAGTGGTAATATTTTGAGCATGTGCCTTGTTTCTTTCTTGACCTCTGTGTGTGTGTGTGTGTGTGTGTGTGTGTGTGTGTGTGTGTATATATATGTGTGTGCATATGTGCATTGGTTTGTATTAGCGTGTGGGTGTGTGTGTGTGTATGTGTGCGTACGTGCATGTGCTTGAAGGGAAAGAGAGAGAGAGTTGTTGCCTGCTCCCTGACCCCTCTCGTGTAAACACGGACACACTCCGGCGAGGTGCTGAATGGCAGTGATTATGAGAGAGCGCTGCACTACACACACACACACACACACACACACACACACACACACACACACACACACACGCACACACACACATGCATACACACAAACACACTGGGAGCTCTGCCAAGGAGGGAAGACCTAGAGAGCAAGGCTTCCCCTGGCTCACTGCCAACACTCCATTAACAAGCAGAGGAGGAGAAGGAGGGAAGGAGGGAGGGAAGAGGGAGTGGGAAAAAGAGGAGGTGAGGAGGAAGGAGAAAGGGAGGGAAAGCAGCAGCAGAGGGGAAGCAAAGGGAGTGGAAAAAGTTGATTGCATGGGGAAATGGAGGACAGAATAAACTCCTCAGTGACTGTATTCGTTCTATAATCTGAGGATTACAGCCTTGTTGATAGGATAAGACGGCTGATGGAGCAAATGATTTTAACAAGATTAAAGTATAATTGGAATAGGTTCTCCATTACAGTTATTATAAAATATATTAATCAGATTTCCAATACTTTCTTTTTGTGTCTGATTTGGTAGGTATGTATTGAAAAAGCATGCCGAGGGGGAGAAAAGATGTTTAGATGCTGATTTAGGAGACATGAGCATATTGTTCTCTGAGGATGAATACTGTAGTTTAACCACTAAATGAAATGAAAGAAACGGTTCATTTAACAGCAGATTTTAAAAGCCATATAAACTAAAACTGATGAAAGAAAGTGATAGATTCACTGCGTTTAAATGTGCTAGACAAATTGCCAGAGTAAGTGTTGATTTAACAGTTGGATGGAGCAGAAAAGACTTTTATTTGCCCAGTGAGGTGAATCGGCCGCAGCTGACTTAGTGTTTTACTTTTGCTGAGTTATATAAAAACTGGTGAATTGTACTTGACTTTTTGTTTCTGATTGGATCTTTCAGAAGGGTGTCAGTAATTTGCAATTACAGACATTTGAAAAGTAAGAAAAGAGAATAACCTGAGTCAGAAAAAGACAAAAAAGAAGCTCAGCATAGTTTCTCATTAGGTGTGGTACATCAAGCCAAAGAAACTCAACGCTCCCAAAGACACAGTGCTTTAGATCCCAACAACAAATCAATAATTAAGTTTAAAAAAAGAAACTCTGGAGCACTTAGTCTACTAAAAGAGAGTAGAGAGGTGCTTGGAAGAGGAGAGTAGAGCCTGACACGCTTCAAAGGGGACTGACAAAGAGAGTCTGAGGGAATAAAGGGGACAAACAAACACAAACAAAGATATGTGTTATGGTCATGTGCTGTTTGCTAGGTCATGCTTCCCCTGTCCTTTGCCCGTCTGGCCTGTTATCAGAGTGGCTCAGCCGGTCACCTGACTGGAGGTGACCATGCGCTGACCTCTGATCAAATCATATGATGGCTGTATTTGCCCCAGAACCCACATGTCAGCTGGACACGCTCTTCTTCTGACAGAAGAATGAATTCCATGAAAACAGCTGAGCTGAATGTCAGAGCAAAGAGCTGGAACTACTGTACTTAAGGGACAGTAAAAGATCTTCAGAAAATGTTACACTTAGGCCTATCAATTCTCTGCAGTGATTCGATTGTTGTGAAGGCAAACACTGCCGTAGGATGCATTTCAAAGGCTTGCTTTCTATTGTGATCTTATTATGTTGCACACCTCCAATATTCAATTGAGAGGAGTCATGTTTGGTCTTTCGTCATCTTCTATCGATGTGACCTGAACAATGTCGATACTATTTATAGAAAAGTTCCTTTTAAGTGACATGTGCTGGCTCTGCAATTCTGGACTCTGGGAGAAGAGTACCACCCATACCTTAAAGGGAAAAAATGCAAATATCTATACATATATACATATGTTTATGTGTGTGTATGTATATGTATATGTATATGTACATATCTCTCT
>JBAJHX010000076.1:16840183-16852523 GCA_037176925.1 Amniataba percoides
TATATGAAGGGTGACAAGTTACATTTTGAACTGATTCTTTAACATCAGCAACAACATATTGAACTTTCAATTTAATTAGGTTCTTTTTTTTCACTTAATTCTTAGCTTTGACATGTTTTAACAGAAAGTCACTGTAGGCCAGGACTAGTTAATAACTAGTGTATTTTTTATTGTTTGATTAGATTTCTACAGAGCTGCAAAACTGCTAAATTGGTGGGAGGTGCTATATTGTTATGTTTCAGTCTACACTAGACTGTGTATGGCTGTCAATTCATGCAAGTCAATCAGCAATTACAAATCAATATGACATATGACTATTGTTTTGTAGCCATACTGATCTACCATATCTTCATGGAAGAAACAACAGTATATCCGGCATCACATTTGATCTAATTTCTCATGAGATTATGTGTGTCTAAGTGATTATAAGTGAGCTGATACTGATACAACAAACACACAAAGAGGACCAACACAGGAAATACGCGATAACTACATGCAGTGACCGGAACACAAGACGCAACAGTAAACTATCATGACCAGGTCCAGATCCAGCATCTTTAGACAGACCTCAATGTGACAGGCGGGCTTTGCCATATTTCAAAGGGTCCTGCAAATGTGACAGAGAAAATGTTTCCCTCTTAGGAATGGATTTGGAGGACACAACCGGTGAACCCTTGTGACCCTCAATATCCAATAAACCACGGTGAGTCACTTCCTCTGGATGAAGAGGGGAATACAAGAGTGTGTCATTCTGTCAAGTGGAAAATATCTATCAACATGGACTACCAAATGTTTTTTTAAAAAATAAGATGAGTAGACACCAGACGACTATCCCCTCCCCACCAGAAATGAGATACCTCTCTGCTTTTTCATTTTTTCCCACTTAACAGAATGAGCTACGCTATTTTAGAGCATGATAGGAATTCCCCACATGCAATGCCACAATTACAGCTCTGACATCATGGTATAGCATCCCGATAGAGCAGAGAGCGTCAGTCAGTTGTTTAATGAAGCGTCTAGGCAATCCTCATCAACTCATAAAGTTGACATGATGAGGCTGGGCTTTGTAGGAAAGTAGAAGTTACTTTGACATATTTAATCTACACACCATTTATCAGCACGCTCTCATATGTTTGAATGAAAATGTTATATCACTGCGCTTATGCTACAGATTCCCAGGGGTATTTACATTTTATCAGCCATTTAAGGACAAGATCCTGGTCATAAACTTTTACGTTTCTACAATTTCCACCAGAACTCTGGTACTTTATGTGAAGTTTGAGCTAAAGAAAAGCCAGACTGTCCGCTTTTTTTACTTCAACATAAATGAAAAAATGGACCAATGGCACTTTCCTTGGTCCACTGAACACCATGACTGCAATATGAGCCTTCCTGTGTGTGTGCGTGCGTGTGTGTGTGTGTGTGTGTAAGTGAACAGATTCAAAGCTCAATTTTCTTTGATGCTGCTAAGCTGCCCTGGCAGACTGCAAAATGGAATTTGACCTATGTTATGTCCTTTTTAATCAGAGGTAATTGACACAGATAGACCTTCATCATAACTGTGCATGCCCTTGCCAACCGTGCTGAGGCCCTGCAGTGCTCTGCCTTTGGTAGACTGGCAAAATCCAGTCCTAAAAAAACTCACCTCTATGCCATGATTTTGACTGTAAACACACATCTGTTTTGGGAACAAACTGACCAGATTCAGCAAACTTCTGCAGTTTTCCTGCATGTGAAAATGTGCACTTGTTCTCTCCAAGCTTCCTCTGTCCTTAGCCTTGCACAGTTATGTTCGAACTTTGTGTCACTGGATGGTTCAATTAATATACAGTAACCAGTTTCTCCTTTTACCCTCCATTCTCCTCCCTCCCCTGCTGAGGGGAAAAATGTGTCTCATTCCAATTTAATGCATGGCCAATTCCCACCTCGACAGAGCAGTAATTAAAATCCACACGCAAAGCCCCATTCATCAGCGAAGATGACAGAAAGAGAGAGAGAGAGAGAGAGAGAGAGAGAGAGAGAGAGAGAGAGGAGGTGGGGGACAAGGGGCTCTGTTGCTCTACCTTTGAATTTAGGAATCCAGACTCGCTTGGGAAGAGTGAAAAAAAGAGGAAGGAAAGTTGAGGCTGCTTTCTCCAGACATGTGATAAATGCCGTTTTCTGCTCTGTACTCCTTCTTTAAAAAATCACATGCTTAAAGTGTGTGACTGTGTGCAAATGAACATGTGCACACTAATGAACATGTTATATGCCTCTGAGTAATTACAGCTCTGCTTATACTTCACTCTTCAGTACCTGCAGTGTTATTAGCTCATTAGCATAGCATCCACCCATTTAAGCCCCGCCCCCTCACATTAGTCATCTCTACCCTCCCTTATTACCGATCCCCCCCAACATTTGCACCCCATGGCAGATTTTCTGTTTTGACAGCAGTCCTGCTGTGCTCTCTTGGCTTCACACACATATATCCACACACACACACACACTGCATGACCATGACCCTCATAGAGCCCCGTGCATATCCCCAATGTCCCTCTGGAGCGCAGGGACACCAGAGGGGCTCTGGGAGGTTGATGGGTGTGTGTGTCATTGTTTGCTCTATGTGATTACGCGTGTTGCCACCAGGCAGCTGTTTGCATGTTTTATCCTGCTGTCCATCTACACATGGATGAGGCCGTGTCTGGCGCCTTGGTGACATCACATTATTCTTGCCTTGCCTTTTTTTTTTTTTCAAGATGGAAGGAGGGTTATGAAATTATACAGCAGGCACACAGTGTTTCAAGAGGTGATTCAAAATGAGTTTTTTCATCTGTGCATGCTGTCTTTCATTTTTGTTTCTAACTTGAGAAATACTTTTTAGAAGAAAAAAAAGAAAGCTTTTTAAGATATAATGGTAGAGCGGTGTCTTTCTCTGTGCAGCCTCTCCAATCCCAGTGGTGGTGGCATATGTCCAAGGCCTCAACCACCCCCTCGTCACCCCCCAGCTCCCAACCTTCTCTCTGTCTGCCTTTTTTCTCTCTATCCTGCAGTGGACTGCACTTGAGCTTGAATGGACAGAGCGGGACAGGCAGCTGCTTGGGCCCTGTGCTCCAGAGAGAGAAGGAGGGGAGGGGAGACAGGCAGGAGGGGGTGCACAGATTTTAATGAGATGCACAGTGTCAATGGCCACTCTCTCTGAAGAGGGCAAGAAGAAAAGGGTGCTCTCTCTTTCTCTCCACTCCCCTCTCCTCTGTGCCCCTTCCTCCAGCTCCCTCTCTTTCTCCCTCCATCTCCTGCCCTCCTCCCCAGCTGGCGAGGGGCTTTGTTAGGCACCAGATGATACCCCAGATGCCCCGGCCTAGCCGCCCCTTTCAGCTACATTCACCAGCCTCCCCTCGTGTCAGAGGTCACCACCGGGCATCTGAATGGGTCTCCGTGGCAACAGTGGCCATGGCGGTTAAGAGAGTGGCAGAGGCTTTTTGTTGTCGCCTGGTTGCCATGGACAGTGCTTAATTAATCTGATTCAGCCCCACAGGAACCTCTGTATGATTTAGGAGGAAAATGACTCATTTTTCAGTTTAAAGTGGTCATAATGCAAAAAGGAATCTTTCATCATTTAACATGGAAATTAGTTTAGCTTGTAACATCTGAAAAGAAAGTTTGATCAAAGTGAGAGAGAAAGAAGGATGTGTGGGGAAAAGGAATGTTTCAGAGAAGTCACGCAAGTGCACATTTCATGCAGGGCTCTTTTAGCTTGCTCGGGATTTATTGTTTCTGTGCCAATGATCCCACCGCTTGGTGCTGCTCCAACCCTCTGCTGGGCAAACACGCAAATGCATCAGTAAGGTGGCATCCACTAAACTAAGGGAAAACTTTAATGCAACAAAACCCTATTTTAATGTTTAGAGAGATGTTGTATGATGCTGGTTGATTCTGTTCTCCTCAATTTATAGTTTTCTCGTTGACAAATGAAATGAAAATGAAAATATCAAGTGTGCATTTCACACCGAAATATTCCATCAAAATGGATTAAAAGACAGATAATGTATTAATAAGAACACTAATTAAAGGGAATAATAAAATGCTTGTCAGAGTAATACATATATGAAAAAGCAAAGGATGGCATATCACAAATTTCACTATCAGGAATGGATGAAAAATGAGACAATAATGACTTAGTGGCTTCCATTTCATATGCAGAAATACAATATTTGTTTAAGATTTAGCAAAGCTGATATGAATTTGGATGGTCAACTTTAAAGTGCACCAAGTCAATGACAGTGAGTAGGGACTGATACAGTAAGTCACAGAGAAAAGTGCATACGGGCCAGGATGATGAGCAGGATGGGTAAAAGGGTGGTGAGAGGACATCAGGGAGGGACAAATGAGAGAGTTAAGAGTGAAAAGGATGAATATGCTGTTTTTAAAATTGCACACCCATGAGCAGTCACTTGGCCTGAATGCAAAGTGATGCCATGATGTTCCAAAGAAATTGAGCTTTAAGAGGGGAAAAGAAATTTGCCAGCATCAGAGTTTTCTTGACAAAAGAGTCAGAAAAAAGTTTGCATTCAGAGATCTCACCAGGTAGGTTGGGTAGTAAAAGTGCAATACATCTCTCATACATGAAAGTATGACGCTAGCTGCGATTCATGAGTCACGGACTAACATTTTGAGGTCAGTGTTAAGCAGAGACACAGCGAAGCCATGAAAGGTTATCACAAAAGCCATATACATCATATCATATTTTCATTCGATCCACATAAATGCACTTGAGGCTTGTTACATGCCTGCATTTCATTTCGTGCATTTACAATTGAATTGTGCCGGGCTTCCTCTGCTCTGACTCGGGTGTCTCCTGGCTCTCCTCCACTTGCAGCCTCTGTTGGTCACGCTGTCCAAACAGATCAAAGGTCACATGATAAGGAGAGGGCGAACACTGGGGCCCATTCAGCAGCCCGGACTAATAGCGTTCAACATATGGGCACAGAAAAAGGGAGAAAGAAAGAAAAAAAGAAAAAGTTTTTGGCCACAGTGTGTGTCTTGACAAGTCCTTAGAGAGTTTTGGGAAAGTCTATTCACAGAGGAGCTTTATCAGACATTGGTTTGTAATGCTAATATGGAAAACTGTATTGGGTACAGTTGCATATATTATTATTATGGATTTATTCCTACTGTTGGGATGAACACTACATGCATATGTCCTCTGTTTGTGTGTGCTTATAGTGTGTTTACAGTGTTTGTTTCCTATGGCTTTTAGCTCACAGGTAAACAGAGAGTGTATGTTGGTTAAGCCTGTGGCTGCAACCCCTCCCTTAAATCATCACAGCATCAGATAACACAACTGATCAACACTGGAAACACTACAGAGGAGAGGTAGTCCCTAAAACCGCCCTCCTGCCACATGCAAACTGCAGCACACAGAGGTGTTTCCAATATTTTTTCCACTCTATTTATTCACTCAGGATGGCACACACAAAATTCTTACATTAGAGTCTGAGCTATTTTCAAATAATGCCCTTCTATCCATCTTGCATGCTGTGGCTGAGGAAGGTGTGCGATCAGAAAATAGATTGGAGGTTTCATTCTTCGTTAATCGTGAAATGAGTGATTTAATATGTATGCAAATGACAATATGTGCTCTCATTAGAACGATCATCCATCTTTGGAGAAGTCTAAAAGTGACTTTTGAAACAAGCTGCTTCTTGATCCTATAAACATCCATGATTTGAGCTACGCTTTGTTAACGTTGTAGATAAACAGAAGGAATCCATGAGTTTGTTGGGTTAACTCAGACTCCTCCTAAATAATCCCAAAAACACCAAATCAACATTATTCTGTCTCCTTAGTAGCCATAGCTACATCGCAAATGTCAGCACTAATGTGATGCCGGTAATCTCTTAAAGATAAGATAAAGATTAGATGTTGCAGTCAAGACCCTGTTTGCCCCAGTGATGTAAAAATAAAAAACTCTGATAATCGCAGCACTAACGAGGGGGACACACTGACTTTTGTGTGGCACTTCTTCCATGAAAAAAAAAAACACATCAACGCAGCTATTCAGGGCACAGAAGCCACTATTCCTGATTAGCTCCAGCATCTCATCAATAGGCCTGACTGTCTGCTCTGGCCTTTGGACAAATAGCCCTTTCTACTCAGCTTCACTCGTTACAGCTTTAATGGCTGGAACGGCATGGAGAAGAGTTAATTATTGCATAGCACATGGCTGGCATACAGCACCGTGGCTGCACCAGTTCAAGGAGCATGAATGTGTCACAAGATGCCCCGCAGTTTAACACATGTGATGGAGAAGGATACGTGGAACCACAGTATATGTTTGTGTAGGGAGAGACAGGAGGGGGGATTTTTCAAATCATATATTACGTGGTTTTACCCAATTACCCTCAGCTAATAGAAACAAAAACACCTCAGTGTGCACACGGTGGATAATCACTCACATGTGCTGACAACTGAAGTATCAATCCCTTGAACGCCACCACCCACATATGAGCATATACCACCCAAAGACAGACGCGCACATCTCCCATATTAACACTCTCAGCACTTCCCACGGTCAGTATCAGCGTTTCATTAAGCACACTGTGAAATCCAGAACATTAATTGCTTTTCTTTGAAGCTCTCAGCATAGCTCTCTCTTGGTTCGAGGTTTGAGGTTATACTCAGCGAGGCACAGGGAAATCTCCATGTGTGTGATTTTGAATTCTTCTTCTCTCTTTGATCATCATCCACGTCAAGCAGTTTTTGTCTGTGCCACTGCTTTTGTCACCTATTTGCGTCACATGAGACCTTGAAGTTGATTACCTTATTGTTGGATGTTTTCTCTCTCTCATATTCTTGCATGCTCTTTTTTTCCTTTGGCGTTCATGAAATAAAACAAAGAAAAAAATCCTTTTATTAATGACATGTATGAGTCTTGTTTCACGAAACAACAACAAGACTTATCTAATCCTGTCAACTTAAAATCACGTGTTACTCTTGTCTTTAGTTATTCTGACTATGTTTATTCTGTTGTACACAAACACACACACACACACACACACACACGTTGAATTTGAAACTCCCCATGAAGCTACAAGGATTAGACCTGTACACCTGCAAGACCAAGGGGAGTAGCCATGAGTCAGTGATCTGATCTCATCAAAAATACATCAAGGTGTTTCCCCCGTGGACAACTGTATGCAATTAAATATTAACCAAACGTTGTATCTAGAATCTACCCTTAAACAACCATCCACACCTTTGTCTTCAATTTAATCTGCTGGATTTTCATTAAAACCAGCCGGTGTGTCAGTTGTGAGAACTAAAAAAAAAAATTTTTTTAAATGTGTGTGCTGTCATGAGATCTCCATCTCCCTCTCTTTTTCTCTTTTTTTTAACTCTCTCACTGTTTGGCCTCAAGCATGTTGACATGAGCCGTGTTGGCTCTTTCCTCAGGCCTATCACTCTCCTGCTGACACACCCAACAACCCACACCCCCCATGCATGGGCAACACACACACACAGAGTTATACAAATGCCCAATTAACATTGCTCTTTTAAAATGTAAATAAGTAAATTATTTACCCATGACGGGATGAGATTGTCTGTTGCATTTAGTTTTTTTTTAACCTTCACTTTAAAAGTACTGAGCAGTTATTGGACAAATGCATCTGGTGCTGACTGTCTCCAGTAAATTCCCTTGATGTATGTAACACACACTATTCCCACATGCTGCTGTTCGTCAAAGTTCAAACCCACTTTCCAAACGGAAGAGACACCTGCCAATTTTTGATACTTCACCTGGTTTGGGCTGTTTTATTCCAGTGTTATTTTTCCCTGGCTCCTATGTGTTTAACATAACCTGTTTTGCGTCTGAGCATTTCACACGGGCCTGTGCCTCCAGTCCATATTCCACCGCAGCAGAAACAGGCAAGCACATGTCGGCCTCCGTTCAGAGTCATGCTGCTGTCAGAGGGCAAGCTCTTCTTCAAAGGCAGAGGCACTCGCTGCAACTGTAAATGCTTTGAACCCCACTCAAGGCCACTCTCATTAGGCAAGAGAGTTTGATGGCTGTAATGTCTGAACTCTATTTCAGGTATTTCCAAGTATTACCTTCGTTACTTCACGTCCTTTACACAGCGAGAGCCTCAAACTGATTCTGATTGCTGGTAGCTGATTTGCTATCACACCAGTTGTGACAGAGTGGTATCCTCCCTGAAGCAATCATATCAGGCATCTTCAAGACCTCAGAATCACATTAAATATGTCATTATGTGCTGCCCTCTAGTGGATGTAAAAATACAACACAGCATGTAAAGATTTAAATGCACATAAGTGTAAGATGCTGTTGCATATGATGGACCATAAACACAACAGGAGGGGGGAACTGTCATTATCAACTGGAATACACAGAACATAGAAAATATAGAATAGAACATAGACAACTTCTGAAGAAGCCTTTCATCCTAAATGAAAATGTTTATAACCTTACAATTAATGTTAAAGTTTTGGGATATGTAAACCTCATCATAATCCGTTACTTTAGGTTCAGCTGTTAGTAACAGCAGCACAACTTGTGCAAACTACAAATTAACAGCCCTGTGAGTGTTTGGACCACAGTATCTAATCAAAAATCAGCTTTATTTGTGGACCAGAATAAAACATAATTCAGAAGTCAGTGGGGCCTTTAAGCCTGATTAGTCAATGTGATCCAAGGCCCCACTGACTTCTGTGTTCTGTTTCTATCCTGGTCCACAAATAAAAATTATTTTATTCATACACTGATATAGTAATTCTAAAGTATAATTTGTGAAAATGTGTATTTTCATAACTAATGAAACACCAATAGCAAAAAATACAGATTATTTAAGTTAATAGATCTTTATTTGATTTCTTATCTTATGCATTCTCATTCAAAAGGCATGAAGATAGAAAAGGAGACAGAAAATGGTCATGGATATAAATATACAAAGAGGCTAAATTTACAATCAGTAACATTACATAAAGGCTTAAGCTAGCCATATGGACATGGGGCACAGCACTTTGGATTACTAAAATAACTTTCACCAAAAGCCACATTGGACATAGGCTACATGGTGGTTAATGCTTAACATCATGCAACTGCCCAACATTTGAACTGTGCCTTACCTTCATTCATAAACAATAGAAAAGTGCAGTGTTAATTCATGTGCATTATCTTCCCTCCCCATTTGGCAATGCTAAATATACAAAACTCAGCCCCAGTGTTTCATAGAATTTGCAAGCATAGTTTTCCCCCCAAGGTAACTGAAAATATGGAAACCCAAAAATACAGACAGTGCAGCCCATGTCTATACAGTCAGTCATCACCATAAAATACAAGACAAGTACCATGCCACAGATCAACGAAATCTGACTGGTCCGTGAAGAAGAGAAGCACAGTAGAACAGTCAAGTACGAGATGACAGAATAGGCCACATTGGTCAGAACTGAAACTGGTCTACTTCAGCTACTTCAAGTATCCAATTACATTTCAAACCCCAACTAGAATCAACAAATTTAAGAATCCACATTCACGACCATTACAAATTGAAATCTAAAATCAACATCTTTAAGAATTCATCTTCATGAACATTACAAATTAAAACCTAAAAGCAACAGCTTTAAGATTCCACATTCACGAAAATTACAAATTAAAATTGGCACAGACGCTGATTAAGTATTCACGTAACGTGCAGATTACCAAGAGCTTTTTTTCTAAGTGCACAGAAGTCAAGATGCTAGTGCAATAGTATAATAGTAACTAATAACAACATAGATTTCAACAAAATAAATAAGGGAACAGACAAGTAATATAATGAAAACATGGCTTGAGAGGAAACAAGAAGCTAACGCAAACACAAAGGACAACATCCAGATATCGGCGCAAAAACAATCAGCCACAATCATCAATGGTGAACTTGAACAAAGGCACATACGCAAACTCACGCACGCACACCATGTACCAGCCAATATATGCACATGCTTAGGCACAAACGTTTAGTATGGGATCTGGTTTTGGTAATACTGGATCATGTCGTAGGTTCTACTCCTGTGAGACAAAAAAAAACAGACAAATGTGAATAATACTTTCTGGAAGCCAATATTAATCAGATTATAAGAAGAATCATGTAAACTGTGCTGGGTTTTGTGCTGACCTGTTGCTGAGGAAGCAGTTTTGGATGACTTTGATGATGAAGGAAGCTGCATCTTTCTCACTCAAACCAGGGTTGAACCGCTGCCTACATGTGGGTAAAAAAAGATTCTGAGCAACAACAGCAAACTAACTTTAAAGTGCTTATTCTCATTCACACTGGCACACACACGAGGGCACATCCACACGCCTCACTCACTTGAGCAGTTTGATGGTTTGTCCTCTGAAGCACGGGAGGCCGGTGTCCAGCATGAGTGTAACTAAGGACACCACTCCGTCCATGTAGGGCCTGTTTTATCAGAGGAATGTGTCATCATCTTACATGTTAGCCACCTTCATAATGCAGTGAACGCTTTTGCACTTCTGCAAACTCACCTGACAGCCAGGTATCCCCTCACGCACATCTCCATGAACCACTTGAAGGGTGTCGCCTCCATCTTCCCACCCATGATCATCACCATCTCATCGGTTAGCTTGATGTCTGGCTCCCAGCCGAGGTTACCGCCGGGAGAACTTTCAAACATGAACCCGAAATCTGAAAACACACATAGAAACAAAGATATGCAAAGAACATCAGTGCAAAAAAAAAGTCCAAAATTTGGATCCACTTTTTTCATTTCACTTTCAGATCTTTTACTGAATGTTCTCCTCAATTAGTTTATCAAAACTCTATTATAAGAGTTAAGTGTAAAAGTCAGTTTGAAGAGTCCTAAAACTTTTCGATGATTGATAGTCCAAGACAATTATATCATTTATGTTTTACTTTTTTCATTATAAATATTATATTTTTCAATATAATCATGTGATGATGCAGTCGTGCCAGTAAAGTCTTCACAAAAGGCTTGTTGGAAGAACCATCCAGAACCTTTTATCTGAATGGACAATATTAGGCCTTGCAGACATAAACATTTAAGGCTTTGCACAGAGAACACACCGATGTGGATGAGGTGGCCCTGGCTGTCCAGCATGATGTTGCCATTGTGTCTATCTTTTATCTGTAGCAAGAAGAGCAGCAAGCTGTAAGCTGCCATACTGCGGATGAAGTTGTATCGTGCCTGAAAAAAGAAGAGTTGGAAGAAATGTCAGATTAAACTGTTAAATACAACATATGGACCCTGAGAGATACAGTAATATTTTACTAATTGTGATGACTGGAAAAGTTGTACAAGGTTGTGAGGTTTGGCATTTACCTTCTGGAAAGCTAGTGTGGATTCATCTCCGTACTGGTTCCTGAAATAGTCGTACATGCCAAAGTCTGTCTGTCGGCCCAGCTGGTCACGAGACTTACAGTCAGGAATGCCCTCAATCACTCCACACTGCGGTGGGACATCGGACACAGCAAGAATGAGAAGTCGTTAGATTGCAGACTTCCGGTTTCTTCATATGAGCTGAAATTTTGTTTTGAACAATCAGTAGTTACATAGAAGAGATAGGAGAAGATTTATACTTACTCCTGGAGCGGTGGCCACCACCCTGTAAGGAAACACGTAGAGATCCAGGCCCACCAGCTGGAAGATATTCTTAAACAGGCTGATGATCTGAAGAGCCAGCATGTCCTGTGAACACATGGAAGAAATGTTAAAGAAAGTGAATTCAGGCAAAACAAATTAAGTCACAGAAGATATCAAGACATGGATGGGAGGCAGCAGTGCAGTAAGTGAAAGGAGCATGAAACTGAGACCTGTCGGCAGTCGTCTCCCACTTTAAAGATGGCCGCCTGCCAGCAGATTCTCTTGGCCTCCTCTTCACTCTTTGGCTCATCCACGGAATCCGAGCGACACTGCAGACCTGACGGAAAGATGTCACGATAAACTGTTTGTCTGTGCACATATCTGAGATACAATACCTACTTTAGCTTCATTTAACATTAGCAGTACCTTCTTTTTCCAGCTCACTGACTCCACACTGTCTGACTTTGAACTTGGCCAAGTAGGGAGCTTTGGCAGCACTACATGGAGACACAGAGGGATACGAAAGTGCTTTTAAAAAAGTTCAGTGACGCTTTCACATTTCTTTGGGCATTCTGGTAACTGTTACAAGCATTAGAGAAGATGGTTGCGAGGCCCACCTCTGCATGGGGGTCCCAGACTTGTAGTCTATATCCAAAACTATGGCCTCAGGGTTGCTGGGAAGATAACAGCCAGGTTGGACTTTGATCTGTGACATGGCTTCCAGGCAGGCCCTCTTCCTCTC
>JBAJHX010000076.1:16895459-16906393 GCA_037176925.1 Amniataba percoides
ATAAATTCAAGCCAAGTTAATTAGTTACGGTTATAGTTATACAGACTTATTTCTATATTCAACTGAATTTTACCTGAAATGAATCCTCAGTTATAGAACTGTATTCAAACATCAATGAACTAAATAAATATGCATTACAAAGTAATACAAATATTTATACAAATACTGAAGTAAAGTGATTAACATGTGCGAAATGGTATCTTAATATCGGCAGCATGCTGCAGTTAAACAGTGATCAACACCTGTTTCAGGTGTCCTTGCAGTAAACAGTGCTGTCTAATAAAGTGTATTACAGCTTCCATCACAGTGCTTTAGTACACACACTGGGTGAGGCAGCCTGTTCACATCACAGCACAGATAAAACACTCAAACAACTATGTGTACACTAAATGTGGCTAAATAGAGGGATGGCTGCAGCATTTTAAGTGCTCTTTGACTTTTAGGTCCAACCTTGCAGGTGCTTGTTAGTGTGCACTTAAGACAAGGCTCACGCTCGGAGTGTATCTATACACACATAATCACTTCTGGTGAACTTGGGATGTCTCGACGTACTGTAAGAGCTGCCTTCGCCACATCTCAGACACAACTCCGGTGTAATCCTGACCATCTTTGGCAGTCTGTTCCCATGGTGTCCATTCCCTCATTTGTCCATATATAGCAGCAGCCAAGGGGTGAGGTTACCCACACTCACATTTTAAGGATCCTGTGAATAATTAACCCTGATCTCATCATTCAAATGGCAGTTTATTTTTTTGCAGTTGCAGAGGGACCTGCCATGCTGATCTGAAACTTTTTTATGGTCACTCGCTCCACTTTTCAACCACTTAATGTACAGTTTGAATGTTTTAATAGGGTTTGTAGGTTCAAATTTTAAAAACACTTGCACACACACTGCTGCTGAAGGACATACCCCTCCCCGGTCATCCAGATCTGGCTGGTCACTCAGAACAAACAGCCATAATGGGCTCACTACAGACAGCTATGTGTAGTATGTCTCACTGTCTCCATGTCACCTCAATGCCAGCCATCTCCGGCTCACACTGGACAACAATGAACAACAGGCGCCACTGAGCAGGACGCAGGTGGAATCCACATAAAATCTCCACATAGTTGGGGCTCAGTGTACCCCCAAAATTGTTGCTCTTTCAAAGCTTAAAAGCACCACTTCTAAAGTTATTTGATGTCAAATATTCAATGACGGGGACAGAAGAAGCGACTCACCAGATATTTGGCACACGCGCTGATAGTCCTCGCAGCAGTCTCCGGTTTTCTGGCAGTACGTATCACAGTAGCACACGGTTTTCCTCCTGGTGTACTCAAAACACTCGTTGTTCCGGCCGGTGCAGCAGTTCGGGCTCTCCCTCTCCCTGCAGCCCGCCTCGGCCTGCGGAACGATCCCCCCGCAGAAAAAGGCCAAATATCCACAGACGACGAACCCGAGGCGCGCCGAGCTCCATCCGTGCGCAACCATGACGGACACTCTCCTGGACCCGCTTGCTCCACACTCACACTCACACACACTCTCACACACACTGGTGATTAGGATGGTGATTAGACCTGAATCGTGCTACAAAGACACTGATGGCGTTTGCTATATAAAATCCAAATCCGGGGTAACTTCGGCATTGACACCTACGCGAAGCAGTGATGCGTAAAAGTGGAGCCTGTGCGCGCACCAGCTCTCCTCTATGAGCGCGGTGGACACCGCCCCTCAGCGCTACTGCTGCTTATTAGGAAGGACTTACAGTACCAGCCTCTCTCTCTCTCTCTCTCTCTCTCTCTCTTTCGCCTGGTTGCGCAATTTGTAACTCAACTAAAAGGGTGGTATTACAAAATGTCTTACTATCCTCTGTTGGACCACCTCTGCGGATCCGCGAGGTTAAAAGTGAAATGCAAATGCAAAGAAAAGTCCCAAATCATGTAAAATAATGGAGAAATTTATGGTAACTTGTACCGTTGCGCAAAAGCTAGAACACATAAAGCAATAAAAAAAACACTAATTACACACACACATTAAGATCTGTTTGTGAAAAGTGACCTTCTCCATCAGTTTTGGGTTCCAATCAGAAACTCACATTCAGCACCACGGACAGCGGCGCCGTCACTTTATATCAAAATGTGTAAACAAATAAGAAACTTTGCATGAAAATAAGTGCCAGGCAGCAGCTTATATGGGAGGTACCGAGGTTCTTGTCGAGCTGCAGCGACAAAAAAAAAAAAGATCCCAGAGCTCGTCCTGCAGAATTGAGAGCATCCACCCTTTGGAGAGAAAGACCGGAGAACAATAAGATTACTCACCCTCCACTGGATCTGACTGAATGGAGGCTGAGACACTGTAAAAAGCGCATCAGGACGAGAGGGACACAAGACAATCGCCATTATTGTCATTTGGAAGGTTTCACACCCCTTACTTCAATTAAAGAAGCAATGTTATAGATCAGTAGAAAAAAAATACATTAAAAGTATTGTAAATGCTTCTGCTTCATGTATATGGTATAAGCACATATTTCTACCAGATTTCCAGGTCGTGTTTAATGCATTAGGAAGTGTTTTATCTTAATCTTTAAATGTATGGATTAGCTGGTCTCACTGGAATTTAGAGGCTAAACTTGACATAACATGCAGTGAGCTCACAGTAGGAAGTTGAACCTTAGCCTGCAGAGTGACTAACTAAAGCCAGGCGATTATGTTTCCAACCCCTATAGGATCCAAAACTAAATCTACAGGGGTCACAGAACAATTAAGGGCAGAAGAAAGAAAATATGTTACAAAAATGATGGCTTTACTTTACTTACTCACATTTTATTTTACAAATATTGACCATTGTAACCTCTTGATGCACAAATAATCCACATTAAGACTATAACCTAATGTGAGGTCTTGAGGCCAAAAATGATCATGAACTATGGAATATGCGTCTTTTCATTTCTGAAATATAGTGAAGGAAAGTATCTGTATTCTCACTTTTCACATCGAAGTATTTGCAGCTTGCATGATGGGCAAAAAAAAAGGACCACTACTGGACTCCACTCAGAGAAACAGGGCAACTTAACTTTTCATCTCTGGAGTTCAAAGATGATCTCAAGGCCTGGGCTGTGTGGATAATGTCTGTGAGGATGATGAGAGATTTTGGGGCAATTTTGGACCAGTCCTGTCTCCAGCAGTAGAGGCGAGGAGGAGGAGGGAGTGATGATGTTAGGATGAAGGGAGGTTGGTAGGTTCTTTGACCCTTCCCATAAAGCCCTATTGTACAGACATGAGGAGAGAGGAGGCCTCTCTCATCACTGGTGTGTGTGTCTGCGTGTGTGTCATGTATGGAGGGAGAGACTCACAGTTGGTTCAAAGGCTCTTGCAACAGCTCCACCTACTGTTTAAGATTTTGGTATGTAGTGTGGTTGTGTCTCAGTATAGTTCAGCCAAAAAGTTCTTTTTTTTTTGTTACTTTAAAGCTTTAGTTTACAGTTAGTGAACTTTGTAGATTCAAATTATTCCTAGAAATATAATCTATAAACAAATTACTATGTAATTTTATAGATTTAATTACCCAGCAGTATATAAGGTAGGTGATTAGTCCCATCTTTGCCAACATTAAAGTGATGTACACATTAATGCATCAATAATTGTCATTGATTACTGCTCACCTCTACTCCAGCTTTCCTTGTGTTTCTGACCTTTTCCCTGCCCTGCTGTGTTTTGTACTTTTCCCATGTTTCTCTGTGTTTGTGGGCGTGAAGACTCCCTCCTCCTTCACAGCTCCAGCAGCCAGCACACCTGAGCGCCATCAACAAATCAGCAGCTTTCCTCTCAGTCTTTAACAGACATTCAACTTGAGAGTATATCTACAGTGTGGTATTGCTATTTTTTACTTAATCAAAAGCTGACACACACACACACACGGTACCTCAGTACACTTTCCTCATTCAGGCCACTTCGTCCTGTCCTCACTCTCATCTTCTCCAGAGAGCTGTGCATTCCTTCTCACAACAAACACTGCGGTACCAGGGTGGTGTGTGTGTGTTTGTGTGTGAGAGAGCACATGAGAAAAAGACTAAAACAGACAGAGAGAAGAAGAGAGAGAGAGAGAGAGAGAGAGAGAGAGAGAGAGAGAGAGAGATGGATGGTTGATTCACCCTACATGAGCATAAGCCAAAACTGGAACAATGAGCAGCCTGTTCAAGTCCTCCCCTGCTTGCCCCCCATGGTTTGTCCCAACAAGATTTGTTGTAACAAAAAGGGTGAGAGAGAGAGAAAGAAAGAGGATTAAAAAAAACCAAAAAACAGAAAAACTGACAGCATACTTTTGAGTTTTGAGATGTTTGTTTTAATGAGTTTTAAAATCTCCCAACAAACAAAGGACTTTACATTGAGCACAGACAAAAGGACAGGATGATGTTTATTGCACAAGCTTCATAATAAAGAGCCACATGACCTGCACACACACAGGCTTGGAAAACACTGATTTGCTATAACAATTCTCTTGGCTATTTGGCAGTGGGACAACAAGCATTTTGTTTTTGCCAAATAAGAAAATACAAAGAAAACCTGAATAGAAACAGAAATAGGGAAATATAATCCATCTGTACTTTGACACGATTATAACAGTAATCCACAGAGAGTATGACAGTTTTCATTACTATACTGGTGGCAAATGGAGGACAAGACATTCTTGTATTATTTTTTTATGAAAAAACATTAAAACGTTTAATGGGTCACTAATGGTTGATCACTGTAAAAGGCACATGAGTGAGAAGTAAAAACAAACCCTGAATGAAACATGGCACTGAAACAGAACGGCACAGGAAATGGATCTGCACAGATTGCAATACCAAACGTTTTGGGTGGGTGACCCCTTTACAGTAATTGAAGTGGTGCCTACTCGCAACCTTTTGCCACAGGATGTATTTTGTGTGTAGCAGAATATTTCTGCTTTCCTGTCAAATTATTTGTTATGTGACCTTTCTGAGGGGTCCCGACCTCCAGGTAGGGAACTGTTGGTGTAGCAAACATTTGTAGTATTGATGAGCAGAGACTGAAAATGGCTTCTCGTGTAAACAGAAGACAAATAACAAATCAATGGCAGGAATCTGGTGTTAGGATATGACCTGATGAACAGTAGTGCTTCCATTGAAGGGGAAAAAGAGGTCTGAGGTTACTTTGTCTGCACGACTCAGTGTCGTTGGGTCATTGAGACTCACAGTGAAATACAGTATTAAAGTATTTTCCTAACATCTGAAAAACACCTCTACACCCACACCAGATCACAGAAAATACTTGACACAAGCGGCACAAGTTAACAGCAAATAGTCTCCCAACCACTGAGATATTCAACATTCACCTTTCAATAAATACATTTCTAAGGTAGTCACAATATGAGCCATAATATTTGCTCTTCTTTACTTAAGATAAATAAGCTACTTTTGCATGTTCTCACTGTGAACACACTTTCATAGTTTAACAGGTTTGGCATTTGACGCTGAAATAAAATATATCATACTTTACAATAAAAATGTAATGCTGGTAATGAACTAAATTAAAATCTGCACTGTATAAAAATAATTGTCATTTCATAAATGTAAAATCATTCTATTAAAGGCTTAGTTATGGAAGTAATTGCAGTTTATGTGACTGTAAACTGCAACCAGCTGCAGTCTGGCTCGTCTGGATTTAAAACCATATTGGGCACAAGAGACAGAGAGCAACACTAACTCAATAAAGTCTGGTATGACACACACATACTTGTAGTAAACATCAGTGAAACAGCTGTGAATGACTACAAATACTTATCTTCACTGACAGAGGGCATTTTACAAAGCAGGTTTACAAAGAGAGTCAACCAGATAAACTGAAGCTTGATTTTCTGCAAAAATGTTGTTTATAAGCAGTCATCAACATGTTGAATGTTGCTGGTACTGATATGATATATAATATTTGGGTTTTGAACATTAATTGACGATGTATCTCCAGGACAAAGCATCTTTTTTTTACAATTATTTGGCTAACTTTATAATCCCACTTTGTGAAAGTGACCCTCAGTCTTGTGAGGTGTCTCTGTGCTGAGCACCAAAGCTCTGCATACACTCCAGCTGTCCACATGTGGGCAACACTGGGCCTCTTTTCAAGCTTTAGTTCTTCTCTGTCTGTGTCTATGAGCTCTTAACTTCCTGGTTAGCATGTGACACTGATCTAAGTTCAGCCCTCTGGGATCTGGGAAACGCGGATCTGTGTCTGATGCCAGTGAAGCAGGAAGCCGCTGTCCTCTCTGTACTTCCAGCAGCTCAGTCCGTCTTCCAGACGGCATTCAGGACCTTCACCACCTCCTCATAGATGATGAAAACTATGGCCACATCCAGACACACACGGCCCAGCCGAGGAACTGTACCTTTATAGAAACTATCAATGGACACAAAGAGAGAGCAGCGTAAATACAAAACATCAGTGATAAGGAAAAAGCATATTTACTGATGGCTAGTACAACTCTATATCCGATAGTAATGCAGTAACAGACTTAAAAAATGTTAAACAAAAGGTTGAATTGTAATTTTGGGCCAATTCATCCTCTTTCTGGGGGCAAGTCTATATAGATTCAGCCCATGTAGATGTAACATTTACTGTTAATAACATAACTTGCAAGACGACAAAGCAGTTGATGCTCGCTCTGATGAAAGAGGACAAAAGCCTGCTGGTAACCTAAAACCACAAACTAAAACAAAGTGAAGGCATACTCACGCTCTCAGGCCCTCATATCTCAGGATCTTTAAAGCACAGTCCAATGTGCTTTTATATTTATGCGCTTCCAGACCCTTTAGAGAGAAAAGAAAGGCACTGTTATTCCTAATCAGTGTCAGACGCTTGGAACAACTTGACAAGGTTGAATTAAAACACCAGAAAGTGGGAAAAAAAATGTGTTTTGTAACACACAATGTGTTATGTACCTGCATCCTTGTCTTGATGACATCAAGAGGGGTGTTTCCAAAGACACTGGCTGCTCCTGCTATGGCCCCGAAGGCTCCAGTCACCAAGGGGTTGATAGCTTTATTGGGGTTATCGCCTTGTGGAAAGACATAAGAGAAGAATAAGTCACACTGTATGTTTTAATGCATATTTACTGGTACTGGTACTGAACAACCATGAGCATCTAGCTGCTGAGGTTTTTCCACTGTTTGGACCTCAGATGAGAAACATTTCCCAATGTTTATATATACACCACACAGTAGTAATCTTCACAGTAAACTGCATCCCATTCTATACACAAATACGCTCATCAGTTTGGATGCTTTCAATTTTCCAGGAGGTTCTGAAGTTGTGAAAGTCTGAACAGTCGAACCATTTAAACAGAGCCTGGTCTGACAAACATTCGACATTCGGCTGATATTTTGGCTCGTTAGCAGTGTCGCAAGCTCCATTTCTTACAATAATAAACAGGCAAACACAAGCAGCCTTATGCACACTGACCTTTGTACCAGTTCTTCAGGGAGGTCATCACATAGAACCGAATAGCCTGGTTGGAGCCTTGTTTAAGGACCGTGGCAGTGAGACCCTGGTATGTTCCTCTTAACCCTGGTAAGGTATGAACAGCGGGCATATTTATTATCTTCATCTTAACTTTACCAAACAACATCATGCCTGGATGCAACAGTTCATTTATTTATTTGACACAATATTTTCAACTGCGATACCCTTTCTGACCAGTAGATGTCAGGTGAATCACACGCAGCGAAGCTTTACCTTGTGCCTTGACAATCTCTCTGACTCCGTGGAAGAAGCCCTTGTATTTTGGGTTGGCTGAAGTCTGGTCATGAATAAATTTCACCTTGTGGGAAAAAATAAAATGAACATGGTGATCATCATCAAAAATAGTCAATGTTGCCTTACTATAAAAGATGGGAAACACACTGAGATGAAACCACTGTGACAAATGTTTAGTTCAGTGAATTTGCAGGGACACATTATCTTTAACTGAAAACATAATAAACTGACAAATACCAAACACAGCAGATGTTTTATCTATATTTTCAATGAATCTTATATACAGACAGTCATATGCTTATTTTGTGTCTCAAACCTCCACAGCGCACAGTCCACATTGAAAATTACAGTACACAAGACAGATGTTTCATGTACATCTGACACATTCACGCTGGTGTGACACAAAATAAAAAACCAAACAAATCATTTGAGAAATTGGTGCAAAGGTCAGATGCTAACATACCTTGACGGTTTCCATGGGACAAACCACCAAAACAGCCTCGGCCACCCCGGCTCCGAGCCCACACATCAGGCCCCTGGTGCTGTCCAGTCGACCAGACTCATCCTTTGCACGGTTGCTGAGGAACTCGAACACACCAAACCTGAGAAACAACCGAGCCAGCAGGGAATTATGGGGCAAGTTAAGACAACATTATTATTATGCAACATTATTTTTTGTGAAATGCTGCAATTGGATTAATATGGTTTTTATCACCAAAGATGATCTTCCAGCTAATGTTTGTGTGGCTAAAGTAAATGATAATGTTGCAGCACAAGATAATGAGCTTCTCTGCTTTCAACTTTACCTCTATATCTACAGCGCAAAACAAAAAAAAAAGGATGGAAAGATAATTATATTGCTCCACATCAGCACAAATCAGGTACTATATGTGCACTCCATGACTTGGTGAGGACAAATAAAGGCAGAACCACGGATGCACCTCAAGGCAAGAAACTTCCTTCCAACTCAGATTTTTAGTGGAAGCTGAAAAGTGCTGAAAGTGCAGAATGTGCTCAGGGCTTTTACTTTATTGTCCTGCCTGGGTCCTCATTAAAGATGCACCAATAAACTGCAGCGTTTCAGTAACCAGCGAGTGACCAGCAACAGCTGCCATGGAAGCCGGCCCAGAGAGAGAGAGACAGAGAGAGAGTGGTTTATGTGTCTCCGCAATCAGAAAATGTTGTGCCAGCGAGTCCTTTACAAGAAGGGTTATTTATAGATGGAATTGAATTGTGGTGAAGGGAGGACACTGCCCGGTACATTTAGCAAAGGGGCGGGGGAGGACAGACACTTGGTCTTGATGAATGCTTTGTTTTCCCCTCTATCTTCTCTCAGTCTGCGTTTACCTGCCGTCGTCGGCGCTCTGACAGACCCCATCTCTTACACACGCCTCGTGCGATTTTCTTCTCCGCCTGCCTTTCTATCGTCACATTTTCCTCTGCTCATTAACCTTCCACATCTGCTTCTCTGTCTCGCGCAAATTTAGTTTGTTTTGAGAGACAGGCTCCACACAATTAACCGACTCCCGCTGTCGAGCAGCAACAAACAACGCATAAAAATAAATCCATTCCTTTCTCGCTTTATGTGCACCACTTGCTGGCTACAAACAGCTCTTAAGCTTTTGAGAGAGTCAGAAATGAAACAGTGCACTTCCCTAGAAGCTTAGAAGACAGCAGTGCACTTAATAACTAACCTTGTGAAAGAAATGCTATTCATTAAAAGCCAAGAGAAATATGCCATTCTCAGTCCTGCTCCTGTGCCAATTTACTCTCCAAATTCTCCCCTTTTTAGCAAATGGACTAAACTTCACAGTTAGAATATGACACATCGTGTTTTGGCCGACATCCACTGTGGGAGATGAGTCACTCTGGACAGCAGAGTGCTGCCCAATCTTCATTAGCGGGGCTCTCTACAAGGTCAGCTGTGCAGACGAGAAGAGGAGGTGAAGCAGGGGGGGAAAGAGTTGGCTGAAGAGGCAACAGTTAAGAAAGAAAGGAGGCTGGGCAGGCAAGAGAGAGGGATGTAAATATGGATGAAGGGTTAAGGGGAGGAAAAGGTCAAAGGCTCTCTTGTCCTGTTCCCTCTCAAAGCTCCCTGACAACCCTCCTGCAGACTATATGGCGCATGATGATGCACAGGCAATCAGTTAATGGGATGGGGGAGAGAGAAGGTTGGGGAGAGAAAGGCGCACGAAAAGGGGGAGGGCGTAGGAAAGGGGGAGGGCAAGGAAGAAGAACGGATCGAAACAAACGACTCAGAGGAAGCGGCGGTCAATGGAAAAGTGCCAAGGTAGTCTAAATAAATCACATCTAACTGTTCCGATCTCAGCAGCTTTCAATCTCTCCCTCATGTTTCATTATTTTATTCACCTTTTCACGTTTTGCTGTATCACCTATATCAGAATTACTTAAAGCTGACACAAGATAAAGCAGGGGATTCATGAGATGATTAACAAGACAGGAGCACAGAAATACTGACGCCTCTAGAGAGAATTCAGATAAGACAAACCCAAAGACTGAAAACTGCACTGATGGGTCATGAGTAGACATAGTTTCCTTTTAAGAGGTAACAAACTAAACATCTGAATATCTGGGCTAAATAATGGATTCAGAATGTATTTAAGTATATTTCTACATTCAATATACATTTTATACACAATGTAGTCTGATGACGAGAGCAGAAACGGGATGTGGCCTCAACCCCTGTTCACCTCAATGGGAGAAAACACTCCTTAGAGCAGGAACAAAACCATTTAGATCCACTCTGGAGAGGACGCTGAAGGCTGACTGACACACTCATATGTGCACACACATAAACACACACACAAACACTGTACATACACATACACACATCCATTGACAGAGTACCAACAACAGTCTCCCTCTCTGTACCCCTATTGAGACCCTGCCTGAGTTTGAGTGGCATCTTTGCTCCGCCTGGCTGGCCCTGTCTCTCCATCGTACAGACAGGCTTTACCCTCCAGCATAACACACACACACACACACACACACACACACACACACACACACACACACACACACACACACACATACATAAACATGCACACAAAAAGAAAGGAAGAAAGAGAGACTGTTGAAAAATGAAACAGAGAACAAAAAACGGTTACAATAAAAGCGTCTGGCTTGGTTTTGTGCTCTGTGTGTGTGTGTGTGTGTGTGTGTGTGTG
>JBAJHX010000076.1:16908009-16931878 GCA_037176925.1 Amniataba percoides
TAGATAGATAGATAGATAGATAGATAGATAGATAGATAGATAGATAGATAGATAGATAGATAGATAGATAGACATTTTTATAGTGAATTTAATCCCACATTCAGTTAGATATCCATTCACAAAGTGATAGGCTGGTTAAAGCTGAAGGTTTGCTGTTAAAAAGCATCTTCATACACGTCTTACTCACTGATTCCTCTGTATTTGGGTGGACTGGCCTTCTCATCCAGTTGCAGCTGGGTCTTGACATACTCTGTGGGGAAGGTGATGCAGATCTCTATACCACCTGCAATTCCACCTGAGAAACACAGAAAAGGAGAGCAGATGTTTATTAATAGAGAGAACATGAAGAATGAATGAACCTGATCATACAGTAAGCGCTTGCTGGGCAGTTTTGTTGACGAATCACCTAAACTTAGCATACCATGTCGGCCTAGCTGCAGCCTAACCAAGCCAGATTCAGTGCCACATCATCCTTATGAATTGCAAGGAGGTGCCATTACGTCATGGATCATTACAGTGACTCTACAAATGGCTCTCCCTCCATAAACATTAAGAGCACTGCTGCCAAGGGAGGAAGAGTAACGTGCCAGGCGAAGATAAATACTGTTTCTGCTGCGCCTAAACGAAACAGCAACGGTACTGAGAGAGGGATGAAGAAAAAAATCAACACAAGAGAAGGTTCTGTGAGAAAACTTAGCTGCCTCTTAAACGTTCTGCACCACAGATTCAGTGTGTGAAAATATAAAGAAAGAATCCAAGTAATGTAGAGAAGTGAATGAATAAATGTGGGAGTGAGTACGAGAGGGTTCAGCCTGAAACTCGCCACGGTCGATGAGTTGAGGAGATGAGGACAATTGTCCAAAAGCAAGGCTAATGCACAACACAGATGAGTCACGAGGGAAGGAGGGAGGCTGGAGAGGGGGCTGACATTAATTAAATTATCGGCTCAGCCTGCAGGGAGGGGCTCCATTACCCAGGCCAAGACCCTCCATTAACTCAATGACACAAACGCACACAGGCATACTGTGCAGAGAAGACACACAGATACATACAGACAAGCATAAAATTACTCTTCTGGTTAATTAAGAGTAGCATTTTACTGTATGTGACGCATATTCATGATTTACCACAAAACCACAACAAAATAAGGAATGGGAAGTGAAAGACTGAAAAGCCTTCTTTCGTGTGAAATGCCCAAATCTGTCTGGAGGAGAAGTGGATTCAACAGGATGTGGTTTTGAGATTTTCAGATGTATTTGCAAAGAAGAAAAACATTTTCTTTTAAAGACTTTCTGTATTATGTGATTACCGCGTCCTTCAAGTTGTTCACATGGCTTACAATTTTGTACGTAGAAAAATGAGACAATCCAGTTGAAATTTGGTGCTTTGGTCTTTGTGCTGCTTTGATCGCAGTCTTCCTCTGTGTTCGATCTGTGGGCCATTCACTGTCTCTTGAGATATTATTACTACACGTTGCCAAAGTCAGAGATTTTCTGAGCCTAATTATAATTGAGTCAGTTATTAAGTTCTATAATGTTAATTTCCTCAAACACAAGTGCACAGATCTAACCTGTGTTGTGTCTTCTTTCATGATACTCACTTTCATGTCATGTACCGTAAATCCGTGAAATAAGGAAAACTGTTCTGAAGACAATGGTTTTCTTTTATGCTTTAAGAGAAGTCTTAAAGGTTGAATATGTATATCTGTTAGTATGTGTACTGTATGTTTTTTATTGAAAATTCTGGGTCATTTCTACATCCAGCCCCAGTGAAGCAGCGTTTCACTTTTAAACATGTTTAGGTGTCACTTGGTTTCACAGTTTGACCCTCCTCACACTGCTGCCAACGCGCCCTTTATCACAGTGGCACCTAGAAGCACAGCCTCCACTAAAGATAAAATATATTTAACTCAGGACGTATATGCATTTTAGGACTATGAGTAGATGGCATTGCAACACAAACAAAATACCCTAAAAAGCCTCTGACTCATCTCTTTATTTTCGCCTCCTTTGTAAGAGGGGCTGATTTAATAAGGAGAATCAATACAGGAAATGGCTTTTACTTTACTTGATATACTCATTTATCTCACGACTGTAATATGTTTTGTTCCTCCCAAACATAATACAGCAGTTATTTTATTCACTGTGAATTCATTCAGCACATCAGTATTGAAATGAAGCTGGGATGACTGACAGAATAATCACTAAGTGATTATCGTCCGTCATTGATTATACCTGGATACACCTAATCAGCACAATTCATAAAGAACTGTGAATAAAATTAAGCTGAATCACGGCATTCATGTGATCTCGCACACACACTCAGTAACACACACACACTCTTTAATCACCAGGCCAGTGAGCTGTAATTCGGCTAATCCCGGTGGAGTTGTAGGTAAATGTTAGCCACCCGGGACATTACCGAAGTCACATGAGCCCTTACACTGATCCATTCCAGCCATCCTGATCTGGGATCAGTGGGTCAGTGTGTCTCGGGGAAGAAGAAACAATCAACCTCATTCATCTGTTTTCAGCCAACACAGCGCTGCACGTGAAAACCGAGCAGCAGTCACTAAGAGGCAGCAGCTCTGCAAAGCGCACCCACAGCACACATGATCAATCCTCATCAGACACACAGCGCCCGTGGAGGAGACACGCTTTATTTGTCTTCTAGTCCATTTTGCAGCCAACATCCAAAACACAAACGCGCATATTTTACACAAGCATCCACAGGTGACACCCTAAATGACTCCAGTGTAGCTGTCAGACGTAGGTTACATGAGCAAAATGGTCATTAATCTTTATCTTCACAGACTCGCTCTCCTCTCCTGTTGTTAATTTTTTCTCTCAGCAGCACCTTCCTTCCCCTCTCCTCACTCCAACCCCCCCCACGCTTCGCCTCTCCATGCTGTCATAAAATCAATGCATCCACATAGATCTTTGACACTTACTATTACCACAAAAAAAATGGAAATGGCATTGGAGTGATACTCTGAACCCAGAGGCAGTAAAAAAAAAAAAAAAAGGTAGCGCCTGATAAAAATCTGCTTTTATAGACTCACGGAGACTTGAAACTTCCACAAGCTAAGCAGCAGATTAATAAATCAGAAGTTTACGTACTGTTTAAAGGTAACAACATAAACTATTTGTGATTGCTGGACATATGATTCCAGGACCACGGGTTGCATTGATATGCCATTGTAGTCACAGCTTCCCTCTTCTGGGAAGGTTTTCCGCAAAAATATTGAACCTGGATTTCTTCCTGCTCATCTACAAGAGTGTTGGTGAAGTCATCCACTGATGTTGAGTGATAATGCCTGGCTCACAGTCAGCTTTCAAATGTAACCCAAAGCTGTTTGACAGAGTTGAGATAGGTGCTCTAATCACGTTCTTCCAAACCAAAGTTGGAAAACTATTCCTTTATGGCATCTTCAAACTCACAGATATTCAATCTACTGTCACACAAAATCATTGAATCCTCAAAAATGTCCAAAGTACAGTCGATTTAATAATTTCAGCTCCACACTTTGTGCACATAGGCACACTAGTATATGAATGCAAGATGCACACAAACTCAGATTCACAGGCACTTCTTCTTTTCACTGTGCAGAGAGGCACAGAAGAAGCCAGGTGAGCAGGCAAACAGCCAGCTGACAGGGAGGAACAGTCTCTGAAAACCTGTCCTGACTGCTTCGGTGACTCTAATGAGAATCCAACACATCTGGTCCACTACGAGAGCTGACAATCTAGCATGCTGTCTGAAAGTGGCAGGTTCTAAACATATGTCAAGCTCCATCTCCTAAAATAAATAAACATTATTTTGATTAGCGGCAGAGACTTAATCTGCTGCCTTGTTGAGTGGCTGTGGATTCTTTGAAGCACGGCTGCCTTAAAATATAAAATCATGATTCTTTTTCCATTCAGACAATAAAACTGTGTGTGTTTATGTGCATTCACCAGCAAATTTATACGTTTTGCAGCAGAATGAATCTATTATTCATCCCGATGTTCCTTATTTAGATAATCATCTCTCAGTTTAAATTCTCTGGAGTCTGAGGGAAAGATGTTATAATGTCCATATCTCAAGTCCAAACAGAGAACATAGCCAGAGGACCAACGTACTTCAAACGTGAGGATTCCTATTAATAGAGCCGTAATATTTCTGTTTGCCTCACGCAAAACATGAAAAGAATTATTCATCTGACGTCTGGCCTTTTAGGCTTCCTCTGTCCTGAACAACACTCCCTAATGTTACACTGATGCTTAATTACGGGAGGGATGTTGATTAATTTTACATGGGAACTGTTTTAACTGCTTAGACCCCTGCAGCATGCGGATCGTACACTGATTTACATGAATGGGACAACTGCGCGCAGGTTGTTTTGACAGTGTGTGCAGTTGTCTAGTAGTAGTAGGATGGAATGTTTTAAAGGTACATTAATCGCACAATTAATTGATTGATTACCAGTCAGCCATGATTTTACGGATTGTCACTTTACTGTTTTGGTCCTCAACACTTTCCTCTGTGTGGTTTCCGGATGCAGGAGGCAGCTGTTTTCAGTGGAAAAGCCCTAAAAACCCTCTTTATTCTATCTTCTGTGGACCACAGAACACACTGGTGAACATAAGGGAACATTTAGCAGCTAAAAGAGCCAGACATTTCCCTCAGGACTACACGCACGACTCCATCACTCATACTGAGAAACTGATTAAAAAAGGACGTTTTCGAGGCCTTTAAAAGATTGTTTTTAGGCAACCATCGATCAAGACTAAGACAGCAACAGGGCAATGAATTGAAAATGAATTACCATGCTGTGATTATATAACTTTGACAAAAAAATACAGCACCATAGTTCAGTCTGATCAATCATCTCGAGTAAAGACCAAACAAGTTCATTTTTACACATTAATGAAACCACTGGCTGATTGAAAGACTGGAAATCAATCTAAAAACCTCAGATGTCAGATGACAGCAACGGCAAGTATAACATCTAATATGTAATATTAAATTATGGCACTCGTTTCTGTTTGTGTGTCCATGGCTGCATTACACCAACATCTAGCTGACAAGCTGTTGCAGTCGGCGAACTGTGATTTATTATCTCGCCTCCTGGTACTCGGGGGTCGAGTAACAGGAGGCGAGCAGCACAACTGTGGAGGGGAGGCGACTGTGTGCGTCACCTGTGACGCGAGGAAACGGGGAGTAAGCGCACAGTTTGACGAGCGGTCTGAGCCCGAGAGGAGACAACCACTCAGAAAACCTAACTGGCTGCCCTGAGGCCGAAGAGAGAGAGGGAGAGAGAGAGACGGAGGAGAGGAAAAGAAGGAAAATAGAGCACGAAAAGTGACATAAAAACAAAGCTGTCTCACTGGAAAATCCAATCTATCATGAAATCAAGAAAAAAACTTTCTCCCTCTGTCCACCCCTCTGCTCCTGAGGCTCAGAGGCCTCATAAATGAAAGCCACAGCGGCGTATGAATGCACAACAGCAAGCTAATCAGGACCAGAGACCCATTTAGACCTCTCTCTCTCTCTCTCTCCCTCCCTCAGGCCTCACACAGATAAAACTCTCCCTCTTTCCGTGTCTCGACTTCAGCCATCACCCGTGGCTGCTGAGAGAAGACTTGAACCAACCAATGGGAGCAGAAAGTGCTCACAGGCCTCTGAAAGCTTTGGACAAGTGTAATGTGCACCCCTCCTCCCCAACCACCATCTATGTGTGCTCTTTAATCCATTAAGCTTTGACCTTGTACTTCTTGCTTTGTCTACTTCGAGCCTTCGGGCATGCACGTACGGTTCCCTCTCACCACGCAGACATGCTGCTAACCAAAACAGATAAAGCAAAAGTAGCATTAGCGTGGCACACTGGGAGACGTGTCAGCTGGATTTATGAACTGACACGGCTGAGCGAGAGGAATTTGAATCCAGACCATGTAAACTACCAGCTGCAGGGTTTGATGGACGATATCTCTCCGGTCAGATTGAAACTCGCGGTTCATCTGTCGCTGAGTCACGGCAGTGGTGCTCTCTGAATGTGTGCTTTCATCAAACTGCACACACGTTCATTTCCAAAACCTCTGAAAGGCAATAATAAATCGATGGTTTCTTAACAGCGAGAGCCGGGAGGAGTCAGAAGTGTTGCACAGAGTTGAGGACGCAATCGCGCTGCTGTTGCAAAACTGGACAGACAGGCTGGAGACAAGCTAAATGGCACAGCGAGGGACAAGAGGGAGCAACACGGGACCACATCCAGTCAATCAGGCTGCATGGGACTGATGGGGGGAAGGGGAAGGTCTCACCGCGGCCACATTTTCATTCCTCTGTGGCCGACAGAACGACATGAGCCAGGGGAAGGAGAATTTTTCTCCTCTTTTCCCTTCTGCTCAGCAAAAAATTTAACTCTACAGTTGTTTTCCAGCGTTATAATCCTATTTGAATACTTGATAGGCTGTTTTCATGTTTTGTTTGAATTGTGCGTCATTTCACACAGAGGCGTATTAGTAGTCCCATTGTATGTCAGCATGTGATCTTTATTCTGAATGTGAACAGGAAAAATGCCTCTCATAGAAAACATAAATTACATGAAGGCTATTTGTGAAGCCAGGGTCACATCAAAATCATCAATCATCAAATCCCCACATATAGGTGAATATAAAAGCTCAGACAGCCCAAAGCATGAGTATCAAATTTTGTAGGGAAAAGTACTTCTTAAACCACTCATCAGTATTCAAATTGATGCTTTTATTACAGCCAGATGCTGAAAGCCTGTCATGTTTAAGTTTGTTTCTCTCTAATAATATTTGTTGCACTAATGTTGCTTGTCCTCCACACCGTGTAACATTGGTCTCAAGTCAATAATCTGGATCTCAACCTGAATCGAAAGGGGGTGTTGGTGTATATAAATATTCTATTGTCATTTACAGCATCTGATACTGATCGATAGATGATTATTAATTAATTAATCAGTTTCCACAGGAAAATACCAGACATTTGCTGGTTTCAGTTTCACAAATGTCAGTATAGTAAACAATTTTTTTTCTTGTTTTGAACTGCTGGTCAGGGGAAACACATTTTGAAGACGTCGCCTCTAAAACCTGTAAAGGGCTTTTTCATTATTACCTTACATTTTATAATCAAAATGATTCATTGACCAATTAAAAACAGCACTTTAACTTGAGCTAAAACATTTGTTTTTAATCCTCAATGAAAGGGAATGCATTCAAAACGATAAAACATTCAGCACCTAACTGTTGGCAGAGAGCAGAAATCAGCAGAGTGCTGCCAAATAACAGCATGCCGCCTTAATACAGGAGCATCTCAGAGAAGCTCTTCATCAACTGGAGCCGCTGCACCCTGATCAGCAACACAAGAGGGGGTCGAGGGGGATTCGAGGGGGGGCAGAGCAGCAGGAGAGGAGGCCTGGAGTTTCTGAACCTCAGCGGGGAGAAAACCCATGAATCCCAGAAATGTATGAATCAAGCCTGACTAAAGTAGTGCTGAGATTATAGATCAATGAATGCATTTTTTAACCATTTTAATCATTTGTCAGACAAAAATTTAAAAAAATGGCTAAAAAAAATGAATCTGTTTCAGATCAATTTATAACTAAAAAACAGTGTTGTTTTTTTTGGAAGAGATGAATAATAGAATACATTTAACAGATAAATATATCATAGTATCAGAGAGCAGAACTGACAGAACAACATTTAAGTTTAAGAAAACCATGTCACCACACAGTCCATTTACTAGGTGGTCAGGAGCCTTTTGACCACAACACATCATCAGCAGATGGATTTTGCCCAGTTTTAAACTAGAAGTGCTTAAAGCGCTCAGGAAAAAAAAAAGAAATCCAAAATAATTTCATGATAACTGAGCAAAAATCATCTGCTGAAAATCACCCTAATACACACACACACACACATACCTGAGACACTGAATAACCCCTGTGTGTCCTCTCAGGAGTGAGTGGCCCCTTCACTGCTGCAGACATCACCCTGCTCTAATAGCATTATGTAAAGTGCACCAGAGGTGATCTTTAGATTAGAGGGATAAAATCACATCAGTGCAGAGGGGAAGATCTGACTGTGACAGGACAGCACTCTTTGAGAATCCTCCTTCCTGAACTCTTTCCCAGCAGTTTCAATGGTCAGATCAGACTGATGAAGGGGAGAAAAATGCAGCAGCTCTGTTGAAATAACACGTTTTACCAGCTGGCTGCAGTCTCTCTTTAGAAATATTGCTTCTGACTTCCTCTCTGCAGATCCAATAACTTCAAGCTCTCGGAGCGTAAAGTGAAACGTGTCATTAAAAAGAGAAACGCCTAGTCTGTCATCCTTCCAACGAATCCACTAAAAAGGCACAAAACTACATGCAACAGTCCGTCTGGTGCAGCTACCTTACATTTAATTGACTTTTTCCCCTCTTCTGCTCGATCGCCCGCTGTTTCTGGTTTTCCTTTACACCACCTTTCCTGCTTTTACGCGCCTGGAACAACCTCACACTGGAGATGTGGAGTGTGCGAAAGAGCTTTATTAAACTGTGCCTTTTTTTTTTTATTATAACCACACGGTGACATTTACTCCAACTCCCCCGACTTTTCCCGTGTGACAGGTGACGGTGAACTTACCTGCCAGGATCGCCTTCCCCGGGTGAGTTAATTTCGCTTTCCCCGCCGGAGCCGCCGCCGCCAGACAGCGCGGTCTGTGAAACGGGCTGATGAATGTGCCTTTATCCTGCATGACTGCCAGAAAAAGAACAAAAAACACAACTGTCTAGAAAAAAAAAGAAAGAAAACCTTCTAACATATAATGAGGTTTTGTTCCCAAGTGCTTTTCTCAAGTAGACCGGAGCGCGCAACAACCCGCGCGGCGGCTCCTCTGCGCGCCCTCTCGGATCCAGGTGAGCTCCGGCCGGGGCTGATGTGGTGTGTTGACAGTGGGCGGACACCGGGACTGTCGAGGAAGTTGGGACGTTTTTTTTTTTACATCCAATATCTGTTATTTGTCTCCATGGCGACGCTGGATCACGACAGTCGTGCGTAAGAGAGCGAGGCGAAGCCGGAAGCGAAGAGGAGGAGAAGGAGGCGCGTCCGTGTGGAGGGAGAGAGAGAGAGAGAGAGAGAGAGGACCCGGCCGTGTTGACAAGAGGGTCAGCGGGTGCTGCTGTGGGTGCTTTGAGATATATATGTATATATATATAAATATATAAGGGTGACAGGGGACTGGTCACTCTGGTTCCTGAGCAGGAGCAGGGCGGGGCGCAGTTCCTCTCTGTCTGAATTACCATCTGAATAACATCTGATTCCCTCTGTTATTAAACCTTTTACGACCCAAGAAAAAAAAACATTTCGCATCCTCCCGGCAGCAGGCGGTGATGGGTCCAAACAGCAGGACCACACCCTCTCCAGACAAAGAGGCTGCAGCTCCCACAGAAACCATCAATCAGGACTTGGCAGCTTGGTTACCAAAATGTCAGTTTGGACCCTGCAAGGGATGGAAATAAGGGTGCAGCAAAAAAAAAAAAAAAAAAAGCCTGACATAAACAGTGTTCACAGCTGTAAAAGCTCTCCACCCAGCTCCAAATTAAAAATAAGACACATACAATAGAGGCTGAACTCCCCCTCCCTGCTGTGAAAGATAAAAAATAAAATAAAATGCAGCAGCATGACTGTGTGTAAACTTTATTCCTCTTTCTGAATGCATGACTTGTGCAGATATAAAGGGAGTGTTTGGTGGGCAGCTCAGGTTTCTTTTTTTTGTTTTGTTTTTTTGCTGTTTTCCCACTCCCAAAGCTGACGCCACGGTGGGACAGAGCTCAGCGCATCATTACAGTGACTGCCAGACAGCACAGGAAGTAAACAACTAAACTGCCACCACTCTGAGCGGCCTCGCCTCAAGACCTTTGCCATTTATTGACCTGCTGTTTTTGCATTTTGTCCTTTTCTTACAAAAATCATTATGCTTTTTTTAAGACTACAACAACACACTATAGACAATACATACGGTATTCCATAATATTTGACTTCTTTGATTAGTTATTTCAATATATCTTAAATTATACAGTTTTCAGTACAATAATGATTATTTTTTTGAACCAACTGATACCAGGACGTGACTTAATGTTCCCGTGTTTTCGTCTCCTCAAGTCTGCCGGAGCTTCATCATCGTTTTCTGTTAGTTGGGTGAGAAAGTTTCATTGGACACCACTTCGTTTTTGACACAACATTAGTTAATACTTGATATACTTGAGTGTAACATGAAAATTGTGCTCCTGGTTGCAGCTTTATAGTTTGGCAGCACATGCACAGACTACAGCATATAGCTTTTTTTTTATTATCATTATCATTATTATTATTATTTCACCTCCTTTCGTCTTTTTGTCACAATCATCCTGAAACTCGTGACGCCTGGTAGCCGAAAAGTCGACTGACGAGATCAAACCGATGACCCAGCGAAAGGTTTGCGGCTGCAAGGGAGTGGAAATTTCTGTCTCTTGGTTTGGTGACGTATCCCTCGAAGGCTTTAGAGGCTACACACACACACGCACACACGCACACACACACACACGCACACACGCACACACGCACACACGCACACACACGCACACAGTACCGTAACCTCATAAGTGTTCTTAGTCCGTATACAGCAAACACTTTGTACCTGTTGTGAGAGGACAAAACAAAACTATTGCACAGTAACTGTCTTTCTAAACAGAGCGTGAGACAGTTGTGAAACCAAACATGAAAAAATGAGCCCGTTTCTTGCCACTTCCTCAAAGCATGTAAGGCTGTAGCAGTGCTTCAGGAGGGAGGGGGTGACGAACACATGCCCCTGCACTCCTCAGTGATAAAGTCTCTTCCTCGTCAGTGCTGAATCACTAAGAAAAAAGAAAAAAAAAGCTGCTCTATGGTTAATAAAGTCTACATGGAACAGCAACAGGACATAGTGGTTTGGTGTCACTAATGTTATCTTCGGTATGTTAAATCCTCTAGGAGCTGAGAGGTGACTTCATGCTGTGTCGATCAGTGATGCAGTTGTAACAACGTCCAAGAGGAAAAGAGAGGAGGGGGGAGGGAGCATCCAACGGCCTTGATGCTGTCCTCTGTGTGTGTGTGTGTGTGTGTGTGTGTGTGTGTGTGTGTGTGTGTGTGTGTGTGTATGTGTGGAGGGTGGGAGCAGAGCTGAAGGGTTTCTATTGCAGTTTCAGTGAACTCGGGTGGAGTGTCATTGAGAGTGAAGGCCCAGTTGAGTTTCAGAGGTCTCCGCGCCATCAGTCGGCCAGTTGACCCAAAGCAGCACGGTTCGGTGTGGTTCAGGTTGAGGTGTGTGTGTGTGTGTGTGTGCAGGGCAGAGAGGGGAGAGAGAGTTGGGGTCTACATGTTGAAGCCATAAGCGGCGGGCTGAGCGGGGTAGGCCGCGGCGGCAGGTTGAGCTGGGTAGCCTGCAGCGGCAGGTTGAGCGGGGAAGCCCGCGGCGGCGGGTTGAGCAGGGTAGCCTGCAGCTGCGGCGGCAGGGTAACCGTAACCCGGGTACGCTGGCTGAGGAGCCACTGGAGCAGCAGAGCCAGTCAACATCAGCTGCTGGCCTGAATGTGCACACAGAAACAGACACAGACGGGGTCACATGCTAATAGTCAATATTTAAATGTTCTTACTGTTAGTTTAAATGATTTATTAAATGCAAATTGTTGCACTGCTTTTTGTCCAGTGCATTTTGCAGAGATCATTTGTTTAATAAGGTTATTTCTTTGTTATTAGGGTTTCAATAAATGAAATGTTTTTAAGGTTCTTTACTTAAAGAGAAGTTCATCCATATCCATGAAGAAGATAAAAGCCCTTACTGATTAACACAGTTGCGGCTGGTTTCAAATTCACAACACATCACAAACAGGTGTCCAAATATTTTGAGTAAACTAGGCAGGAGAGCCGAGAGAATTAATAGAATAGAAGATAAAAAACACCACATAAGAAAAAGATTCTTAATGCAAATGACAAATCTTCATTCACTGTCTTGTTTTCAATAATAGCACAAAATTGCTTTTCCAGTGGCTAACTGAATGTGCCCATTCACAGGTTTGACTCCATCAGAATACATTTGGTTAATGTTGAATTTTAACACCCATAGCCGTTTTTCACCCTGGTAACACACAGTTGTGCACAGACAGATAAATACTGCAGCTCACATTGTGCTGTTGTCACAGGAGGAGGCAATTTTCTCCTCTTTAGGAACCTCTATTGTCTGTCCCTCAGGGTGACGTGCTGCCTGAAAACCTACCAAACACCATCGGCTGAGGCTCCGTCACCTCCTCTTCAGTTTTCCTTTGGCTTTCCGCCTCCTCCAGTTTGTCCACCTGAGGGCAACAAAGAAAAGTGAACAGATCAGACATGAATCACTTACACACCGTACAGGATTTAAAACATAAAGTCTGATTTCATACATTGTAGGTATCCAGCAGAAACCCTGTAGCTCCAGACACTCAGCTTTTAAACTTAAACACATATTTTAAATACAAATTTCAAAATGTGTCCTGGTTACACAATGTAAAACAATCTCAACTGTAAATGAAAAAATTGTTAATAAAAGATTTTTGCTGGACACCTACAATATAGTGATCACAGTGATGTGCCAGTTTTTTTTAACTGACTATTTCTAATTTAATGAACTAAACTGATCATAAATGTTTTAGTTATAACACAAGTCTGTATTTAAAGTAAGACAATGAATCGAGATTGATTGACTAGTTAAAACAGTATATTTATCATTTACCCACTTCTGAAAGACAAAACTACACACAGTGCTTCACAGTGCAGCTAAGGTTACCTATGAGAAGATGCCATGCAGGTTTGGTGAGAATTACAGCCTCAAGTACAAATGTTAAAGTCATCAATCAAAGGGTTAATTCATTCAAATCATAAAGAAACAAAACAACCACTTCACCTCTTGTGGTATCTAGACATGAGGATAGTGACTGCTGAGAAGTCTCTTCCTACGATAACCCCAATCGAATAAAACTCGCCTTCATTTACGCTACTCAAAGCACTGACAATTCACATTTTAAACAAAGAAATGTCTCTTTCCAGATACTATGACCTTGCTCAAGATTAAATAATTTGCAGAACTCAAGGAGAACTCTCAGCATCTTGGCAAGGTCTGTGGATTATCGTGAAACAACAAGGACATTACGTTTGAAAAGGAACTGCTGTTAAGTTAACAAATTGTCATTTTGAGTGTATTGAGCACCAAAAATCAAAGTACATTCATATCGAAGAGCCAGCAAATAACACTAAAAACCATATAATGGCTAGATACCACTGGAGGGGGAGGGGGGCTATTTTGCTTTTTCTGATTTGTGTGAACTAACCCTTTAAAGTAAAGTAGAATTACAGTGGGATTCAAGGTTAAAGAAATATTACATTGTGTATTAAGTAAAGGAGAAGCTATACATGCCTATATGCTGATGCTACATTTCCAGCCATTCACGGTTAAATAAATAACAATCACAGCTCCCACATGCATCCCATTCATGGCTCTAAGCAGGCCCTCCTGACGGATTTTCATCGAGTGTGTTTCTGGACTAAAATCAAGCTACATTATTAGAAGCTCACAGGTCAAGCTCATCCTTGCCAGGCATACAGTGTTTGTGCGGTGAGTTGGCTGTAGCGCCAATTTTCCGATTCATTAAGTGCAAAGAAATATTCAGGCATTGAGCTTCGAAACAGCTGAGGACAAAAGGTTTCTGATGTAAGTGGAGATCAGTTGAAACAATGATTAAGCTCAATTATTGTGGATTTAAAAAGAATATTGAATTTCTGTTGTCATAATTTGAAGAAATGAAGGGAAATGTCCGGACGAGTTAAAACATTCAACAGCACTTTTCTGTATGCAACTACTAAACTAATAACTTCTGAAATGCCTATTTGAAAAACAATATGCACCTAATAGAGGTTTATCTAATTTTATTTTATAAAACAAGGTATCAGCTTTCTATTCTGCCTGTTGAAGCTATGCTGCAGTAAGATGAGGCCATAATGTCTCAAAACGTCCCTTGGTATGTGTTCAACTACCCTGAAGTAAAAAATTGTTTGTAATTTACTTGCTGAAAAAGCTGCACTGACCGGCCGCTCGAGTCCATCCCTACAAGTTTGACCAGTGATTTATGAAACAAAGTGTCTGGTCTCTAGAAGATGAAGTGTCCGATTAGCTGAAATAAACAGAGAGAATTTCCCCAGAGGCAGAAGAAAGGGGCTCCGCAACCTTTGAAGTTACTGTTTGTTGCCCTGCGCTGATCTGAACAGTTAAATATCTGAAACTAAAATGTGTTAACCTGGAGTTAGAAACATGGGGATGCATCTAATAAGTCTCAAGTGGCTCGCTCTGTTCACTCGTATTCATTACTCATCTCTGGAGAGCATTAGCTATAGGTGGAAAGGTCACCCTGTATCTTTTATTTTATTACTCTATACCAGAAAACTTCAAATGTGTAATTTTGCAACAGCATAACTGGAATTGTCAGGAATTTAAAAACGCCACTTCACACCAGATGCAGCCCCAAGACAGAGGAGTTAGAAGGTGAGAGGTATCTGTTAGGCCAGGACAGGCTAGTCCTGGTCCTGAGGAACCGGATGGTGAACAGGCTTTGGCTCCAGTCGTCAGCACAGCATTTTAAGTTGACTGTTGCCAGACTTCTTCTGTGGACAAACATTATAAATGCTGGATACTGTGTAGATGTGGTCGGTTCAACCTAAGATCGTAAAGTACTGGAAAGTTAGGGGACTGTGTAAAATGTTCACTAACCTACCAAACTAGAGCACATGTTGAGTGACTAAAATCTTTCATCATCAGCTGCATCCATCTTACTTCACTGTTGCATATTTACACTGAAACAGGTAGCAGATATTTGCTTTTACAGTATATTGACATTAAATTCTACACAGATTTGTAAATTTCAAAGTAGCTTCTGTAAAATAAGAGATGTTACTGAAGATTACAGTAAGGTGTTCCTACATTTTTTTCTCTTACGTTTTATGTTTGCGCTGAAAATCAGTGGATAGCAGTGTTTATCTAACTACTGTTTTTTTAAAAAATAATTTTCAAGAAAGTTCTTTCTGCTTCACTGCTGGCAGCCTTTATTAAAAAATAAATCAACCCATACCAGCAAGACAATGAGGTTCCCTAGGAGGGCAAATTAACTTGCTTCCAGTAAATAAACTCAAAATGTATTAAAAGACATGCTGTGTTGGTGCTGAAGTGGAACAAGAGCCTGCACACACCACTGCAGCTCTCCAGGACCAGAGCTAGTTAGGCCGTACTCAGTCTACAGTCCATGCTAGGTTCCTACATCAGAAACCTAAGAGATAAGTTATAACAAAAAAACAGACAGAACACATAGTAGAAATAAAAAAGAGGGCCAGAGACCGTCACCTTCGCTGCAAACTCATCAACCTGGAAAAGAACCCAAAGAGATGACCCCAAGTGACCTTACATGTCAGCAGGTCAACATTTTAGGACATCATGATGACCAGAGGGCGCAAATAAACGTAACTATTATTACTTAAGAGGATTTTTACCTTCTTGTATAAACTAAAATTGTATTTAGCACCTGTTTCTAAGTACCTCCTGTGATATTAGAGACTATTGTCCATCTCTCACCTGTCAGGACAGGTTTCTACAGGAAATTAAACAATCTAGGAAAAATAAACCAATTTTAGTGCACAGGTAAATATGCAGAAATGTACTCTAAAAAAGATATTATAATTAACTTAACTTTATAAACTGGAAACCAGCAGTGAAGAACATTAACTCTCTGTACTGCACTTACCTTTGTGAGGTACTCTCTCATGACCTGGATGAAGTACGGCATGGCAAAGTCCATGATGTTGTGCCTCCAGGCCAGCTCCAGCACCACGTCGGGGTGCAGCAGGTCGTAGGAGGCGAACAGGCAGGCGGCGAAACACTCCTTCCTGCCCTCCTCCAGGAACCACTGGAGCAAAGTCTCTGCCAGCTCAGCATCCTTAGACTCCGCGGCGTACAGCATGGCATCCTGGGAGAGACAATCATGGGTCAATCATTGAGAATCAGGAGTTTAAGAAGTTGTCCAAACAATTTCTTTAAGCAGGGATGCCATCGAGTGACATAAACACTGTCCAGATTTCCTGTCCTGTCCTGACATTACCCGTCCGAATATCTATGGTATTACCACATACTGTATTTCCATCTTAAGAATAAACACACAGTGCCACCTGTAGGAGCATGGAGGGACATGCTTTGCTTACCTTGTAGAGTTTGTCCTTCTTGCAGAGCTCTACACTCTGTCTCCAGCGGTTGTTGCCCTTGTACAAGTAAGCAGCAATACGCCTGAACTCGATCAGCTCGTGTTTCTCTAACCTCTGTGCCAGACCGATGGTATCAAAGTTGTCATAGGCGTCGATGGATGCTCTCAGGCCCTGTGGACAACAAGCAGAAGGAAAAAATATCATCACAGACCAGAAAGTGAGGTGGGGGAGTCTGAACCAGGTGGTTTCTAGTAACCGGGTCTCTACAGTGCCACCTAGTGACCACAGAACATAGTACTATTCAAATGTGCTATTTCTAATGTTCAGCTTAAATGCCAGCTACAACGTGCAGCAGACAAAATTACTTACTAAAGGATTTAACTCTGAAATAAATTCCAACCACAAACATACATTAATATATGTCACATCAGATTTAACATCATGCAACTTTTGAAAACAAACATGACACCTGTAGATTTATTAGTCGAATGTCAATTTCAAAAACCTAAAAAAAAAAAAAAATCAGTAATAAGGAAAAGCCTTCATAAGCACACAACGGGTTACTGATACGTTTACATTATTTTGTCCACGTTCTTATTTATCAACATAAGAAACAGAATGGCTGAGAGACCTGGTAGTCTTCCTCTTCTGTCAGCAGGTTGTTGAGGGCTTCGTTGACGGACTTGTTGTTGTGATTCTGGACAGACCTCAGGTAAGGCTTGACGAGCTTCAGCTGGTTCACCTGTTCAAGCAAAAACAACCCACGTCACGACATGTCAACCACGCTTGGCACTGCGTACTAAATCACATGAAAAATAAAGGGGGTTTGGCTCATAGATGTCAACCTCTCCAATGGTTACCTTGCTGAAAAAGTTGACAGCTCGGCTGTGGTCCAACCGAGGAGACAGGATGGTCAGCAGGTCATTTAGTAGGAGGGGTTTGTATTCCAAGTAGAAGGAAAGAGATTTATAGTACAGCTCCACATTCGCAACCTGGAGAGAAAGAAATATACATATAAAAAAAGAGAGAATGTATAGATGTTTGAAAAGGAAACTAATGGTTCAGTCGCAAACTGTTCACCTTAGCAATAATGTCTTTAAACAGCCCTTCTTTCCACGCATCTGTCGGGTGAGACATCATTGTGAGGACAGCGTTGTCGTACTCCTCATATTTGTCGTAAAGGAACACCAGCTCAGCCCATAAATGAGACTGCTCCGCTGCACGAAGGACCTGGAAAACACAAAAAACACAGGACAATGCTATTCTGATGTTTCAAAATATAACACTAATTCATTAAATACGTGGACTTAAATTTGGTATATCTGGGGTAAAAATGGTTTTATAAAAAGACAACATAACAGCAAAAAAACCTAACCTGAGCAGATCTAAGTAATCAACAATCAGCCAAGTCGAACAAAGTGAAAATATTTACCAATGCAGGTACGTCTAAAACAAGCATTTCTTTAAAAACACTTCTAAAGCAAAGACTATTTGAAATACAGTATTTGTCTGCAAACTTTAAGGATGTTATGAACTCCCATAAATAAAAAACAATCAGCCCTGTTTGACAGCTTCAAACAGGTAAAAGAACGTCTAATCAGCAGCCGTATGTCAGCACAGGTTCAGCTACAAAAGACAACTCAAAGAATCTTCTGTGCAGAGTATTACTTTCCTTCCAGGGTGCTGATGAAAAGCAGAACTCTTTGCAGAATAATAAATCAAAGAAGTTCACGGCAAAGAAGCAACCTCCTCCGATTTATTACAAAGGCTGTTTTGAAACACACAAACAGAGGCACGCTGTACCTTTGGGATGTTGACTCTGGACCAGAAGAGCTCCAGGTGCTCCCTCATCTTCTGAGGTTTGAACTTTGAGTAGAGGATGGCGAGCTCGGTGAACATGCCCATGTGAGCGCGCTCCAGGCCCAGCGCAGCCTCCAGCAGAGCGATGAGCTCCTCAAAGTAGCCGCGGTCCTGATAGTAGCTGATCAGGTCCTCCAGCTCGTCGGCGTGGATCACTATGTGAAGGCCACAGATTTGCGCCAGCCGAAACTCCTCGCCATCCACACATGCAAAACACACCTGATGATTGGAGGGAAGAGGGGAGATTTACCGAGAAGGAATAAAAACAATAATATAACCTCACAACAGAACACTTAGATCAGCTTGGCTTTCACTTGTTCTTGTGTATTTGCTCATTAGGACCTCTAATGCTCTGACAGCAGATCCGAGACCACTACCATGTTCACATAATGTGGGATAAAATGTAGAGGTGAAAAAGATTTTCATGTTTATGTCTTGATTGGAAAACAACGTTGTGATTTCACATCTACATAACATTAGCATTTTAATAATCTTAAACAACAATCTTTAGTTGGCACCAGTTGTCCATGTTTGTTTACTTTACTGGGCACTGTTGTTTAATTGAAAGTCAAGTCAGATACATATTGAATTTCCTAATCGTAATTACTACTTGGATGTTGACATGAATGGTATTCAACTCACAAACTAGTAATTACAGTAATGCTGCTGTTAAGCACAAACAGAAAATGAATGAACAGAAAGGATCCCAATGATTCTCAGGCGAAGGCTCAACGTGTTTTTGTGCCAGTTACCTCTTTCCATGTCCGCGTGCTGTTGGCTTTCCTGGCGCTGTCCACAGCTGCCTGGTACTCTCCGAGGTGCACCAGCGTGGATGCGAGTCGAGCAAAGTTGGACACGTTGTTGTACAAGAGCTTGGCTGCTTCATACATACCCTCCTCATAGCATCTATCGCCCACCTGAAGAGGGAGAGAGAGAGAGAGAGAGGGATATTAACAGAAAAGCATGCAGTTACTGGTAAGTTTTCAACGTCCTGCTTCAAAGAGCAACATGCACATTTCTCCAGCAGCTACAAAACCTTCACGCTGCAGTTGCGATGTTTGTCTTACCTGCTGTATGTGAGCGTTGTTAGGTCCGCTGACAAACTCTTCCAGCTCAGCCAGACGGTTCGTTTTGGCCAAAGCAAAGATCAGCTCCGTCTCCACGTACGACTCTCTCGCTTTCTTTCGAGCCATCTGCAGGAACTTAACCAAGTCCTCCCAGTTATCTGCAAAACGCAAGCAACAAAGTGAAGATAAAAATCAATCGCATAAGAGAAGCAACCTCGATGTGAGCCGCAGAGCAACAGCTTACTGTTCTTGCTGGCCGCGTTGACCACCTCCATGTACGCCGAAGGGTCGACGGCTTTGATGTACGAGTCGATGGCCTCCTTGACCAGGTCTCTGTGCAGCTGAGCTCTGGCTAACTGGCTCCACACCGCAGGCTCGTTGCAGCGCTCAGCAAACTCGTAGGCTCGATCCAAGTTCCCTATGTGCTCTATCAGTACCTGGTGGGATAAGGAAAGGGGAGTTGCATTATATGATCTAACATACATGTACTTACAATGACAGAAAAGATAATACATTTTAATACATAACACAATAATACATTTATCTTACCTGTATGGCAGAGGTGTTGACATCAAACTTCTTGAAAATGGCAAACGCTTCCTCAAAGAGCTCGTTGCTGATGGCGATATTGGCAATGTCCGGGGCATCGTAGTTGTCTAGCCTGTTAATGTACTCCATCACACGGGTGCGGTCCGCCTTGATGGCCGTCAAAATCAGCAGGTTCTGAAGGTTTCTGGGCGAATACCCCAGAAGAGAGGGATCATTAAAAAGATGACAATGCCAGTGACAATTATGATGCCAAACAAGCTGCAAGCCTGTCATACCTGTGCTCGCTGAAGACAGAGTTATCGAGTACAATCTTCTCCAGCAGCTCAATCAGCTCGTTGGGCAGGTCTGCAGTCATGAAGGCCTTGACTGTGACCGATACCTCCTCTGGGTCCTGCGTCTCCGACAGCGCCGTCTGCACCACCTGAGATAAGATAAAAAAATAAATAGAAAACAAAAATGACTACTGAAAAACATCACTCATTCACAGGTGGCCGAAGTCAGAGGACGCCTAACCTGGTCGATGAGTTGTCTTCTGAAGGGGTTGTTTTCTTCCAACACGTTCGCCCAAAGCTCCGGATCTTTCCGTCGCACCAGATATCGAGCCTCGCTCTTGAATAATGAGTTCTCATTGCACACCTGAGAAGAAAAGACATTAAGTTATTAGATTTATCCTTCTTATATCCATGTCAATGATGTGCTGCATAATGTGGTCCACATACTTTTATGAGGTCCAGGTCACACTGTCCCCTCTCATAAGCCACGCAGGCCAGGTGGGGGTCTCTCTTCTCGCAGTATTTCCCGACCACTGCACTGTCGTAGAACGGGTTCTCCTTCAGGAAGCGCTCAGGCGTGTTGTTGCTGTCAATGTAGATCTTGGCCAGGGCATTGTGGGTAGCTGGCTCCTCGCACCCTTCATGGATACGGGACTCCAGCCACGGCAATAAAAGTTTTAACCTGAGAAGATAATAGAAAACATATATTTCAATATCACATCAGCTTCGTACAATAAAATGTGGGAAGAGATTTGAATTTACACACGACTGTATTTTTCTAGTTATGTAACACACAACCACAAGACTAGATGGCAGGGTTGAGCAGTGTCATTCATTCATGTTTACTCTCTCACGCTCTGATTTTCAGATACAGAAAGATCAACATTGTGAGAACCTTTCGTGCTCAAATAAATATTTATTTCAGCTTATGTAGTGCAGAAACAGAAAAGTATACACAGAGCAAAAGGATCCTGCATACTTCTTCATAATTATTTATGTCATGAACGGCATTATAAATATTGAAATTTCTGCTTCAAACTTCATTTCTGTTGATCCTCTTGCATTTTTGAGAAAATTATTTTACAAATCACGATGATGTAGGGCATGAAGTGGTTCAAGCAGGCCAAAAAAATGTCTTTCAGAGTAAGCATAGCCTTTGTAAACACTACATCTTGATACCTTTTGCCAAGTCTGCAACTACAACTGTGCAACATGAGAAGAAATTGTGGAACCATTCATCACTTATTCATACCTGTTCCTCTTCTCTACCTCCTCCACCAGCTCGTCAGTGGAAAACTGCCCTCTGACCACCATGATGAGGTTCTTAATGACGTCCTCCGCACAGTCTACATCCAACAGGCCACCTATCACCACCGGCAAACGACTCGGGTTCACCTGCAAACACATGCAACAAATCAAAGACGTCAACAAGGAGCCCAAAATAAATAGATTTGGACAAGGCTATAACCAGCTATGTGTAAAGTCCAAGCAGCGGTCTTGATCTCACTTTCTGTACGTAGATTTCGATGTATTTCTGTAGATTGTTGCGGTAGAGGTAGAGCACCAGGTCATGGACGAAATCGAAGCGATCACACACAATGATGAGAGGAAGCTGGTCTGTTAACTTGGCCTCCTACGAAGAGAAGAAATATTAGGGTCATTTGTTATTAGATTATATGAAATGGGTAATGACGAATCTCACAAAATGATATCATAAAATCAATCGTTAACACTCTGACACACAGGATCATTTTACCTTGAGGAAGTTTTTAACCCTCTCTGGGTCGTAGCAGTTGCTCTCTCTACAGATTCTCTCCACTTCTTTGATCTGGCCCGTCTTACAGGCAGCCTGGATGTACTTAAAGTGAACGTCAGGCTCCTGGCTGAAATTCACAATCGACCCAAGGAAGTAAAACAAGCCTTGAATAGAAATAGCAGGGGAGAAATAGCACAAATGTCAGCTCAGTCTATCATTTAAACCGGTGCAAAAATGTTAAAATTGCTCACTTAATACATTTTCTTGCTTCAATCCAACATGAGCAAAGTCTGCCCTCAAACCCCCACTCATGCAGGACACCTACCCTCATAACTCTTGAAGGATTCAAAGAGCTCCACTAATGACTGAGTCCCCAGCTGCTCGTGATACTTAGACGCTACCTGGACACTTAGCTGCAGGTTCTGCCTGATGTTAGCCGACAACATGGCCCTTAAACACTCCAGCGAGTCCTCTACTGATAAAGAGCCAAAGAAGTTCACCAGCCACTAAGAAGAGGATCAGAGGGGGAAAAAAAAACAGGGAGAAGGTGAGACAGAGGTGCAAGAAGGGGGAGTGAAAAGGGGAAAGGGGAGTAAAAAGTGTCTGCTCCCAAGGGAGACATATTCACAGGCGTGACCGAACATCCACAGGCGTACCTCAGGGTTGAGCAGATGTGTGTGCACCACGGCTCGTTTGATATCGTACAGGTCGGTGTAGTGCTCCAGAGCTCTCTGCAGCAGGCCCGCCTTCTCACACAGCTGAGCAACATGGGCACGGTCATAGTGGGTGAACATCTGATTCCCCAGGATTGCATCTGCGACCTAAAAAAGTTCACACGTGCAAACGCCCAAGTCCTACTTAATATCAACAAAAGGCAAAGTTGCTTTTTTTGTAATCAGGACTGTCATTTCAGCCTGAATGTTCACCTGCGGGGCATGTATGAGGTTCATCTCAAGCAGACGGGTCTGTAAGTGTCCTTCGGCTGGGCGGTTGTTCTTTAGAGCATCCAACAGGAAGGAAGTGCACTGCTGGATCAGGCTGCCCTCCATGAACACATCTACGATCTACCAAAGACAAAAAAAAACAGAGAAATGAAAACAAAGAACTAATGTTACTTTTGATTTCCGATCATCTGTGAACCATGATTTCAGTCAGCATGCAAAGTGAGATTAGAGTCACACACTATTAAGAATCACAGGCCCGGTAGCCAGATGTTTCTGCTTTTCATATTTAACTACATCTGTGGAGGCCACAAATGAAACTGGGCGGGGGCATTAACTTCAAGACGCATCAAGTCATCAAGTTCTCTGGCTGAGCTTTAGACTAAGCAGAGTGATGATGTGGCTTTAAAAAAGGAAGAGGGGGTCACTGACTCAGTGAATTCTTGGCATTGCTGGCACATCTGGAATAACACAGATGGAGGCTCCCACACTGGGCACTTTGTGTGTTTGCGTGCATGTGTGAGGGTAAACGTGCAGACTTTAAAAAGGAGGGTATGTGTAGGAGTAACATTGTATGTCTAGAGAGCGAGGTGGTTATTCTGATGTGTGCGTTACCTGGTTGATGTTGGCCAGCGGCTCCTCGTCCTGAACCAGCATCTGAGCAAACTGCAGGCCTTGGTCTGGGTTGACACGCATCACATTTCTCAGCAAAAACACCCAGTCTGGAGTGTAGCCCACCTGCAAGTTGGACGAAAATGCAATTCTCAATTCAGTTATAAGAAATTCATATATAGGCACTTATAGACTTTTAAACTTTAAAACAAAATTTGAAATAAACAAACATTCAACCACAATGTGTTTCCATCCAAATCTTAAACAAATTTCCAAAAATGTGAATCACATCATCCTAGTTCACCTAATATGATACTTTTGTTTAATAGTATTGTGTAGAATTTTCATATGTGGAGTTATACACGCAGTGAATAAATGTGTCTGTTTTCCACACACAGTTTAATAAAGGAATGGAAAGGGGACATTATTACCTTTTTAGCGTATAGCACTATCTTCTGGAACTGGCCGGTCTCAGCAAAGCACTGGATGACTTTGTTGGGGACGTTAGCTCTGAGGTACACACTAAGAGCAAGGGTGGGGTC
>JBAJHX010000076.1:16934651-16968948 GCA_037176925.1 Amniataba percoides
GTGTGTGTGTGTGTGTGTGTGTGTGTGTGTGTGTGTGTGTGTGTGTGTGTGTGTGTGTGTGTGTGTGTGTATACATATATAAATGTTATCTTAGTAGGCAATATGTTATTGATGGTTAAGTTTCTGTATTTGGTTTAATGCAGTTAAAGGAATTTTGTGAATATTGAGATTCTCAAGATGTTAATCAAATTACTACTTTAATACCTGGCCTGAGATATGAAGTTTTAGATATGAAGCTTTAGATAAGAGAACAGAGAGCGAGCAATAAATCATGGTTATTCTTTTCAAAGGCAGGTCTCTGTCATGTGCACTTCCCCCGAATGAGGCATGAGCAAACACGTCCACGTGTGTGTTTTCGTACCTGCGCAGAAATCCCGATCAGCAGCAGCCACTTCTGTTGTTCGTCAGTTCTGTAGTTGATGATCTGACATCCTGCCAGACTGGCGTGCCGGTCGAATACTTTCGTAGGTTGGGAATCCCCCTCCATGCTCCAGTGATAGACGGCCGTATCCGTCACCAAGGCAACAGTGTTTACTGATATCCACTTCCAGAACATGACCTCCTCTGTCATAGTATGAGCTTTCATCTTGCTCTTCATCTCAATGTTGAAGATCTGCAGCGTCTTGGCAGCTGGGGGGAGGTAAAGAAACGGAGGGGAGATGTGAGCTAAACAGGCAAAGGGAGGTTGATAAGTGAGGTAAGACAGGTAGAAAGGAAGAGAGTGGATTCAAAGCAGCTGGATAAAGTAACCTTTGAACAAAATCATGACCTAAGTGATAATAGAATTAATATCCTCTAATTTGAGGCTGGTTACAAAAAACTACTATATTTACAACCTGTGTGGCATCCTATAACAAGTATGATTACTAAAAGTCTCTACCACATTTTCTGTTGACATACGCTTTTGTTTATTTCACTTTTTATACATTTATTTTCTGCAAAAAAGCTGCATTCACCCAATTTGCCTTCATGGAAACAAACACAATATTTCAAATGATGTGTAAATTAAATTAAACGTATGGGTGTTTGAGATGAGTCTTTTGTTCTTAAACAAATATACACATATATTTGTGCTACGCCCTCACTGGCCACCCGTAAAGCTTGATTTCACAGTACAGCTCACAACTGCACACAGAGAGGAAATATTGCACAAAACGTGAAGACAGGAGAAAATATTTAGTCTGCCTCTGATTTACTGAAATGTAAGTATGAAATTTAAGCCTGCTATCTTTTCATTGTTCAATCCACCTAAATTATATCACAAATCCATATTTACTCATCTATATCTTGTGGTATCCGGCCACGGATATAGATTTGGTTTTATTTGCCCAGATATCAAGATATTTGTCTCTGAAATATTTGCCACAATACAACACAGTTGAAAGGAATTTTCTGTGAACAATAAGAATACAATAATACCGACAATAACACAAAGACCCCCAAGATTTGAACAGTACTTTGGAAATACACTGAAGCCAAATAGGGCTACTTTACATTGGGACAATTTATTCACAGAAGAAAACTATTACCACCATGTTCTGTGGATTATTGAGACTAACAGAGAATATTTGAGAAATATCTCAAAACCTGAGCCAAAACTGAGTAAATAATAAACTAGATACAAGTAGAGGACAGAGCGGGTTGTAGTTAAAAGGGTTTTTTAGGCCAAGGCAGAAACCTGGCTGACCTGTGGCCGCAGAAAGCGGACTGCAGCTTTAAGCAGGACAAAATGAAACTAAACCTAGAAATGCTTCTGGTTCGGCTGAGCCACGATAATGTTTCTGTGCCGCACAGCATTGTTGTTAGTCCTACATATACACCAACAGCCTTAAATATACCAGTGAAGTTACAGAAGCACAAACAGATGAGGTGACGCATGATTCAGGTGGATACTTAAGCTGTAATGGCGCATTCATGGCGTCCCTTATATATGCAGCTGGGAAAGATCTGAATGTTGATACGGCTGCTGGCACACGCTCACACAGGCGTGCAGCGACACACACACGGTGCCCCTGACTCTTCTCAGTGTGTAGTATCTGATGATGAATACCAGCATACAACAAGTCATGCCAACACATGTATGGATCTCATAAAAGTAAGGTAAGCACCAGCAGGTTAGGTCGGGGTAATGGCGTGGGGTAACAAATACACTGGCAGCAGAAGCCGTTTCTAAACGGTTGTCTTTTGATTGATAAAAGGTCAAAATAGCTGTGAGTACTTGAGAGGGGCATGTGGGAAGCTTTTATGAGAGAGACATGGCGACTGTATCATCACAACAGAGTGCCAGACGGGTAGACAGACAGAAAGCAACTCACCGTCTGAGAAATGACAGAAAGCAACGGGAGAAAAAGCAAAGTGTCAATCAGGTAAGACTGAGAAGACAAAGATAGACCAGAGGGAAAGGGCAAACAGGGGCATATTATCCTCACAGGGGGGAGGAGGGGAGAAGGGGGGAGAGAGAGAGGCATTAAAGGCAAATCATCCTGATCAGCGCTTGTGTTTGTGCTCTAAGGGCTAGATTCAGTGGCACAAAATCAATTTGCACAACCAATTTAGTGCATTCAGGCAATAGAACCGAGTGCACTCTACATATTTACAGCATTGACAGAGCATTAGTCATTGCATGGCTGTGGCATTCCTACAGCAAGAACAGTGCACGACTAAATCTGTTAAAACTGGAAACAAATAAACAGCGAGAGTGCCATGCAGACTTCACTCTGGGAATTTGAACAATAATAACTTCAGCACTTGATATAGTGCCACTAATAATACCAGCAAAACTGTTTTTTTTTTTCTCACAACAACACAGTATTTCTCACAGAATAGCCAGCGTTGCCGCATGTGTCACCGCACATACTCTTACCTTTCAGGGCGATGACCTTGCTGGCAGGGTTCATGATGGCACTGTCGGCTGAGATCGGCCTCCTGATCGGGTTGGTGGGGTCGGACATGTCCACGATCACGACCTGGTTCTGCTCCCCCACCTTCTCTCGGATGCAGATGAACTTGTCCGACTCCATGGTCAGGTAGCTGAACCCAATGTTGGCCGGGTTCACGCCCATGTTCTGCAGCTGGAAATATCAAAACGAAAAAAAAAGCAACAATGAGAATCTTATATCCTAATTGACTCACTTCACTTAAACTCTATTTTGCATTTAAAAATAGCATAAACTATATATTATACTGTGTGCAGATAAATGTACATTTGAGAGTTCATTCAGTTTGTAATTGGTGTAAACATTTATGGATAAAAATGGATATAAGACAGTCAAACATAGCTATAGTATGTTTGAACAGAGAGACAATCAGATTTAAAGCAACAGTTGGATGAAAAGATTAATAGTACTCCCATGTCGGTACAGTAAATATGAAATGCAGCTTTTTACTCCTGTTTCCAGCTTTCATGTTAAATTAAGCTAAGATGCAGGCAATAACTTTGTATTTAGACTATACCTTGACACACATTGATAATAATCATTGGAAAGGATGAGCTATAGGCTAGTATTTGGCTCATATGTTTAAAGGTAAACAAATAAAAACAAAGAATTGTCCCCATGATCGTGAGCCAACAGTTTCCTACATTCTGACTAAAAGGAAAACTCAGCTAGAAGAGGAATATTCCAACTTTACAGAGTTTAAGACCACTTAAGGAGTTATGCCTCCATCAAAACAACAAAAAAGGCAGTGGGAAAATATATATATAGCAGCAGCTGACATTTGCCTTGCAGGGGGAAAAAAGCAGCAAGTAACAGACCAAAACTGTTTTTCGATTAAAATAGCAGCAGGTCTGCTCCAGTTTTCCAGGGATATTCTTAAAGGTTGTTTTCCAGACAGGAGGTCTGGTGGTACATGGAGCCAGGAACAAGCGTGGGCACACAGCGGACAACAGGATGTTAACTCAACAGAGCTTTATTTTACACTCGTATTAGAGCTGCTAATAGTCTCCTGGATTTAGTGAAGTATTTTGATGTTTGTTTCAATTATACTGAAACAGTACAGCACTACTTTATTTCAGCAAAGCCCGCGATTAAACCCTGACACTGCATTTAACCGTCTACGTAAGCAGCTGGCTGCAGAGAAGTTTAATTATCACTAGATTATTCAACCCAAACCAGTCCCAGATAGAGATCCACTGAAACCAAGAATAAATTACAAGATTTTTTTTAATAAAGCACCATCAGCAAATCCAATTCATTATGCAGCATGTTTACTTTTCTAATGCAAAGAAGTCCCAAGACACGGCAAAGCACAAAGACCGAGCTGATGTTTATTTCTGCTGTGTCAAATCACAGCAGAAACATGAGACGCTCCACCAAGGTTAACGGCTGTGGAACAGAGGAATTACTGTGCACATTGTCAAACTAACTGTGAACTGAGAGGGCAGACCAAAACATGCACTCCCCCTCTGATGACTGAACTGACTGCATTATGCAGTCTGAGGCCAGCGGAAAGGAATCCTTACGCTCATCACAAGGACTGCACTATCTCGCAGTTGGCTGGTGAAGCAGGACAACAAATCATGACCGCTGAGCCATTTAAATCATGTCATCTGCAAAACAGGAAGGCTGTTGCACTCAACAGTCGGGGGTGGACAGAGGGGATCCAATGGGAGAAGCTTTTCTTTTGTTTGTTAAATGAAAGAAATGGCATTCCTAGACTTCTACACTTATACTAATACTAGGTGTGGCAGGAGGGTCATTTAAAGCTGCACTAATAAATACTTTTTTACATTATAGGGAGCATCAGTTCATTATGTTTAACATGGAAGAGTCTTTGAGTTTGGTGACAAAGAATTCTGCAGTTTCTTCGAGCCCTGCAGAGCTTTTTAACTTCGTTCAGCTCGCCGTTGTTGTTTTATGACCTCCAAACTCAGCAGCTGATGCAGCTTTAATATCATCATTGATCTCTTTAAGCATACTGGAATTGAATGATCTCATCATTTTATTGTTCTGTGAAAATGTGCTGTGAAAATGAATCCAGCCCAAAAAAAAGCTGATAATAAAAAAGATAACAAAATTTGTTGTTCGTTAGTTTCTGTTTTACACGTACTGCATTACATTGGATTGCACCTCATTTCTTTCTTTGTTAGTCAGTTTAAAGCTGGAGAGACTGGTCCACTGACAGAAACTTAATCAGTCATCATCATTCTTAATCAATGAATGGCACAATTAACAGCAGAAAAAAAAAAGAAAACGCTCTCTGATTCTAGGTTCTGAACTAAATTAACTTTGTGAAGACTTTGTTTTGTGCTCCAGGAAACTGTGATGGATTTTTTTTGTTTTATAGACCAAACTGTTTAATCAAGAAAATGTTAGGCTGATTAATCAATGATGAAAATAACAGTTTGTTGTAGCCCTGCATCACTTTGGCTGCTTTATACATGAATTAGAATACATTAGCCATTTCAAGATGCATTTAAATATCATAAAATATCCTCATCAATATTGTTAGAATGACTTCAACCAGCCACAACTCAATGCACAGTTGGTTGCTGTGAGGTTGTGGGGTCGGGCAAGATAAAGGATCCTTGAAAAAGGCCACAGAGAAGACCGGAGGGAGGATTGGAGCCATATGCTACATCTCCTCAAGACTGCCAAAACTATCTCTGGGAGGAGACGGGAGGGAAACCACAATATAGATAGCAGGGGAGAAGATAAGGACAGCCGTGAAAGGAGGAGCTGAAGACACAGCCTTTGCTAAAAACAAAGAGAGGGCAGGGGTGTTCGGAGGGAACCAGTGTGAGGAAGAGAAGCCAGAGTGTTAAATGTACCTGTTGTGAGAGATGAAGAAGGAGGGATGAGCACTAGGACTGTACAGTGAACTTCCCGTAAGGCCTCTGACGATCTACAGTTCAGGGTGGGGCAACTGTCTCACCGGAAGAAACCCCCCATACACACACATGCTCTTTCTTAGTAGAACATTCCAGACAAAAAAAAAATTTAACTACAACCTGCTGTCTCCAGTGACCCATAAATTACCTCTCATCTTTCATACATCTTCACACACGCAGACTCCCTTCTCTAAACAGCTGAGATGAAGAATATAAACAAAATATCCCAAAAGCAAAGGCAGCGCAACTCCACTGATGATGCAGCGCTGACGGTATTTGGTGAGTCATAGAAAAGGGTGGATGCATCGCTGAGGCACTGACACGTCGCATCAGCAGCTGAGGGTTTCGGGTTCACGAGGAGATTACATGTACGCAATTAAAACTGAGGAATGCGGCGAAAAGACGTGGAAGTGTTCACGCTTTCTTGCACAAGAGCCAGGTATAGGTTGGGTATATAGCCTGCAGGTTAGGAGTGAACACAGAACAGGTGATCGTGAAAACTTTAAAGCCGCTCTAATGAATATTTCACATTAAGAAAGGACCGAATGATATTGCGTATATGAATGTGGTCGCTGGTAGTGATAAAACCAACTCAGCTTCAGAGCTCTGTGGCATCTTTCAGCTTTGTGTTTTGGTTTTCAGGCCCACAACTTCGCTGTTTTGGTTCACTCTGACCAGCTCACATCTGTGTCCTTTTCAGCAGCAACACACAGCTGTTTTCAGTGAAAAAGCTGTAAAAGTCCTTGACGCAAAAACCTGCCCAGCAGAATAAACAACAGACAGACAAAGTTAGCGACTAACCAGTGAACCTGGTTGAACATTTAGCAGCTAAGGAGCCTGGTGTTTTCCTCAGGAGGTGGTGGAGGCCAAACCAGAACTAAAAGGAGTGAAAATACTGGACAGATGCATGACTCCAAATGAAGACATGCTTATGTTTGTAACTTAAAATGTGATAACATCTGAGTGTTATGTTACAATTTGTTTCTGCTATCATATCTACTAATATGCCTTTTACTCAATTATCGGTTAGTCAGCAACTATTCTGGAAAGCAGGCACTCATTTTAGTCATTTCTCAATTCCCAAACATTAACCTGGTTTGATACTTTTCTTTATCATGTATATCAGTAACCTGAATATTTTTGTACTTTGGACTGCTGGTCAGATAAAACAAATCATTTAAGTCTACATCTAGAGAAGGATCTGTAAACTAAGCGATACTGAAAATGACCGTTAGTTGCAGGCCTAAATCAGTTATTGCAGGTTTAACAGTTCATGGCTCATTTAACATTACAGAGGGACACAATGTGTGTATTGTATGTGTGACTGGCTGTTCTTTCAAAGCATTCATGATTGAGTTTTGGTGACCAGCGGCTGCTGCGGTCACAGATGTGTTCTGTTACACTGAGTTACACTGTTCGTATCATCCTGCTTCTTATGCTGATGTGATTTTCCGGCCTTAAATAGGGCCTGCTTGCCTCATCTGTCCATCACATCCGCTTGACGTGGTGGCATCGTTTCATCAGTACAGATACAGCAGCACACCGGGATGCTGTAATCAGCCGCAGAGCAGCAGGTCGGACTCTCCTAACTCGACTCGGCAGGACAATGTCGGGCCGCTTCGGAGCTGCAGGACATTTTTGCACTTACACAAGCTGCTACAGTACGTAGGCCGCTGCACTGACAACCGGCATAAGCTGCAAATGACTCTCACTTTAGCGCTTTCATAATTCAACGCACCATCCTCTGTCCTCGTCTTCCTCCGTCTTTCTAACCAACATAATAAACGCAACATTATGCACAATTTTGAGGCCACAGTGACGTCGCCTTCTTTTGGACACCATTTGGTCAATTAATGATACACTTTGACAAGCTCACACACAACCTGGACCCTTCGATCGTAAATCATGCTAAAGTAAACAAGCAAGGAGGGACTGTGGGTAATGACGGAGGGAGACTTTACCACACAGCTTTGCGTTAATGACAGTCTAAGGTAGACAGGCCATCCATATCTACTGGTGTGGAGTGTGAAAATGAATAGTTCTGAATCTCTGATGGCTAAAACGACAGCCCTGAGATCCAGGCTTCATCCTCCACGTACTCATTTAACACCCAAGATGTTTTAAGGAACTATTCTGAGGGAAATAACGGAGATATCTCGAGCATTTGGCGTCTTTATCTCGTGCAACCGTGAGTTCCCGCGGCTGGTACCTCCTCACGAAGGTGGGCCCATGTTACACTCCTGAAACCCGGCCCAGACTGCAGACACTGAGCTGTAAATACCAGGCCAAGAAAAAGAGAAAAAAAAAGCTAAACAACTTGAGGCCCAAAGTCCTGGGTTTGCAAATTCCAAGCATTTTTCACTCTGCTGGAGCCACCTAGATTCAACCGGGGCAGAGCCGGGATTTCACGGTAGAGGTGGAACGTAAAGCCGTCTCGTGCTTATCGCTGTCTCAAGGCGAGATTTTCTGAGGAGATGTATAAGGGAAAGGTATGTGCCGCTGAGAGCAACGCGAACCGGCGACCCAGACATCGCCAGGTACCGTGCCGCCGCCCTCCATCAGCGAGCAACAGTGTGCCGGTCCTGTCAGTGAGCAGAGGAGGCCGGTGGCCTGCGAGCTCTCTCGGCCAGCACAGTTCTTTGGTGAATAAAGGATCTTTGGCTGACGAAAGTGGGGCTACTGGCCAGAGGAAGGGAGCAGAGAGGGGGGTTGGGGCTCTGTGCTTCTTTTTTTTTTCCTAGTGAAAGGCCATTTCACTGCCTGCTGTTACCATAACAACGGGCTACAGACCAGGGGAGGTGGAGGGGTGCGTCACAAAGTTTCTCTTTTGGCTACAAGACACTGAGCACTGGGCCTGCTATGGGACAACGATTATCAAAGGGGGTTAACAAAAAAAAGGGGTTGAGGGGGAGCATGGTGGAAATAGTTCCTCCACAGACGTCCAAATAGCCGGCTGTTTGTTTTTCCTGTTTTGTCACAGATTGTAAAAGAGGCATTTTGTCTTGGTTTTTCCAACAAGAGACTACAGGGCCTTGGCCCTCTCATGGCGTGTCGATGTTGATCATTTTGAGGCTTCGCAGATGCTCCTCTGGCATCAAAACGCCACGAGCGGAGCTGGGAGACACACCAGATCAATGCAACAACGCAGCTTTGATGTGAAACTACATTTCACACGGGCTTTTTCCTCGCTGCAACGCCAGGGCATCGCTCAAATGGTGCCATTTTTCATTTCTGGCTGCACCACAGCTGAAATGATGCAGTTTTCTCACATTTATTCTACTGCTGCGACTGAGGGAGAGCAAAAAAAGAGACGCTCCTGCTTCTTCACAGCACACCTACTGCTAAAACAAGAGACACCTCACTCTCCCTCCATGTATTGTCAGTGCATTATGGGGATTTAGTCAGTGACGCCCAGCTCGGCGCACAAACTGGACCTTTTGCACACACACACACACACACACACACTGCCCGGCGTTGCTGCTGCTGCTGCTGTTGTTCCTGAAGGTTACAAAGTAGGAATATGTTGCTGCAGGACAACAACATGGTAGCCACTGAGCCGAGCTGAGGGCAAGTGTCGTGCAGATCTCGGTTACAATGTGACCGCCAGCGACAACAAAAATTAAATAAAAGTGTCAAAACAGCGCAGATCGCATCGGCGCCGATTGGAAATGACAGCGGCGTTTTTCCACTTGAAGGGACAAAACTGCGGCGTATCCTCAGAAAGAGAGAGAGACAGAGAGAGAGGGAGAGAGAGAGAGAGAGAGAGGGAGAGACCGGTCCGCATTGGAGCTGTATGGTCATTTTTTACAAGTCATCATCAGCCCGGCAGGAGAAAACTAGGCCTGTAGCTATATTGAGCACCACCCTGCAGCCCTTTTTCAGATCCCATTTAAATGCGACATGTGCCGCGCGAGCTCCGGGGGCTGCGCAAACAAACAAACAAACAAATAATTTTTCTTCGGTGTTTTTTTTTCTTCTTCTTCTTCTTCTTCTGTGCCTGCTTACTTACCTGCAGATGTTCCTGGAAGCGTATCGGCAGTATCTGAGCCATTTCTGGAGGATTTTTTCTTCTCCCCGAAGGATCCGCGAGAAAGGAAGGAAGGAGGAAAGGGGAGAGGGGAGACAGCAGGAGGAAAGGAGGCGATCTCGCTCTCGTTTGCGCCCTAAAACGTCCCCCAGAGAGTCAAACGTGATGGGCGGCCGGTCTGTGTGGCTTGCGTTGGTATCGCACGAATCCAGTGACTGCTCCCATTGAGCTCCCCCCTCCCCCCCCAACACACACACACACCCTCTCCCCTTCCACTCCCCCCTCCTCTCCCTCCCTCTCTCTCTCTCTCTCTCTCTCTCTCTCTCTCTCCCTACGCCAGTCCTGAATCAAAAACTCCGCGCCTCCGCTGAGAAAAGTAGTCCCCCCTTCAACTCCTACCGAGCCCCGCGCCTGAGAAGCGGTTCCTCCTCGAGCCACGCGAGGGTGTCCTAAAAATTTGAGTTATTGCAAGTGATCAGCAGCTCGTGTCAGGACTTTTTTATGTGTGTGTGTTTGTTTTCTGTCAGGGCTGTCAGTGCAGGCGGTCCGGTGTGCGATGTGTAACTCTCCGCCGCAGCCCCTTCCCCCCCTTTTTTTCTTTCCACAAACTTCTAAGTCATGGCTGGTGACGCCTGACCCACCTTTTGCTTTATCTCAAGAAATCACACTCAAATTTGGAAAAAAAAAAAAAAAAAAAAAAAAAGTGGGTTTAGATATGCTCTCAAGATATTTCAAAGTGTTTTTTTACTCCCACATGATCTCATCTCTCTGTGCATGCTGAGCAGCAGGCTGGTCATAATATAAAAAACACACTCAACATGAATATGAACAAAGTAAGTTGAGATAAAAATATTATTTTTGTCATGCATTGCAAGAAAAAAACCTTTCCTGCCCTTATACAAGATTAAATCTCATTTCTCAGCAGAAAACAGCAGAAAAGTTTCTGTTCTGTTTCAAAGTCCTTCAGATCAGAAGCTGTCTGTTTGCGGTTGGTCTGAAAAACACTTTGCTCCTAAAATCAAAGGCCAGTACACCACTGCTGTGAGTCAGTATTACTCACAGGATGTGGACAGCGCAGACATCGTTTGAAATCAAAAAGCCACTGTTCCAAAGGATGTGACTTATACAAAACAGCTTTAACTTCCTCAACTTAAAAAATAGAAGTAGTTTTGTATGGAAGAGCAGAATTATTGGACATTTAAGGTCACCCCGAAAAGTGGCTGTTCACTCAATGCACACAAGGTTGTGACATGTTAAGAATAAAAATGTAATTTTAAGTTAATTTAATTTTAAATATTTTATGGCTAATAAAGCAGAGGACATACTGAGTCCTGTTATTTATTTAGTAATAGACCGTTGCCAACAGGCCTCATTAGGACATAATATTCTGTAAAATATTTAACTTGGGGGGCCTTCTAGCGTTTTAAGATGCTGGCTGTGTAATTGAAATGTCCAGCCAGGGATCTTCTTTACATGCCATCTCCTGTCTCTCTCTCTCCCCTCATTTCCTGTCATATCCATACTTGCACTAACTAATAAAGGCAAAAATGCCCAAAACTAAACTCTGTAACTTAAAACTGAACCGAGTCTCTGCGAGAAAATTAGTTGAAAGATTCTGCAGGATGTGGACGGTGAGCTGTTGTGCTGTTGTGGGGTCAGGAACCCGATAATATATCAGTTTTTCATCGCGGCAGTAATCGTGTAACAGTGCTACGAGACGCCTTACACCCACCTGCAAAATTACACTGGCTCCAGAAAGTTATTTAGTACTCATTTACACCACCTGCCTATGCAAATACAGCCGCTGCAGCTGAAGCAGCCTTTGCATTTTCAGTCTGCACATCTGCTGTGTAATATGATCCTGAAACTGTGTTATCATGCTAAAACACAAGTTAGCTTTAACAGCTAAAAGACATGATACCATGACAGTGTCTGGCATGCCGGTCTGAAAAGGCATGATGCCCACTCTGTGTGTAATTTCATGACTTTCAAGCACATTGCAGCCATGATTTGGCTTTTAATTATTTTTGAAGGTGGGATTCAATCCACACCTTAATGTAAATTCTAATGGCAGTTGTTTCATGTTGATAAATTGTCACTGGAAAGTTGTGGGCTGATACCACACTGAAGCAGGTGACCAAAATAAGTAATATGTTAGATTCAACTCTCACATAAAGTATTCTGTCACTTGGTGTGCTAACAAGCTCAGGATTTATGGTTTGGCCACAGAGAAGAGTGGTTCTACTCTGGCAGGAAGCAGGTGTAACCAGCAGCATCTGGTCAGTGGCCACTGGAAAGCACACACACACACACACACACACAGTGCTCCTGGTGACTCAGTTAAACCTTCGGCTCACCACGCAGACCACCACCGATGAGGATCTATCACAAATAGAGAGTTGAAAAGACACTAGTGAAGGTTACCTGATTGGTCAACAGCAGTAAAAACTGTGTGAAAAGAAATCAAATAAAAACTATGTAAAGCAGATGTACAGTGACTTTGTATCTGTATTTCACATTATCTACAATCTCATACCAAAAAGAAACTTGTAACATACGGTGTAATCAAAATCAAAGTCATCAAACTAAACAAGGGAAAAGACACCCAACAAGTTTTATGACCGAAATGAAAATGAGTGATTGATGGAAACATTTGTCTCAGTGGTTCGCCACGGATGATCACAATCATGGAAATGAGCCCAAGACACGAAGCGATAGAGGCGACGATGGTGGTGTAGTCATCTGGCAGCGAGTGTGTAATTTCTTCACACAGAGGCAGAAACATCCAGACAGACTGATCATTACAGTAATACAGTGACACATTTTTCCTTTTCACAGGGACAACAGTTAGCCTTGTGCAATTGTTGCTAAAATGATGACACGGCACAAAACAGGAAAGTCATTTTTGTTAAAACCACAGAACTTTATGATCTCTGAGTTTGGGGTTGAGGCGGTTTCTTGTGATGTGCCATCCGAGTTTCGATTGTGACATTTATATTTTATCTTCTCTTTTCTCAGTGAATTTAAAGCTGTCTATCTTCATTTCTAAACAACATAAAGAAAACAGGACTGTAGCTTTATAACTAATTTAACAGAGTTGTAAACACACTTCTGTGACACTCAACAGACCTACAGTATTTCCTAGTAGAAACTCTCAAACTGTACAGCTCTCAAATGAATTTACTGTGAGAATAGCACCTAGACGTGTGGTCTTAAGGGCGTGCAGGATGGGTTAAATACGCCTTATGCTTGGCTTGGCTCTTGCTGTCTATCAGAAGCAGCTGGTTATTCTTGTGGTGAGAAATCATCTCGTCGAGGGAGGCGAAAATCTGAGAGAGAGCGGGAGAGAAAGATAAAGGGAGAGAGGTAATTAGATGAAAAGCCTGGAACTCCTCCAGCATCCAGCTCTCTTTGTCTCCTCCTGTGTCTCTCCACTACTCCCTTCTCTGAAACCCGTCGGGTTTGCCCTCACCTCTTCGTTCTTCTTGCCCTCTTTTCCGAGGGCGTAACCTTGTGTCTCCCCCAGGAAGCGGATGGGAACATTGTACACCTTCTGCTGGTAGAGCACAGCGAGGGTGTACGGCTGGCGGGCGCTCTGGGCCGAGCTGTGTCGGATCAGAAAGGCGCCGTCCTGCGACAAGGAAAAAGATTGCGAAAATGGGAAAATCTGAGCAAAACTGACTGCAAGAATAGGAAACAAAATAAAATAAGGAGGGAGAGTAAAAGTCTTCTTTGATGGAAGAATGAAGGCCAAGAGAGAATGAGGAAGTAAAAAGGAGTGTTTAAAGAACTGAGGGAATATATTATGCAGAGTAAGTGTAGAGTAGGTGGTGGAAATGGGGGGAAAAATCACCGTCATTGAAGCCCTGAAGGTGTGTGAGTCAGGTCTGGCTTTTATTTGAAAAGCAAAAAAAGCACTTAAATACCCATTGTCAGTGCGACACTCTCGCCTTAAGCCCTTGTGTTTGCTCAATAAAATAAAAACGGACTGCGGTTGAAATGACTCTCCCATCATTATACCATGAAATTAAACATGAAACTGTTTGTTTCACCTTGTTGACCCTCAGTAAGAGATCCTCTGCTGTCTTTCTGTTGCAATCCCCAGCAAACCATTCTTTGTCCTGCAACAGAACATAAACATATCATTAACTGTAAACCGTCCCTCGTTACAGTCACTTGTGTTGGACAGTCAAGGCCGTACCTCGTTCCCAGATTGCTTGGTCACCCTCATAACACCAGAGGAGGCTTAAAACAGACAGGAAAGACACAATATGTCAAGCACAGGTTTGGTTTTTGGCAACTGTCAGATAGTTCAAAGGAAGCAAAGTATGATTCATGTAATGTTTGGATTATATTAAATAACGACTCTAAGCACACTCCAAATGATCACAGCCATCCTTCAGGAAATAATAAGACTTTCTTTTTGAAAAATGTGAGCTTACCCAAAGGCTTAGTGTCTACCATGGGAGGATTTGGAGGGCTGGAATAAGACAGGAAGGCTAATGATAAACACTGCTTTTAATTCTGATGTATGCAAACATGCACATGCAGAGAGGGTGAGCTGTAAAACAGCATGCTAGATATGAATGTAAATCATTGTAGTTTTCATATTAACATCTGACAAACGTCTTCACTCGCTGTCTGTTCATCATCTATTACCTTGGTTTGGCTTCCCTCAGATTTGCCGGCAGAGGGGGCTTAATACTGGGAGTCGGCGGAGGAGGTTTGATTGGAAATGTGGGACGAGCTACAGAGACAAGATGTATACTGATAATCATGAAGATCAAAATCCTTTCTCTTGCATGTGGTTTGTACTGTACTTTCAACAAGAAAAAAAAGATGTGATCTTTACCTGTTTTCACATCATTCAGGGAAGGCAGGAGTGAATTCTGAAAAGGAGGAAATAAAATTTACTGCTGCGTCATACTGACAGGATGATTTTAATTTCCTGAGAATACCAGAATAAGAATGAAAACTTCTATTTCTAATTCAGCCTCTATGTTGACTGTCTTACTTTAAATGAGAACAGGGCTTAGCAAAAGGAAATGATAAGACTAAGCACTGAGATGAATAGACACACTCACAGACTTAGCTCTGGGAACCGGAGGCTTTATCCTACAAACAGAGAGAATGTTAATTTCCATCGCATGTTTATTACCTGGAAGTTGCTGTGTCGTGCCACTACTATATCTTCTACATTTGAATTTTGCTGCAAAGACACAGCTGCATCATTGTCTGATATGGCATGTGAGTGTGAAGCTGCAGATGGATTAGGTTACAGGTTACCTCAGCTCAGTGCACATCTCCATGCTCTGGTTGGGTAGTATGTTGAAAGTTGGTTTGATCCGGACTGAAGTGCACTTACGGTATGGGAGAAGGGACGGGAGTTGTCTTTTGAAGTGGAGGCATCCTCATCGGCCCACGAGGGGCAGGAGGGCAAGCTGAGGGGGCAGGAGGAAAGAAAATATATTAGACCTCCCATCATCTGAAAATGACTTTCACATGATTAACACACATTGCAGCAGGTTAAGAACCTGTTGACATCTGTCATCTCAGTGACAAGGTAAAGTGTTGTGCAACTTACCAGATGTGGGTTCTAAATACAGGTCGTCATTATCTTCCTGAAATACAAAAAGACAAATATTGTCACGTCCCGATAATACAGAGGAGCATATTTATCAGTACACATGGTGAAATGTGCCAAAAGTTGGATGAGCATTCCTGTGTAGGTCCAATAATGAAGCATAGCATACTGAAACTCAGCCAAGACTTTTTTTCTGTTTCTTTCTTATGTATTAAGCTTTGGGCATTGTAGATTTAATGTTCATGTATTTTTTGAGTAAGGAGGGGATTTGTTTTCCCTGTACATTCATTACCACTGCCCTGATTCTTTGAGAGCTTCCTCATACCAGAGTCTTCCTGACAAATCTGACAATTTGCTATAAATAGTCAATTCCTTGAGTGTTTTTGACTCAACTAATTTTTTTAAAGCCCCTTGAATAATTTCAGTGTTATCTTTCACTCCACTGTATTCTGGTAAAATATTAGTGTATTTACAATGCTGCTATAATATCAAAAATAGAAAACAAAGCTAAAATACTGTATTGGATTTGGCTGATGGACAAATATAAAAAGACCTTGATCAGGATCACAGATAGATCATAACAGCTCTGTAACTTTCCAGCAAACATGTTAACAATCACTTCCAGCAGATGCTTCGGGCCTGTGTCCAGTTTGCAGTTTCATTTGAAAGCCACGGCCCTCTCAGTAGTCCTGCCACCATCAGTGTTTGTCTCGTGCCACCAGTCTAACAAATAGCCACTAATTAACCACCCATCTGCCGTAAGAACCTTTCCACACATGAATCATACCTTTTGACCTGTCTGACAGGTTAGTGGGCATAAGTTAAAATTACCTGTTCTTCATTTGGATCCAGATACACATCTGAAATGCAGAAAGAAAATATTTGCAGTGATCTGTGTTGCTGTGATATCGTACAGGTCTCTGGTCAAAAAGGCTTCCAGAAATGTCTAATGGATGAGAGTCAGCACAGAGTCAAACAGACAATGTGTCTCCCATTCAGTCAGTCTAATAGTCAATTGAATTAACTAGTTAGTTGTTTTGTGGAAACACCAATCCAGAAGTCAAAAACATGAATTAATAGAACAAAAACTTAATGTGACATAACTGTATAAAAGCAAACACTGCATAATTGTGACAATGAAGAGTCTTACTGTGTAGAAGTGAGTTGGTACATCGTCTTTTGTCTGTTGAAAGTTTCTCCGGATTTTGCCTGATCTGTTATTCAGTCTAACATTTATGCTCTTTGTTCTGTCCAGTTTTGTAATATTATTGTCGTGTTTACAGTCAGTGATATTGATAGTAAAATGTTGGAGGTATTCAAAAATGTATAATAGAAAGAAGGCAAAAATTTGACCTTTGACCTGAAGTTTTTGGACAACTGGGTAAGACCAGAGGGTGTAGCAGTAATTTTATTCTTGGATCAGACAGTGTGTGAAGTTCCTCATTTCCTGAACTTTATTGAGTAAAGCTATTTTCGTGTTCTTTCACACTATTTTGTTATCAATGTTAGTTTCAAATGCTGCCTCAAGGTGCAGTTCAGTGGCTCAACACTAGATGGCACTATATGTTTTAGTCAGAGCTCCAAATCTCTGCCGTACTTACCCTAACTGCATACTTTTGCATGTATTTATTTATTTCAAACAAACTTCTGTTTCTGCAGGAAAAATTCAACACAATAGGTCTTTACTCCGCACCATTAAAAGTTTTTTTATTTCCTTGTGCACCAGCTGTGCACCAGCAAATGCAAATCCTTCATGGTGTGGGTTTATCAAATGACTGTAATAGCACACGAATAATAAAAACAAATATTGATTTTACTATATGTGTTCCCATATCACCTCATTAAGACACCAACCTTTCTCTCGGTTAACAGTCATTTACAGGTTGGTAAATTACTTCTATGAAGGGCCTTTTGATGTTGGTAGAAGTAATTACTGCACCTTCCTCTGTGCTGGCTGCAGGAACTGGAACAGGAGCAGAGCGGGTCAGTGGAGGAGATATCATCTTCTTCCTCCCAGGCTTTTCATTTCTGTCTATCTCAGGTGCTGGGAGACATAAAGATGTGGTTATATCACATTGGAGGACGGGGTCAAAAAAGATGAAAGGATGTTTGTGTTATGTTTACAGGTGAAAGACTCACGTTTCTTGATGTTGCGGTCATAGAAAAACTCCTCAGCACGTTGTGGAGGTTTCTGGATGGCAGAGGTGTGATTATTTATTTCATCTTAATCTTTAAAAAAAACATCTTAAATCTCAGAGAAACAGAGCTGCTTTTACCGAGGTTTTGCTCATTCTGGGTGGAGGAGCGGCCTGCCTCTGTGGAACAGCAGGACTGGACGTCCTTTCTGCAAAAAGCATCATCAATTCAAAACAGGAAAAAGGTCAGTTTTATATTGTCAGGGGTACTAACACTGAACAGGTAACATGTTCTCTACGTATCTGCAATAACGACTTAGTGTTGTTACCCAGATAAACGTTCTCCTCCACTTGTCTCTGTGGGACTTTGACAGCCGGACGCTCACAGGGAGGCGCTTCATACATGTCACCATCTTCATCATCCTGCAGTTAGGAAACATAAAGTGTGACTATTTCAAAGGTACATTTTCACAAATAGTCAATAATTCTAAGACATTAGTACAAATTAGAACAGTAGAAAATAAAATATTAAACTTCATGTCATACAACGTGTGAAGGACAAGCAGCAGTAATGTATCCTCCACAAAAAGTGAAACGAGGAAACAAACATCATGATCATGAAGATAAGTATTTTATAGTGCAACACGTAGCAGCTTTATTAATATGTGGGGAAAAACAAAAGCATAAGCGTATATATTCAGGAACCTGTTTCCTTTGTACTTACAAACTCATCCTGTGGCCATCCTGCATTGTTGTCTGAAACAGACAGATTGAAAAAAGAGATGGTGTGTTTGTGTGTATGAGTGCATGTAGAGGTAATAAAGTCTCCATTGAAGAAAAAAAGACATGAACTATCAAAACATTTTCCCTTCATTCAAAGGTCAATCTCACCTGTTCTTCTGGGTGGAGCCGGAGGTCCACTGTGTCTGAGAGAGAGAGGACAGGTAAGATGCCATTTTATTTCATTAAGAGCACAATGACAGCAAAACTGGAGAGGTTTTTCTCAGGGCCACAATACTTACAGGTTCTTCAGTTTTCCAAAGAAACTCTGAAAAACACAGAAACCTCAGGTAAGTATTCAGAAGTTTAACATCAACAGAGTATCCTGGTTTGTAATCATTTACTTTTAGTTATCCATCAGCTTCATCAGGCCTGAGTCAATGTATACTCTTTGGTGAAGGTCAACACGATGGACAATAGAGCTTTATTTAGTCCACAAGGGGATATGGGACAGTAAAAAACTAAAGTACCTTGTAAACAGTCTCCGTGAGCTGTAAACAAGTATGCCTAATTTATATGCTGAATACAGTTTTGTATATATTAGGGCAGTCTGTTATAAACCACTTATGACCTGTAGGAGTCAAAAGTAAAAAAGTTATTAGTTCAGATGATGAGACTGATACATTTCACAGAATATATAATAAACAAATAAACTTTAAATTCTTATTTATTACAAGTTAAAACAAGATGAGACTTAACTCACTCCCAGAATGAAGACTACCTAGCAGTATATAAGGTAATCCACATTAATTCTACCTTTACCAGCTGCAGCATTAACAAGATGAGCATCAATAACTATAATCCTAATGTAATAGTAGAACATTGTGAAATGTACTTTTTGCTCTTGGTATATATTGATGCTATATCAAGTAAGTACCTTGAATATGTGTATTCAATATTATATATATATGTAATAATATATGAATAATAACAACAATAATAATAATAATCACTACATCATGATCAGTGTTGCTTATTGTTGCAGAAATTCAATGGCATTATCAGTTAAAGCAGGTCTCTATAGGGATGTAACTGAGGTCGGCATGAGGAGGCGGAGATAGACGCACACCTCAAGCGAAATCAGGAAGTGGAGCGACTGTATCTGTTTTCCCACAGTGCCAGCCATAGAGGAAGTGTTGATGTAAAGTGAATTATTATAGAAAGAGAGAGCAAGGGGGTTTCTATCTCTCGCACACTGTCTCTTAAAATACCAGAAAACAGTTGCCTTACTGTTGACAAATGAGGGGTTGATTAAAAAAAAAAGTTTTAAACGACCTTACTGTTCAACTGTTTACAACCCTTTCCTCGTATAATTCAAAAAATATCTACATTTTAACTCCTGGTCAAGTGACAGCGACAATGCTGTGCTTTGTATCGACCACGGTAATGAACTGTTATCTGTCAGTGACCCAGAAGGCCGACAGAAGGAAAAAGGAAAAAGTTGTGTGACCGTGAAGTGAAATCTGATGCAAACAAGGACAAGACATGCTGAGCATCATTCAAATGTTTTACTCCTCAGACAATAGAAATAGTGTGTCCGTGTCACAAGCAATTATATTTAATACAAATTAAAAATGAACAGCCAGTGTAATACAATATCAATTATTTATATTTCACTAAGATGCTATATGTGCTGAACATTGGATATTAAACTAATACCACATGCAGCACTGATTGCTAATAGAGTATTTTTCCCTCTTTAAAGGATCATGTTCATACTTACCACTCTGAACTTTTCACGCTAATGTAATCACACGTCACAGACTGGATCTTACCTCTGTTTTTATTCAACATGTGAAAATAGAGGGAACTCAGAAAAACCACAAAACATTTTATCTGCATGAGTTGTTTGACGACAGTTGAGGGGAAATTGAACTCTGTCAAGTCAGATCATGTAGAGCAGTTTTTTTAGACAGGTCTGTGTTACCTAAACTCCATCTGAGAACATTTCTGTAGTCAGACATCACTTATATGCACAACGTGAAACAAAACAAAAAAGGTTGGCGAGTGAAACCTGTATAAGCTAACACCTTATTTTCAGACGTATTTAAATGAAATAATACAAATGAAAAACATGCTCTTCTATTACTGGAATCTCTGAGACACAATCTCTGAGTAAACCAATTACTGCTTGTTTACTGAAAAAGAGTCCCATTCATGTATTATAGGTCAGTTATAGCAGCACCATATACAAGAAGAGTAACTACATTATGGTTAAGAGTATGATTCAAATCTATTTTGAATACATGTATATATACTTTTTCAGACAAAGCTTCAATAGGTGCAAGGAATAAAGTGTACATTAGAAATAGCTTCTGTCAACTCTTATTCAGTTTTTCCTGATTTCACAGAAATCAGTCCTGCTAAATCTCATAGAAATATGTTCTTAAAATCTAATAAATTCAACAAGAAATTAAATTAATATGGGTCTGTTGAGCAAAGAACAAGCACCAAAGAAAGTTGAACAAACTTGTTTGACCCTTTAGAGAACTTTACTCTGTAATAAAGCACATTTATGATACGTGTTGCAATGTATTCACATTCAGGTTGTCTGCAAACTCTGTCGCAGGTTATTGTTACTGTTTGCCTTTACACAATCAAAACTACAACAGTGTAGCTGCCATCATACTTTCCTCCCCCACATTCAGAGATCCAAAGGAAAACAACATGCTGTTATGAAAGTAGCTATAGGGAAGGTTCACAGAGGACTCAGCTCGTACAGAAGTCAGGCTCGGCCGTCGACAACACCCACTCCACCCAAAGTTATCCCAGTGTAAACTAAATACAACTAACATGAAACTGTACATTACCATTGTCATGATTTAGGGTCCAGTCACAAGCTCAAGTCATGTAGAAATGTCTTTGTTTCTGTTCTTGGGTGCAGATGGTTTTGACGAGAGAAACTGAGCGACGCAGACTGAATGTGAAGAGCAGCTCTAACTGATCTCATTTGCATTTCCTACCTGTGTCAGATAGACAGCCTCACCTGCCGCTGGACTGTCTGCCTTTACGCAAGCTGCAGCCACTGCACAGCTCGAACATGGATCCACATTTCCCTGCTGCAACCTGCTAATGGCCATATAACCAACTGAGTTTCACACAAAGTGTCCCAACTGGTAATATCTTCTCCTTTGTATTGCATCTGCAATCAAAGAGGGAAATTAATTATTAACTTTTGATAAACACACATGCCATCGAGGTAAAGAAGCTAACATAATAAAGTAAGAGAATGGCATTGATACAAAGTTAGACGTTTGAATGGATCTTTTAATGAACTTGACATTAAATGCTGTTCTTTCAAATCGGTAACAGAGGTTGTTTCTTAATTCTTTTTTTTCCTGCTCATTTGGTGCAAGAGCCCAACACTTGGAACTAAATAAATATTGTGATCTAGAAAATGCAGTTGGACTACATCGGACACACAGGTGCTCGTCTGTAAATGGGACTGAATGATGACTAATTCATCAGACAGTAAGAAAGCCGGAATGTGGAGAGGCCTCTGTTACTCGACTGTCTATTTCATTCAAATCTAAGTGATAAAACCAACATATTAAAGGCTAGAAATAACACATACGTGTCTTCTGATGTATGGGTGTTGCAGTAATAGTTCACAAATGTAGAAAAGCTCCAGTAATGTTGCAGCTTGAGATATTGAGGGATTTTGAAACAAAAATGATCTAATGCTTAAAAAAAACATGAACTCAACTTTTGTCACATAATTTCAAACACACTGACAGGATTTTCAGCTCAGAGCTTCATCCATCATGACTGAGGAATGCACTTAATGAGACTTTGACTCAGACGCTGATAAAGTTAACCTTTATTAACTTAGTGGAGCTGTCATGGTGTAATGACTTTATCAGTGATTTAGTGAAGATGGCAAATGACAAAATGCTTCAACAAGGTCAAAAAAGGTGAAGCATAAAAATATTTATTCCAAATATTATTTATTGAGAAAAGAGTATGTTGGTTATAATGACAGTGACAATAAATTATCAAACTACAGTACACACAGTACAAAAGTCGTTTCTTCAAATAATAGAAAACACACATAAATATTAACTTAGTACAAAACATCTAAAACCCAATTTCCCTTGAGTCTATCACAGAACAAAGTGAGTTTGTTGGCTTTGCAGTCAATAAGCAGTTTAGTGAAGAAAAGAAAGGATCAGCCTCGAGGCAATTTCAATATAAAATCAATACGTATACAATGTACATTTTATATACATGCTGGGCTCAACCCAGGTATCTGGTGGAGAAGTGCTCTGGTAAAGAAAACACATAGTGGAGAACAGGTAAGTGTCACGTAAAGAACAGGACACAGGTTTGTTTCTCAGAGTTTCCCTCTTCAAAATCTGTCCCTATCTACACAGCAGCAGTGAGATAAAACTGCAAGCAGAATCTGAACCAGCAGATAAGTTTTGTATTTTGAATGAAAGTCTGGAACTCCTCAATCCCCCACAGTATCTAAATGCAGAACATTTTGCATTAAAACAGGTTGAGCCGACATAAACTTACATCTAGAAGACAAGTCTGTAATGAAATCTATGCACAAAGCGACTGTGCAAAGTAAACGCTTCTGGAAAACTGGCCTGAAACTGTGACTTCTCTGCATAATCCAGCATAAAGCAAGCCAGAGAGGGTGGAGGAATATGCTAATATTTCCTATTTTTTCTGTTCCTGAACTTCCAGTTTGGTGGACGCAATACTGAAAAACGCATGAATACTGTGTTTGCCCGAAATGACAAAAAAATATTACTGAGATTGAGATGACCCAGAAAGAGAAGAAAGAGTTTGTCACATGTTTCTGTCCTTACATCCTGTCACATTTAACACAGTAAGGAAGAGAAAACCTCATGATTGAGGTCCGTCTTGTGCGTCTCTGTTGGAGTGGTCCTGCCAGGTTTAAAGCCTCCATCAGTTTAGAGCAACAAGCCCTGAAAAGAGTCAGAGTCCCGAGGATCTCTCTGTCTATCTTCTCAATGATAAACATATCCGCGTTTGCCATTTTGCCCACAGTGTTTATGGGCGTGGCCGTTCAACAACATCTCCTGCACAGTCTCTCAGACTTTACACCGGGTTTGTCTTCATTTTGCCGTTGATCCAGTCGATGTAATGGGTGACACGGGTGTAGACCCCAGGCTTATCCCTCTGCCCGCACCCGTCGCCCCAGCTGATCACTCCCATGAGGGTCATCCTGTCATTGTTTCGACAGACGAGGGGGCCGCCGGAGTCTCCCTGTGGTTCAAGAGAAAGAAAGGAGAGATTAGATCACCTAATGTTATCTGAATTGATTTAAACAGGAAGTGTAACAATCGGGTCTTCTCACCTTGCAGGCGTCGTCCAGGCCTCGGGTGTCACCTGCACACAGCATGTTGGAGGTAACTGTGCGACCAGACAGCACATCTGGGATGCAGCGCTCGTTGGGCCACAGACGAACGTAACCCCTCTTAACACGCTCGGAGTACTCTGCAGAAACTGTGGAGAGCAAAAAGAACAAGAAATCAGCTAAAGTTTGTGGAAAGGCTTATACCGCCCTCTGCTGCTCATGTAACTGCTCTGGACACTTGCGACAATAGAGGGCACGCTCAATTGGAGAATGCCGTGAATTAGGCAGGATGTGTGCTTACATTCGGAGTCTTTTCCATAGCCTGAGATCTCACACTCAGTCCAGTCGGGCAGCACCAGCCCAGGTTCAGGCAGACACACAGGGAAAACCTCCGGAGAGTTTACGGCACAGATGCCAACGTCCGTCTTCAGCCTCAAGAGGGCTGCAAGCAGAAAGAAACCAGAGGAAAATCAGGGTAGTCCGCTGGAAAAATGTGGGATTATTAAAAGTTTTCACAAGCTTCTGCTGCCCACCTAATGTTCCATATCATCACTGCTGCGGGAAAACGTGGTCGCTAAAGTGTCTCATTTAATTTTCATCATCAACTTTATGGCATGTCTGTTTCAAAATATCGTTTTTCTCATAAGTCTCAAAGTCCGACATGTTTTCAGTATCAGCAGTGATATATTGAATGTGAATGTGTGTATATCGAATGAATCCAAAAATATTAAAGGAATTAAAAAATGTCTGATTATTGCCTTGTGAAATATTTACTCACCGATGTCATTGTCAAATGACTCGTTGTCAAATTTCTCATGGATCCAGTACTTCTCAACTTCGAAAATCTGCTCGCTGCTGGAATTCTGCTTCCGAAATGTTCTTCCCAGAATCACTTGCAATCTTTCTGCTTTATCACTGAAAAACATAGGAAATATGTTGTATGACTATAGTATGGCAAACATTGCATGCACTAATTAAGCAACTTGCAATTGAAGCATGTGAGTCAGTCCTACCTGTCCTCGAAGCAGTGTGCAGCAGACAGGATCCAGCAGGAGTCGATGAGAATTCCTCCACATCGGTGAAAGTGCTTCCTGTGTCGCGCCTGGTAAACATTGATGACCGCCTGCCACGGTTGCTCTGTGATGTCGCTCTGTCTGCCACCAAATATGCGGAACGCCGGGCGATTCAGGGTGTTGTCCAATCGCTGGCCACACGTTGCTGCAGAGAGGACGGGTCGCAGGATGGTGGTTAAATAAAAGTCAACACACAATCCATCACTGGCAATGGAGTCACTGAAAATGTCCTACCTCTGTTGTTGGTGGTGGGGGCACGAGGGCCGAGAGTGGTGATCGTAGTGGGGCGTCTCGCTAAAAAAAGAGGAGACAAGTATGGGCGGTCTGCACACAAGACTGTAGTTTGTAATCAGTAACTGACTTCTCGTGTCAGTCTTGATAATCTTACTTCTACGCTTCAATTAAATTGTGATTATAAGGTAACTCACAGCATTTAGGAATGTCACACAGCTCCCAGGTCAGCAACGTGTTCTTATAGGTGTGACACCATGGGCCTTCATCACCATCTGGATTCCTATTGGATAAAAGAGGAGGAAATGCAATGAAAACCCAAGTCAATGGGATCTTTCTGCATCCTGTTGCACTGGTGTGATCAAGTTGCGCGTTTTCTGACATCTTTACCTGCAAAAGTTGTGGCTGCCCAGTCCGAGCTCAAGCGCATCAGATCTCCAAGCATTGTTGAGCTTGCGCTTAACAGAAGGAGAGTCCCACGGGAGACAACGAGAGCCGCTCTTAGTGACAGATGTCGTGCCTCTGTACGACAGGCCAGAGCCCTGCACACACTCTCTGTTCCTCTCTGCTCCGAAACACACAGAGAAAACAAGGGTTAAAGCAACTCAGTGTTTAATTATTTGTCTTTCAGCTTGCTTAATTTTAATTGTAAAGTTGTACCTTCGGGACATTTAGGCATGGAACAAAACTCCCAGGCGATCTGAGTGCCTTTATAGATGTAACACCAAGGAGTGCTGTCTTCGTCAGGGTTCCTGAGGGGAGAAAATGAAAGCCAAGGACAATGAGTGCATGTTAATGGCTAAAAGAAATTTAAAAAAAAACACAGCAGAAACCAAACTCTTTTAAAATGTCACGTCAATCAAGTCCTTTGATTAAATGCCAGATTGAACTGCACTAAGAGTGAGTGAATGAGATGAATATTTGCAGTTTATACATATGGATGCTACAGCACTCAACAGGTAACTCCTGCCACACACCTGCAGAAGTTGTGATTGCCCAGTCCAAGGCTGCTGGCGTCCACTTTTCTGGCTGTGAACTTCCTTCCTCTCAGAGACGTAGCATTCCAGTTGATGCACTCTGCTCCTGACTGGCTGATGCTCCATGTCCCGCGGTACCCTTCGCCCTGCCCCGTGACGCATCTCTCATTGGTGTCTGTAAGAGAAAGGGACATAGTGTCACTCATTTATATGTAAGGATGATATCACTCTAATAGCAGGCCGAATTAATTTACCCTTACACAATAAAGCAAGTTTATTGGATCTGGAAAAACTCGTGCCACTCCAAATATTCAGACAAATTATGGAAACATGTTGTTCCCTATATAACGCATTAAACTCAGAAGTTGCATTCTGATGGTATTACTATTGTATTTTTCCAATTAGTGGTTTAAAACAATGACCAAACATAAACTATGATGATCGTAAATGCAAACAGATTAATTGAGTCTGACTATTGTAACTCATTATTCTTTAGCTGAAATCACTTGGCTCTGACCACTGGGGTTTGCATCATTATCCCACTGAGAGGGTGGGGTGTGCCTTAAACCTCAAAAAGTGGCCCGCAGAAACAAAAACATTGATGAAACCATGAACCAAGGAATGTCTTTCCATGGTTTATGATTCTTTCTTCTTCTCTCCAAACCGCAGACCTATGACACCAGACTGTGACTTTATCTGCAGTCATTAACAAGTGCGTAGAAAGTTTTAATTGGCGTTGTGTTACTGGCCACCCTGTGATCGACATGACTGGGTCTGTTGTTGCTTTAAAGTAAATAAAATGAACGTGCAAATACTACACATAGTGGGAAAGCCAGGGTGTAACAGACCAAGGATGAAAGTAGAGCTGAAACAACATATTAATTAACTGCTTAGTCGGTCAAAGGAAAACTAATTTACAACTTTTTTCTGTCTCCACATTCTCAGTTGGATGATTTCTTACTTTATTATGTTTAACATCACTGTAAACTTAATATTTGATGTGATACTGGACACTGAGAAATAATAATGTTCAGATTTGACTATTTTGACTAGTCCTTTGTCGGGAAACAAGCTGGCAGGTTGATCAAAAATCATTTTGCTGTGGATTACTGAATTGTAGAGTTTGTTCAGTACTTACTGATCTCACACTGAGTCCCACTGAAGCCGGGGGGACACTGGCAAATGTAGTCTGACGTGTACACGGCCTCTTTACAGGTCCCTCCGTTGTAGCACTGAGACACGTAGCAGTCTGGACGGGTCAGAGAACAGACGGTTAGTCAGTTCCACATCTTCCAGTTCCCCAGAAAACAAACTATCTGACTGATCAGAATATACAGTTATGGTGGGTTTGGCCTTGAGTGTCACATTTGACCTCACAACACTGAGTCGTATGTGAGCAGGAGTCATCCTGACTGCCTTCTCACATACTACAACATCTTCATCATAGCTTCATTTTTAAAATATCATGTCTTGCCAAGGATATCTTTCCAGAGAACAACTGGTTTCAGGCCATCACCGTTCAGGTTTCTCATTTATTATTTCAGCGTTTCCTAAAGGCTAGCTTTCCGAATAACAGCACCCCACTCACTCCCAGCAGTATGAGCTCACAGACGGTGCAAATTTGGCAGACTGAAAATGTGGTTGTAATTTGTCTAAGGGAGGGGCAGTCATGCCTCACAGAATTCGTCAATGGGGGTGAAAGTGCGCATGAGGGCTTTGTCTGGCAGGGGTATTTCAAACAATGTCAGACTAAACTACGCCCACTCCAAAACACAGAAACCCGGCCGCTCTTCATTTGGATGCACTGAAATAACAGGGGTTTGGACACATGAGCGGGGGAAGCCAACAAAAAAATAATCATGTGAGGTTGTAACGGCAAGTTAGAGGTAAAGCGAAGGCAATGAAAATATAACGAAAGGCAGAGAGGTCAGTGAGGGCAGGCAAGCGGATTGAAGAGAGAAGATTACAGTCTGCTCACTGCTCAGATTAAAGTCTAATAAGAATGAGAGACGGTGAAGTGAGACGGGAAAGTCTGCCAGTCCACATGTGTTTGTGTGTATATGCATCCAAGTCACACTCACTGATGACGGGCACAATATGACAACGCTCTCGTCCTCTCAATGCACAGCGGCAAAACTCCACACGCTGTCCCCTCCATCGCAGCCAAGTGTCCCCATAACTACGCACAGCTGACGTCTCACTATCCACACATTGCACTGAGAAAACACAGACACACACACACAGTAAGTATACAGCCAAGACACACAGAAAATCATTGTCACATATAAAAGAGGTTATGAACACGAGGGTGCAAAAACAGAGAGGAACACAAACACGTGAATGACAACAGTGATATTTTTTTGGTGGTGGTGTTAGGAAAGACAAACAGAAGTGTGATGGGGCTCACAGGTGGAGTCAGTGGAAGGTGAAGACTTCTCGACATGAATTATCAAAAGCGTCCGTCTAGCTGGCTGCCTGTCAGGCTCACCTCTGTAAAAACGAGTCCCTCTCTTAGTGCGGAGAAGCTCCACCTGCAACAGAAAACATAGGTTAAACACAGAGCTGTGGTGCATGGAGGTTGGTTACATGGCCTTGGTTTCCAGGCTGGGCCAGGCCAGCCAGCGATTTTTTTTTCCCTCTTCGGGATAATGTGAAAATAAATAAGACTTGAAAGTTGCTTTGCATACAGTGTTTGTACATAGTAATGCTCAACATTCAAGACATGAGAGCTGGCTGCAGGACAATAGTGAGTTTTGACCTGCATTGTTTAAAAATGGTCAAAATGAAGTATGCAAGAATATTTATACTGTTTAAAGATTAATGAAGCAGCTGCTTGCTGCCTCCTCCTGCAGCAGACTCTTAAGTCTCAGATGTTAAAGCACTCAAGGTCGTGAAGGAGGAAGTATTTTCGCAAAATCAAAACTGTGTGGCAGTGCAACAAAAACACAAATCCAGGGTATTAAAATGACTAAATGTTGTTCTGATGGTTGAAATAAGGACTTATTCATGCAGGATTTGTAGCTTATGTCCTGAAACGTGCTAAATCACTTTCATGGTCTTAGCATGATGAGGATGTAGTACTCACATTGTCCGCAAGGCAGCAGCAAAGAGCGCACAGGAGCGTGAACAGTCCAAGTGCTCTGGTCATGGCTCTTCAAGAGGGTTTTGATTTGAGTGGTCTGGAAGAAGAATATGAATACATATTAGAAACAACTGACAAATGCACTGATGTGGAGAAATAATTCAATCACATTTTCACATTTTCATCGCATTTTTTCATTAAACATTATTTTTCAGCAACGCAGTCAACAGAGTAAAACCTTGAACTGACAGAAGAAAACTCACTTTGACTGCTACAATAATAATAACTTCAGGACAATGGGGGAGTGTACATTCGTCTAAAATGTTCTGTCATGAATCTGTCAATATAGAAAAACAATTACAGGAAAGCCATCACTTGTCACGTTCTCCCAACTTTACTGTTGCTCTGTTCAGCTTCCTTCCTCCATCCCTGCGCCTGCCACTGGAGAGGAAAGGGTGTGCATGTCAGGGGACTTTTGAGACCCCGGAGGTCATTTCTAGTTTCTTGAAGTTGTGTTGACTTGTTGACTCAGACAGGAAGTTTTATGTCAGTCTGGTGGGAAGATGGGTTTCTACAAATTCGTGCCCCATGTGTCTTTGTTGTCTGGCTTAAATTAATTTCCCTTTCAGCATAATTCATGTGAAACTTCCGCACTGAGAAGAAACAGGAAGCAGATTATCTCCACTTTATGCAAAAAAAAACAAAAAAAAAAAAACGAGATGCTGACCCCCATATCAAACAACACAATCTGGACAACCCTGGAGCGATGAAAGGCAGCACACAACAGTTTCTACACTATACTGACAGCAATCTCCCTCTAACAGAGCAAAGCAGCAGCTGTAGGAGGATGAAGCACCTCAGGACTTCAAGGGGAAGCAAATGGAGACAGAAGGGGAAGCCTGGAGCAAGAAAAGTAACAAAACCATATTTCCCTTTTATACTTTTAGAAAAAACTGTGTAATATCAGACTTGTTCCTCTTCTCTGCTTTAAAGAAAAAGAGGTATAGAGGAGAAGCGCGCCTGTTGCTCCTCAGCCAAGCGTGAGTAAACGTGAGTCACAAAAAAAAAGGAGAGGGTGGGTGGATGAAGGAGTAGAGAGGAAAAATGGGTTATAGCGGGGAAAAGAATGTTGCACACGATGAGAGGACCTCAATATAAAAGACTTCCAAGTTGCTTAAAGACTAAAGGAATAAGAAACTTCTTCTACAGTCACATGCATGCAAAGAACCAAACTTACAGCTCAGTAAGACTCGTGTGCATTCATGCCAACACATTTTTATACTATTCTTCCCGTCGGCTGGTTCCCCACTGACTCACGTTCTGTGGTTGACTGAGCTAATAGAAAACAGCAGTGTGTTTTGATATATCAGTGAGGTAAAGCAGCTACGCTGGCAACCACACACACTCGCATGTACTTGCTTTCTCACACACACATACACAAAGTGCTCAGGAACGTGGAGCTAATCAACACTCCTCCACACAAAGATTTACTCTTCGTTGGGCTTATTGTTCATTGAACAAAGACTCCCTCTCAGGATTTGACTTTTAAAACGCAGACACACACACATGCATTCACACACTCACCATTAAGAGAACAGGTCCCTTGAAAGCTATCCTTGCCTCAAACAAACGAAAGCCCCGTTGACCTGCGTTTTTACCCCCCAACTGAGCCTCACTGGCGGGGCGACAACACACTAGTCCTGTTTTTGTTTCCTTTGTGCAGCTGTTGGGCTCAGTTTGCTCGCCTCAGCCCTGTCAGCTAAAAACATGTGTTTCCTGCTAAAACGCTGCCAGATACGAGCTCCATGGATTTCGGAAACGCACGTATATATCACCACTCGCACACGCCAACATGCACACATCAGACACGAACACATGTGAATCCCACCCTTTTTGAAGCGCGTGGTATCTCACATGCAGGGGGCCCAGTCTGGGCGCCATCAGCACTGCTCGTTTGACGAACCCACAACGCAACTGGCCTGAGTCTTAGCCTTTTTTTGTGGTCTGTCTTACAACATTCAAAGCATCTGAACGCTGGGACACAACACAAAGATGATACAAATTAAAAGTGTGGCTGTTCTTTTAGTTGTATGTAGCACAGTACGCTACACTAACTACCCTCCGCATCCTGTTTTTCATGGTACTTGCATTTTTATGACTCGGAATCTCTTATTACCATCGAAAATAGCAAAATAGCAGCAATTACAGGCTTACAGACAACAAACACCTTTCATTCAGATTTACTCAAGTTACTCAAACCAAGTCACCATTGGTTAAAGGTCAAAACTTTAAATTCAGATAGTTTACATGCTCATTATAATCATTAAATACCATCCAGAACTGTAACTTTGATCTGCACACACCGCTTGAATCGCCACAACAAGTCATAAACAAGGAGAGTTTACGGCCAACAATGATAGTTCACGTTGCTCATAAGGTCCAGAGCTTTATCTAATTGTCAGTAACCGGGTTCATAAGCAAGTTTCTTTTACAAAGCCAGAGCTCCACTCGCACTGAAAGGGTGAAGGCATTTCTCTGTTACACCCAATCAGTCAATGGCTAAAACGTGCACCACCAAGTATGCAGCCTGAGGAGAGTGTGGCTCCTTTAGTAGGTCAAATATAAAAGGAAGAAATGAAAGCATCTCTGGAGCTGCAGCAGCCAGACTGTGAGTCAGCAGCAGCCTCACATCAGCTGGTTTAAGACAGACCATTTTAGTCGAACAACTGCATGCAACAGATGATAAGACTCACACACACAAACACACACAGCCTGTGTCAAAAGCTGAAAGGCAATGTTTTCCCGCCAGCCTCAACTGTGAAGTTTGAGTTTATTTAAAGGAACTGAGTGCTGACCACCACATTTGACATCTCTGCGGTGAGTTCACCAGTCCATTATCGAGGATGTGTAACGATGATGGTGTGCTGAGGTTGGTAAAGGTTGGAGGTGAGACATTCTTGTCTTCAAGTAACAAGGCAGAAATGTCAATGTCTAAACCGGTGAGAATGGTTTAATGGTGTGCAAGGGACATAGTTGCATCCGGCTGTGAAACTTTGTGCCCTTTAAAGCATCTCTTAGGTTAATTTAACTTGTTCTCTTCTGAGAAAATGTCAGATCTGATATATAAAGTACTTGGAGTGGGTGGACTGCCCACACTGACATCTGGGAAAGGAAATGGCAAAGGAAACATCTTTTACAGCTTAATTGTCTTTGGCACTAAGATTAGTTTCTCGATAATATTCCTTAGAAAGCCCAACATTTGTGGGATCGAACTGTAAACTGTGCTGTCATTCACGTGTCACAGCAGGCTGGCACCGTCGGTTTCTGCAACGTCTTTAAACTGGTTTGACCTGCTGGGATCCCTAAACCTGCTTTCAACCTTCACAACCGCTTCAGTTTCAATTTGCATTTGCAGGAGCAGATCATTTTGATTCTTAAAATAAATAAACCAACACCAGGTTGATTTTGATATTGAAAAAAACTGAGATATCTGCAAATGAGCCCTTTGTGTCTTTCCTGATTATGACGTTGAGGGCTGCGATATGATGTCGGTGAGCTACTTGGACTTCTGCATTCTTTACTCAGGGGTTTTCTGCCCTCAGTAAACCAGCTGTGATCCGTCTGTGAAATCCCCAAGAACAGAGAGCTATTGTTGCCTTATTCAGCCTCCCTCTGTGTGCAGGAGAGCCCCAACCTCCTTATCAGAAGTAAACACAAGAGGAACATGTAAGAGGATCAGGTGTTGACATTAGAAATTAGTTGAAACTGAGGAGATAATGGAGCAAGAGACAGAGACAGGAAAGCAGATGAAAGGATGGAGAGAGCAGGAGAGAGAAAGGAGAGAAGGACAAAAAGGAAGGAGAAGACGGGGATGAAATCAAATCCCAGAGGTCAGCAGAAAGACAGTGAGTAGTCCTGAGTCATCCCAGCTTCCAGGACTGCACAGAGAGAGAGGGAAGGAGAGACACAGATGGAGGCATTTGTGGGATTTACAACCAGTATAGCAGTATAGAGGCCTTTAGATGGAGATACAACTCCAAATGCCATCACAGAGGAAGAGGGGAGATGCGAAAGAGGGTTTTTGTCCAGATTTGAAGCGAGAGCTGCAGCTCACGGTTGCATTACTGTTCCCACAGTCTGGTCCAGCTCTGTCTGACCTGCTCTTAACTTACAGCTTTACGACGCAGCCCACAGATCCCATGAGTCACAAACGTCAAAGATGACCGCACTGCCGGGAATGCACATACTAGATACAAACTCTACATGGCAGCAGCACGGAGAATCAGACTGATGGAGAGTATCAGCTCTGAAGGACGACAGGGAGGAGGATTCAGATGCCAAACCAGCTCATTAACTCGATAAGAGTCTGTGATACTCTGCAGGTTTTGGCACAGAGTGGTACAAAGACACACACACACACTCGTACTGAGAGTAAAACACACTATCATCACAGGGATGCTGTTTGATAAGACAAACTCACAGTGAGTCCGGCTGCAGAGCACAACATCACCACGTTCTCGTAATATGTCGTAACACTGAGATTTCAGTGACCTTGGTGACGTCATTTTACTTTCTCAAAAGCGTTTGGGGATGAAGAGTGAGCGAGGAGTTCAACAGCTGTTTTCTCAACAGATCAAACAGGTGGATGTGAACGAACAGAGAGACTGAGATCAGCGTGAGAAAGAGTTGAGATAAAAAGAAAAAGTACAAGAGTACAAAAAAATCAGTTTCACACGGTCACCATAATTACAATGCTATTACATGATCTATAAGGAGCATGTAAGTCACACCAAATCACTTATTAATTACACTGATTTGCAGGTAACTATATTGTTTAAATGTATATTCACTTCTGGATGTATATGATTTAATTTCACATGAGATTTTACTTAATTTGTTTAGTATTTATCAAGATGAGAGAACTGTGTAATACAACACCTCTATTCACTATGAGACATATTATACTACTATACTATACTGTTATTAAGCAGCCATACTAATTTGTCTCATAAACTTAAAGACTGCTCCTTATTTAAACTTTTTAATAACCTCACTTCCTTTCTTTCTTTCAACCATGCAAAACGTTACAATCACTCTCATCATCTCAGAGCATGAAGTCACAGCCTTAGACGACAGTGATGTTACAAAGCATCAAACACAAGTTGAGAAGTAGATATAAATCGCGGAAATCATCCCGGTGCACGATCTGTAACAGCTCATCCGAGCACAAACGAGAAGCGAGCTCTTAC
>JBAJHX010000076.1:16977656-17005042 GCA_037176925.1 Amniataba percoides
GTTATTACTTCACTATCAACATGAACCTTTTGTTGTGAAATGCCTCAGTAATGCCTGTGTGTGTGTGTGTGTGTGTGTGTGTGTGCTTTCAGGACACAGAGGAACAGATTGCTATAAAGCAGTGCCGCCAGGAGCTGAGTGAGAGAAACAAAGAGAGATGGTGTCTGGAGATCCAGATCATGAGGAGGTCAGTTTCACTCTCACGTGCATCGATCCAAAGGGCCGCAAAGTAAAAAAGCCCAACATTGACAAAAAAATTGAAAATATAAACTAGATTTTGGAACAGGCCATGCTCATAAGATTCAAATAAAAAAGCAAGACCTGCCTTGAGACCATGCTGAGATCATAGTAACGTTATAGAGTATGATGTGTATTTAAAACTAAGTTAAAGTTATAAAACGTACAGTATGATTTTAGTGTGTCATAGTTTTACTCTTACAGAGGCGTACAGGTGATGGTCTCATGTGTTTTTTTTACAGTACACGTCAGGCTTGAACACAGTGTCTGTCGAATCAGTCAGCAGAGCTTCATCCAGTAATTTGCAGGGAGTGAAAAATACCAGATTTCCAAACTGTTTTGTTTGTTTTTTGTTTGACCGAGGCATCTTTCCTAAGATTGCCTCTCTGTTTACAAAAGATTTCAGAGCTGTCTTTTTCCACAGTGATGCATCTTCGCGTGTGTGACACATTCGCATTTTACCTCGAGCGGAAGAAATCGGTGATTTCCCCCTTTCTTTTCACCGTCCAAACTTTTTCATGCCTCGTAGCTCTTTTTGGCACTAGACACAGGTTTTGGTTTGACGTGTTGTGACTCACGGCGGTACATTCCATGACAAGCTTTGACTTTTATGTTCCCATCTGTTTCACAAGTTTTCTCAAAATAAAACAACTAAATTTGGACCCTGAAATAGTAAAAATCACACAAGACATTAAATAATTAGAGCAGTGTGGACATTGGGGTTATTTCGGTCAGTTGATGGTTATTTCTGACAGGCTAATGTGCCGCCTCCACATTTTGCTGTGATTTTGGTGTGTGTTTCATTTCCACACGTCTGCGTTGTCTATTAACAGTTTCAGTTTGAGTGTCGGGTCACTGGAGATGGATGGCAGCTCTTGTAGGTTTTGGTTGTTTGTTAGACGCAAGTGTGTGTGTGTGTGTGTGTTATTTGTGGGTGCAAACATGAGAGTAAAACCATTTCTTTCCTCGTCCCAGTTTAACAAGTGTGTTGTTTTCAGACAGACATGGTTACAACCACAGCCCTCTGGTGCACCCACGCTCAACTCGTGGAAAACCCACAGGGCAGGGGACGCATACATGGCAGCCTACCATTATATTATTACAGCTACTTAGTGTACATGTACTCAGGCACATATACTGAAAAACACACCACTTTCACAATGTTTTTCAGTTATGGCGTGTTTATAGAGCTTGTATTGCATTACTTTTTTTCATCAGCCAAATGTTTTTGTCAAAACCAAGAAAAAACATGTTTATAATCAACAATCTTGTGCATGTTTGCAATTTCATCCCACTCTCACCGATCCCGAATGTTTTCACTTATAAAGCAAAGGACAAAGATGAGAGAAATATTTTCCACATCAGATCATATATGCAGTGTATATAGTCTTATAGTCTATAGTACAGCAATATGACGAAATACTACTTATAATCATATATATATTTGTTTGACTGACCATTGGTTTCAAAACTATAGCATCTCCAGGAAAAAAATGTTTTTAGTGGCTGACAATACTGCCCTACAAAGCAAAAAGGCAGTAACAGCATTTTTGGTAAAAAATGAGTTATTATCATTTTCATGACATTCAAGCCATCCTTTCTAATGTGACAAAATATCTTATCTCAAATGTGTGCCGTTTTGGAGAAAAATGGTATTCATTTGTACAGTAACTGCAAAAAGCCCTAGTGAAACAAAGCAAAAGTACAGTAACATCCATTACTGTGTTCTTGCTTTGTTTCATGTCAGTTACTGTTCTTTTGCTATGTTGTTGCAGCATTGCTGCGTGAAGTTACTGTTCCCATGGTGAATACAGAATACAGCAATCTAACAGCGTATTTTTCTAACGAAATGACTGTTCTCTATCTCCTGCTATTGTAGCTGTTAAAACATACTGATTGCATGTTGTAAATGTTATGGTTACAGTGTAAATCATCTGGTATCAGTCTGAGTTTGTTATCTTTATGTTCTCCTCTGCTTTTCTAGAGGGCCTGACTGTGCAACAGTCCGAAACGTCTGTTGCAGTCCGAAACGTCTTCACTGTGTCATAGTTCAAAAGAACTATGACACAGTGAAGAATGAGAAACAGAGAACGTAACACAGCTGATTAAAGAGCACAGGGCGTTGGGTGAAGAGACTGAGTGACATTATTTTAGGATTATTCATTAACTGGTGAACTCATAAGGGTTTCGATACATTTGACGTACCCAGCGATGGAGAAGAGATGCAATAAAAAAAGATAAAAGTCAACATCTCTGTTTGGTGTGAGATATAAATTTGTGTACCTTTGTCTTATTTTTAGTCATTAGACCTTAGACTGCCTAGATATGTCTGATCAGATTTAATTAACTAAGATCAGAAGGCTGTCGATAGGATCCTTGGCCATGTGAGCACATTATATTCAGTTAAAATTTCCAAAACCTTAGCCATTGTTTTGTAAATATGTAGACTAACCTTCAAGCTATTAATTCTTCCACCTGTGGGGATAGTTATTAATATAATCCAAGTAGAATAAAGCTACACAAAATTCTGCTTTATTTTTTACTTCTTTCTTTCTTTCTTTTGAATTACTTAATATATTAACATCTTCTAAGACAAAGAAAAAAACAACTCATGAAGTGAACCTTACTGGCATTTGCAGCCAGGCTGCCAAGTAGACGTTACTTCATTTTAAATGTGCCACGAACTAAAAACATTGGGAAGGAATGGTCAGGCTCTAGATTTCTACATTTTCTGTCAGTATCTTTTGTCATCAATTTCAACACCTGCTCACTCGACAAACTGCACTGTGACTATTGAATTTATAAATATCAGGTCTATAAACATAACCCTTGTTAGTGTGTTGAGCAGCTGAAAATTTATATCTTAGCAATGATTAAAAAATTAAAAAAAACAATACATTGTGCTGATTGACTGATGTCTGCTCATCCTCACTCCCGCAGGTTGGATCATGTCAACGTTGTTGCAGCCAGAGAGGTTCCTGAGGGAATGCAGAAACTCGTGGCGACCATTGACCTGCCGCTGCTGGCAATGGAGTACTGTCAGGGAGGAGATCTGAGAAAGGTACAAGTCTGTGGTATGTTTGCAAGACTGTGCGCACATATGTGGTTTAGGATGCTGGATTAGAGCCCACAGACATTTGAGTCAAAGTGTTGAATCATAGTAAATGAACAAGGAGTGGTAATCATGTGTGGCCGTGATCTTTTTTGACCCACTTTTCATGAATCACTGACTTTGAGATACTTACACGTGAATGCGATTTGTTCAGACCAACAACCCGCCGATTGTTTGCGCTTCTTCTGGGGGAGAAATCTAGAGCAGTTTCTCATCTGAGACCAACTGAGTGTGCAGTGTGCCTGAGGCGATAGACAGTTGTTGGCACCGGGCAGCCAGTAGAGGAGGAAAATGCCAACCATCACAAACCACAGTGTCATAAAAAATTTCAAAGCATCCCAGATGGTGGTGTTGGGGGCAGATGGAGTGGTTAGTGGGGACAAAGAGCGGAAAACTGCACCATCTTCTTTTGTCGGGCTTGCCACAAGTTTTCCAGTGGTAGAGCGCTTTAAATACATTGTTTAGAGCAGAACAAATCAGACCAAAGTGTTGATTGGCTGATTTGCAAAACTTCTTTCAGTTTAACATTTCTACCAGAAATGCTCTTAAAAATCAGAGCGACAGGGCATAAATGCCTCATGAAAAAGTTTTATTAATGAAGACTGGTCTTGACCTCCTATATATGTCTCATTCCTCATAAAAACAACTCACTTAATGGATGGAAAATATCTGTTTTGTAGAGCAAAAAGTCCTAAACATTAATAAAGAGGACAGGTTAACCTTTTGCTCAGACTGTGTCCAGCTTATACTGTGTTCTCTCCATGGTTTATGTTATTTAAGCATCAAGTTTCTGTGTGTGCTCTCTGCAGTATCTGAACCTCTTGGAGAACTGCTGTGGAATGAGGGAGGGCTCCGTTTTGATTCTCTTACGTGACATTTGTGAGTATCTTGCTCGATCCCCTGTTTTCGACGTAACCGATTACAACATATTTAAATTGTGCATGTGTGTGAGAGAGAGAGTGATAAATTGATCGTGTGATTGAATGAGCTGGCAGTGATTAGTTTCCCGCAGTATGGAGGAAATTACCACGCTGACCGGTATCATGATGTCATCAGTGACCCTAAACCACCAACCTCTTAGTCACCACGGCGACAGCTCGCACGCAGACAGAGGTTTACGTCAACAATCGGACACTCACGCTCCATCCCAAACATAACTTCTAAACTCTCACATCAACAATGCACTGCATGTTATGCGCTCTATAAACAAGTTTGAGAGAGGGCATATATGGAATGTGTGGAGGAACACACACACACACACACACACACACACACACACACACACACACACACACACACAATCACATTCACATTCACACAGAAACTCCTTTTCCTGTTACCCACTGGTTGACATTTCCTGATAATGAGTGATCCCCTTTAAACTACTTCACGAGTGAGAGTAAAGACGCTGGCATGCAGACCCACACCCAAGCGCGCACACACACACACACACACGCATGTACACCCACAGGTGAGAGAGTTCCGCTTTGTTGAACACGCTTTGCCAGCACACACACTAGTCACACTTTGACACATAAGTAAAGTGACGTCAGTTTTAAAAGAAAGACAAAACATTAAACTTTAACTTCCAACGGATTAGAGGCTATAGAACGTTTTTATGAGGCTTATCCTCTTAAGGGGCCAGGCTGAAAGGCACATGAAAAGCACTGACCTTGAAATTTTCTTGCCTCTCTCACCCCTGACAATACTCACACTCAACAGTGATGCCCCAGGATCCCGCGACCAGTTTTCACGATAAACCCCTGCGTGTTGGTTAAAACGAGACAATGACACTGGCCGACTGTCTTGTTTGTGCTGACCTATTGTGGTCTAACGTCACCCCTTGCTGCAGTGAAGTAGAAGTAAACTCCAGGGTGTGTCAGTACACTGTGACATCACTGTTGGCTGTGATGCATCCGAGCATGTTTCTGATCGCATCCATCAGTGGAGCTGGATGTAAAACACTCCTCTGTTTAAAAGTCTGTTTGCAGGTCTTTTGGAGAACAACTGAATATGTAACGTAACGTATTCAAAACTGTGTAAAGCCTTTTGTGGGTTTTGGGAGTGTGATAGATTGCAGCATCTGTCTGGGTTGAAGACTGTGGAATCAGATTTGTGTCAATGAAATCAAACAAAATTCCTACATATCAAACAAAAATAAGAATTTAAGACAAAGAATTAGTTTTAGTGGGAGCTCCCATTAGCTAATGAGTTTCTGAATGACAGCTCAATGGATAATGAATGCACAGTGTCCAAATCCGCCAAAATTAAAACTTGCACTTGCTGTGCTGAACAGTATCTGAACTTTTTAAAGTTGCCTGCGTATGTGCACCACTGGGGTGCTTTGATTAAGTATTGACAGTGCTTTGAATAAAGCAGTTAACTAACTTAAGTGTTCCAGTATAACAGTGGTGGCTCTAGTGGAGCCTGCAGAATGTAAAATACGTAGCCAGTCTCACTGTATTTGATTGGATTTGATTTCACCCTGAATATACACCAATGCCGATATAAGGTCTAATATAATCAGCCTGGACAGTTTCTTGGCTCTGCATTCTTCTTCTTTGACTCTTCTTCTTTCTTCCTCCCTTCAGCTTCGGCTCTGACCTACCTCCATAAGAAGAGGATCATCCACAGAGATTTGAAACCAGAAAACATTGTGATGCAGCAGGGAGAGAAGAGAGTGAGTTAAAGGCCCTGTGAACCATCTTGTTATGACAAATACACCCAAACCACAACAAAGGGTTCATATACAGGCTGTTTTGTGTGTGGGTTATGTGGAATAAGTGCAGGAGACTCGTCTCTCTCTCTCTCATGTTCACGTTTACCCTCACCAGTTTGAATATTTAATGCAGAAAACTCTGTCCTTTTACTTAAACTTGCAGTTACAGTGAACTTTTGGGATCGCCTTGTTCTTACCTTCCTCCCTGGGCCTCCCTTTATTTTGTCCGTTATGTAACCAATCACAGATCATGCTGCGCTCCGGCCGGCAGGAAGACTCTGGAAAATGAAGAATGTTACATAAATGAGGCCAGACGTAATAAAGAGGTTATATATTCATGTTTATGCACACTGCTGCATTTATAGAAACCGAACCAAACAGGCTTTATCTGCACTAAGTTTATAGTTTTACACTCAACTTGTTTTTGTCTGGCATACTAAAAAGAACAGTAAATCCTACGTACAGAATTTTAGCTTAGTTTTGCAGGCGAGAAGAGAAACAAGTCTCTCTCTTTCGGACATTAACCAAATCTGCCTCGCACTTACTAGTTGACACGACGTGCCTTAAACTTTTCTGTAATTCCAAGTATAAACGTATGAGCCATTTTGTGGGGGGTTATGTGCCAGAAATTCTTCTCACATAGCGAGGAATCGTATTTCCCAAAATGTCAAACTGTTCCTTTAAGACAGGAGTCACAGTCATATTCCTTTAAGTCATCAATTTGTAATGATAAGATAAAATTTTGCTAACACATTTTTTTTTTCTTCTCCCAATCCTAGCTGATTCACAAGATCATTGATCTCGGCTACGCTAAAGAACTGGACCAGAGCAGCCTTTGCACCTCATTTGTGGGAACACTGCAGTACTTAGTGAGTGACGAAAACACGAGTGGACACATTTTCCACACGATCGTTTCACCGTGTTATGGACATTAAGAGCTTAACTTGTTTTTCCTTCCAACTTCCAGGCTCCAGAGCTCATTGAGAGACAGAAGTACACGGTCACTGTGGACTACTGGAGCTTCGGGACTTTGGCGTTTGAGTGTATCACAGGATTTCGCCCTTTCTTACCAACGTGGCAACCTGTTCCCTGGTAGTACCATCTTTCAAAACAAGCTGATGATTTGTCACTAAATGTCACGAAAGTAATCATGCAGGAAGTGAAGTCATGTTTCCCAAAACTAGTCTGAGGGTGACGTATGTCAAAATTTCCAGCATTTCTCCTTCCAGATCTCATTTTATGTCTTTTGCGCGTCTGTCATTGAAGTCTAGCTTTTACAAAATAAATTATGCTTTTGAATGTTCTGCTAAGATAAGCTTAACTCAAAATAAATATTTTTGTTACGTGACTGACCTTGTAACACACACAGAATATATAAACAAACAGGAGTTGCCAAAGCAAAGAATTGCAGGATATGTGGGTTGTACCCAACGTCAATACCCCTTGTGCCTCACTAATATGATGTATGAAAGATAAACTTCAGGGCACTCTGGGTTACAGGGAAGAAAAAACTCCCCCACTATTGCAGAAATTCAGGTTCAGCTCATGACACGTAACTGACTGCGTTCACAGGTTGGATTTTACTGTGATATAACCCTCCTGTATCCTCTTCAGGCACAATAAACTGAGGCTGAAGCAGGACAATGACATTGTCGTCTATGAGGACCTCTCAGGGGAAGTTCGCTTCTCTAAACATCTGCCCCAGCCCAACAACCTTAACAGGTGACTTAATCTCTGACAGACATACACATCAAAATGATCTGATTCTTGATTGATCTCAGTCTAATGTGTTATGTACCTGGTATTTGGCAGTCTGTTAATAGTGAAGCTGGAGAGGTGGCTGCAGCTGATGCTGAAGTGGTTTCCTCAGGAGAGAGGCAAAGACCCCGAGGCTACTCCCAGCGACTGCTTCTCACAGCTGGAGGGCATATTGAAGCTCAAGGTCAATAGAATTAATTAATTTATCCTTTCACTTTGTTTCATTTTCCTCATGTGGATGTGTTGTTTTGTCCTGTTGCACATTACTCTGATTACTGATTGCTGATCCTCAATGTGCTTCTTCCTTCTCTTTTCCTTTAGCTGGTTCATGTCCTGAACATGATGTCTGCTAAGATCCTGACATACACAGTATCTGATGATACAACTGTTGCTGACCTGCAGCTGATGATAGAAAAAGACACCAACATCCCTGCAGCCGATCAGGAGCTGCTGCTCGAGGCGGGGCTAGCTTTGGAGCCTCATGGGCTGGCTACGCAATGCGCCATAGATTACGCAGTAATAACTACACGTCACCACTGTGCACACATAATACCTTCACAGAATAGGCAACAGTGCAATGTTATAACGGACTGAGTCATAGCGTCATTGTTATCTGTGTCTGTAGGAGATTGATGGACGACGGACAGACCTGCCTCTGGTCTTCCTGTTTTATCGTTCCTCCTGCAGTTATGAACCTCAGTTTGCTCCTCGAACGCTTCCAGAAAACATCCGCTTCGTCCGTAAGTGCCCAAATATAAGCAAACAACATTTAAGTATGTCTTCTCCTCAGGCACGTTCCTGTTTTTATTTTCTACTTATCTTTCCTCCTCTGTCTGTCTCTCTGCCCTCCTTGGATGCTCAAACTTTTTGTTTGATTGAGTTTTGAAGATCAACAAGGATTATGTTTAATCCAGGGTTCATGCAGCAGAGATTTGATCAGTTGAGATCATCAAAGTCTGATGATTTCCACAAGTCATCCCACACTTATACAGTTTAAAAACTACGATTATGCACATTCAGAATTCATCGTTAAGATCATTTACAGATGCAGCTAAAGCTGTAGAAGAAAACATGACATTTTGAAGATTTACAAACCTTATTTTTCTGCCTAAATAAAACACAAATAAAACACAGTGTGGGCGTGTGCTCTTTTTATGACTACATACTGTAATAAATAAAATGATCATCATTTGGTTTAGAATGACTGTGGGTGTCTTTTTTTTTTGTCTTTGTCATAGAAACCGACCCTAAGCACATTCTAGCTTACAGCCCTCTGAGGAGGACTTGTGGCCAGGCGTGGCACACTATCCGCTCCCTGAAAGAAGACTGGCAGAGACTGCAGCAGGGGCAGAAAGCTGCAATGTAGGACACACACAGCTTACATCCTCAACATACACGTGCATTGACCATTGGATCAACAAACAAACAAACCCTTCATTCCTTCTTTCTTCGCAGCATGAGCCTGCTGAGACACAACTCTTCACTGTCCAAACAGAAGAACGAGATGGTGTCCATGCACCAGAGACTCACGGCCAAGCTGGAGTTCTTCACCACCAGCCTCCACATAGACATGGACAAATACCAAGAGCAGACAGCCACAGGGATACACAGAGTTACAAAAACATGTAGGTAGATGACAGGAAGTTTACACTTCACTTGCCAAGACTGCATTTAATCTGACCTTTCATCGCAATTATTTAGAGGTTCATTTGGTTATCCTGTTTACCTCAGCCAGAAAGTGCACTTGAACGTCTCAAACAATTCAGCTCACCGTGGATTAATGCTAGTGTTTTTTGTTTTGTTTTGTTTTTTCTAGCGTCAGAAAAACTCCTGGGAGTGTGGAGGGAGATGGAGCAAACTGCTGTCAGCTGTGGTCAGGTAAGGTTGAGTGTGTTTCTGTGCATGTGCGTAAGGAGCATTTGTGCTTTAAAAAAAGACTAAAAAGCCATGTGTGGGTGTCCAGGTCAAGGTGAGTGAACTGGAGGAGGAGATCATGCAGCTGCAGCCAGACATAGTGGATGTGCAGAGACAGCCATGGAGGAGTGGGGAGGCCCTGGACACACTGTAAGTCTACACCAAATTAATCTAAAAAAAACAACACACTGTAAGTCTGAACTTGTTAGAAATCAACAAAGACAACGCCTCGGTGATCTTGGACCCTGCTCTCTTCCCCTCTTTGTTCCTCAGCGAAGGAAAGGCCATGGAGCTGTTCCGCAAACTCAGAGAGAAACCCAGAGGTTTGGATTGCATGCATCTGTTCACTTCTCACGTAACACTTGTTACAGGGTTTCCATATGAAAATAAACTTTCCTTTTCCTTCCCCTTCTCAGATCAGCGGTGTCCAGGGGACAGTCAGGAGGTGGTGCGCCTGGTGGTTCAGGCTGTGCAGTTCTATGAGAGGAAGCTCAGAGACTTCTATACACATCTCAGGTACTCACATACAAAGCACTATTTTTGTTTTAAAGTCTGAAAACACTTCCCAGATCTGATGGAACAGGGCTCATTTCACGTGCTCCAAGTACCCCTTTAAAAACCGTAATGCATTTATTTTTGTTTGGGGATGGGTGGGTTGTGGGGGGCGAATGAGTCCTGAGCAGATCTGGGTTTCCATTTGGGAACTTATGTAACAGTATGAAAATGAAGCATAGTATTACCAGAAATACACGTGGCTAGAATTGGGACCAATTTACGAGTGAAATTGAATTACAAGTGTTTGAGGGTAAGTGGAGTTTAGACATGAGGGAGGTCACAAAGAAGGAACTATGTGTTATTATGATATACATTATGGTGAAACAGACCGACTGACGCCCATTGACAGCTGAGATAGGATCCAGCACACACACACACCCTGTGACTCTGTGTGTCAGGATAAAGCAGGTATAGATAATGGATGGATAATAATAATATTAATATTAATAATAATGTCTGCAGGAACAAAGAAGCAAACAGGAGAGTATTTTGTCAATCTTTCTGGCATATAGATACACACAGTCTTGAGAGGAGGTGTAATCAGGCAGAATAAGTGATAACACCTGTGCTGTTTTTGTATTAATATTTATAACTGTAATATGTTGTAAGTGTAAGGTGACGAATGTGGAACAATTAATTAAGGACATGCAGATATTTATAGCAACGTGTTAAAAGTCACAACCTTTTATTAATGAAAGATTTCTTTTTAGAATAAGCTAATCAGTCAGTGGTTACTAAGTCATTATAAATAATAAATATTATAAATAAATGGCTTCGGGCCTAGATTGACAACACATATTGAGAATGCAGGATAAAATAATCGCTGGGAGGGGACAGTCCTGTTCACATTTCTTTTTTTTGTGTGTGTTTGCACCTCTGTATTGGACCACTATTTCTGTGCGTGCTGTGCAGTAAGACCGCAGTATGCCGTCAGCGCGTGATGGAGCTTCTGCCGAAGGTGGAGGGCGTCGTCCAGAAGATGGCCGAGAGCGAACAAGTCCTGATGAGTCTGCAGGAGAAGCGGCAGAGGGAGCTGTGGAACCTGCTCAAAGTGGCCTGCGTGAGGATGCATGAATTGCTTTCAGACACAGATCCACTCTCCCTCTAGCAATGCCTGTTAATTACGCATAATTATATATCATTATATAAGCCACAAATAATAATCAGCAGATTGCAGCAAGTGGTTTGGTTCTGTTTCTCTTTATTCTCACTCATATATCTGCTCCAGCACTCATTAATGAGTCATTTTGATTATCTGCTATTTTAAAGCAGTCTAATTGTCAAAAATGCAAACACACATAAAACGCTATGTAGTAACACAACCATAACAGTGAGGTTCCTATCTTCCACAAAAAGCAGGTGTTGTATACTGTATTAAGTTACACTGAATAAAGTGCGTCATCTTTTCTTGTGTAGAGTAAAGTACGCACTCCTGTAAGTGGGAGTCCTGATGGATTGCGAACCCCCTCTTCAGTGCCGCCTCTGCTGACCCCCAGACACAGCTTACAGCAGTTGTGAGTCAACTCAAGCACACACACACACACACACACACACCACACCACACAATGGGGTTTAAAGGAAGCTTTCCTCTCACAGTCTCAGACAAAACTTAAAGATTATGTTTTGATCCTGTAAATTTTTCTGGTTATTTTTTCCCACACCTGCTAAAGCCAGTGCTGTGGGAGTTTTTTTTTTTTTATTATTACCTCCTGTAAACTTTAATTTAGCTTTCATACACTCCGGTCCTTTTGAATACAGACATTATCACCAAAGCCTCATATACAGATAAACTATGATTAAAAATTATGAGTAACATTCACATGAATCACTCTGGGTGTGTCTGCAGCGACGAGTCTCTTGTGGAGGAGAGCAGGACGTTTGAGAGTCGGCTCCAGAGTCTGCTGCACGAGACCATCCAGGAATCAGAAAGCAGCATGGAGGTAGGCACGCTCATCTTCCTCTGGTGTGCAGTTGCTTGATAATTTCTTTGTTTTTTATTACATATGATTGCAACACCACCCTTTTTTTTCCTCCAGATGTTGAGCGAGTGGACATGGCTGCATGGAGGCCAGAATTTCTCCAGCGACCTCTCTTAAATTGATTTTTATTCTTTGCTTACACGTGATACTCTGCTGCCTCCATGTGGATGGGTTGTCGACATACATGAGGAGAGCGTAGTAGCCGGTTTGTTTAACAATGTGAATAAAGTAATAGCTGCTGGCACATATTTGCTTAATGAGATTAAGGAGTCAGTAAACCTACCCAAACCTACCCTTCTCCTGTCTGACATTGTAAAAGTGTAAAATGAATTGACACTGATCTAAATTCAGAGGAATTTATTAAAGGATGGTGCTCTTTATTTACCCATTTGTAATTTTACAGAAACATTAAAAATGTTTTAGGGCAAAATAGCATGTTACAGTATGTGGAGAATATCTCTTAAAATGGTGACTTTAAAACAGCTGACACACATAATGGGCTATGTTTATCTTCATAATTGTGAAGTGAGTGAATTCATGAATGTGAAGAATGAAACAGCTGTCTTATGTTTTAAAACTATATATTTTAGTTACATTTGATGTGTAACAGACTTTTATGAGGAAACTACAGATTATAGTTTATGATTTATGTACTTATGTCCCAAGTAAAACAAAAAACATTGTGAACTATGTTATAAGCCTAAATATAAATGTCAATTTTGTGGGTTTCTCACTGGACCTTTGCAAATTTTATTTTTGGAAGATGGTGAATGAACGACATGGATGACATTTTTCAATGTAAAACGGCTTTTTAAGTGTATGGTGAATGACTGTAAATGTCTTTTTTAACATCCACTGATAATATGCAGAGGTTGGACACAGTAACAGTAACACCTGTACAATACATCCAGTTCCCCTGCAATAATTACAAGTCTTGTAAAGCTTATCCTGTTAAACTCATGTTGTGATTGTATATGACACATTGCAAATGGGTTAAAGTCAGTAAGATTTTGAAGACACTGGACCTAGCTTCAAAATTTGAGTGCACCCAACTCCCATGTCCCTACCCCTCCCTCTCCCCAAAGCCCCCACAAGACTTAGAACTGTGAAAATGGCCACACAAAACAAATTCAATCATTAATTTAATAATAATTCAATTATGAGTAATTCACTTTACCTCCAGTGTATATGGATCTAATTGCTTAAAATTCAATATTGTACAGCTGCATTGAGATTTTCTTCACATTGTTTCAAAGCTGCATCTGCCGTACTCATCTTAATATCAACTATTGAAGTAGTCTGTGTTGTATATAGTTCATACAAAGTAATGAGATGTATGTTACATGTTTTCATATGTCTGTGATATCTTGTTGTCTGTTTTTGTACATACTCCATGCAGTTCAGATTGTGATAATGGCAGAATAAACAGACTATTCATTTCTTAATTTTCATAAAACTGAATTTTGTATTTTCACCAGAGCGATGTTGTCTTTTATTAATTTGCATTTTTCTGGGAATGAGGGAAATGAGGGGTTCTTCTCTTGCATCCCCTCTTTTCAACCATATCAACCAAAATAAAAAAAAACAAAACAATGGCCATAAAGATCATAGTGATTTAACATTCTTTATTCCATTAATTCAATAAAATCTGTTTAAGGTCCTAATCCTAAAGACATTGACTAACTCTCCCATACAAAGCACAGCACAGATAAAGTGAAATGTAGTGGTAAAGGTTGAACAGGAACAGGACACAGACCGAGACAAGACAAAGAGGTGACACGAAGTTCCAAATTGCCATCGGCCCATCTACCAAACAGGACCTGAAAAATAGACATTTAGGCAACTGAAGGTTCAAAGGTTTATAACTGTGTCACTGAGGTCAAATGGTGGCAACAGAGTCAGTCCACTCGTTCGGAGAAGGATCGGCTGCTCTTTGTCTTTTCTGCTTGAATCTCTCCAGCTTTTATTGCATCTGTTTACAGTTCCTGTACTTGTCAGTAAAATACTTCCCTCTAGCATTTAAAGCATGCAGCAAAAACCACAATATGCCAAAACAAGCATCCTCTAATAATTCTATTGATGTCTAGAAACCAGAGTATATCTGCACAAAAATGAGTTGACCACACAGTCAAAATAAGAAGGTGCTTCAAAGAATACAGATATGTCTGAGACACAAATGCTCTATTAAAAGTGCACTTTGTCTGATCAAACTGGAGTTCTGCAGGAATTGTCTGCTGACAAGTCTGTTGTTTTGTTATATTCTGATAAAATATGCACAAAATAATGCTTGATGTCTTTACAATTACAGTACTGGAGGTCTTGGAGGCTGCACGGGGGTTTCAGGGTTAAGGCCAAAGAATGTGTGCATATGTGTGTAGGGCTGAGAGGGAGGATGTGTTTACGTGTCGCTGAGTGGACCTTTGCAGTGTTTTCACATCTTTATTCTTCTCCTGTGTGGCTTTCCTCTCTTCTCGTCTGTCCTCCCGCCTAATCGTTTTACGCCTCCAGCTCGAAACCCAGGCCGACTTTGTGCCCACCGCCGTTCACGTTCTTCCCGTCAATCAGACCTGAGAGGGTGAGCTTCACTCCTGCATAGAGGAGAGTAAGATTATATACCAAATAACCCCCCTGGATTGTTGTTAAAGTAAAGAAAATAGTCCCATTAGCTAACCTGGCCTGAGGGTTTGTGTGTATCCAACTCCGACGAGGCAGGCGTTGTCCACTTTGGTCTGAGAGGAGAAACACAACATCATGGACACGTGAGATAATCTTGGACACAGCGTGCAGAGAGCAGATAGATGGGAGCTGGGATGTAGTTACATAATTGATATCGTATATGCTATATGGATGCATCGGCCGTAGGTCAACCACTGAAGAGGAGTTAGATGATGGCTTGGAAAGTATGTCAGGTACTTATGCAGAGCGAATGTGGGTGTTAGGAGTTTTTTTTAGGCCAAGCTAGCGGTGTGGCTCTGGAGATGGCAATGTTTGTCCGTCAGTCCAACAACTCAACCAGGCTGAAAGATCTCAATAAATATTAGATGGGTGGCTGCGAAATTTTGTTCAGACATTAATGGTCTTAAAAGGATGAATGGTGCTCTGACTTTTACTTTAATGCCACCAGCAGGGTCACATTTTGGGGATTTTTAGAAATATCTTGACAATTGTTAATACTTCAGTTTATCTTCCAATTCCAGCTAAATGAATCATCAACCTCATGTGTGCTTTGTGTTTAGTACTAATATTGACACACTAAACATTTGCCCATAGAAAACAAACACCTACTAAACATCAGTATAGCGTGGTTATTGTGCACATTTAGTTCAAAGCACAAGTACAACTACAGTCTCAAGGTGCTAGCATTTTTCCTATTTTTTCCCAACTTTGGACGTATAACTCCTTATGTACTGCAGTCACTGATGAGTAATTTTCATCATTTTTGAGGCGTTCATGGTATTTTGAGGACAGTTCTTACAGACAGGGAGGCATCCTTATCCAGCTGGTATTTGGCTCCAATTCCAAAGCGTGTGTTGTTGCTGCCAGCTGTCCAGGCCAGGTGGACTGCCGTCTCCAAGTTGCTGTTCACCTTTTGGTAAATGGAGCCGCCAAACTCTGTGCCGTCATTACTGAAATGCAATAGCAAAACACACAAAAAAGAAGGAGATAAGAAGGGGTGGATATCAGTCTGATCCTCTTGTTCCATCCCAAGGAATTGCTTCCTCTCTCATTGCTGCACACCACTGAATCACTTCCATTTCCTGCTTCTCTTTACTGTGATGCGGTGACTCACACGTTGGTGTGAAGCTGGAAGTCTGGGGCCTTGTATCCAAGGGCAAAATTGTTTTGGGTCAGTTTGGATTTGGCAGTGTCAAACGCCAACTGGTAGCCGGCCAGCCAACCCTCGTAGCCCAGCACAGCAGCTGCGTGAACGGTGGGGCCGGCCATGTCGAAGTCCAGGTCGCAGCCCACGTTGACAAAGTCACGCTTGTAGCCAGTCTTCAGTTTGGCGCTCTTCTTGCTATGGAAGGAATAACAAGAAATAACAGACAATCATTTAGAGCAGTACTGCATTATTGATATGTTTATAATATACATCTGTATTGATTGACTTATTAAAGAAAACTATTTGGCATGAACGGGATTGCTCTTACCCGGTGTTGGGCACAAATGATGTGTCCAGGCTGAGCTTCAGGCCCTTAGCCAGCTACAGACAAACAAACAGGCAATGAGCTAATATTCTATCTAAAGGTGAATAAATGGATGCCTTGAACATTCAAAGTGACTGATATCTTCTTTGTTTGACCCCACCTGGTCCTCCATGGTGATTTCTGTGGTGAGAGTGTTGTCTGTGTTCCATTTCTGGTTGAAGTTGAGGCCCAGATCGCTCACTTTGTACTTGGTCTCCAGGTGGCCTCCTGACTTCCCCGTGTCGGTGTTGTTGGAGCCGGAGGTGGCAAACTCCTGCCGGACAAAAAGGGATGGAGCGATGAGGGGGAGGTGGAGATGGAAAATGAGATGGGAGGGGAGGCAGAGAGACACGATGCCACATTAGAGCAGAGCGACAGAATCTAGAGGCAGAAGGGCCGAGGAAACACACAGGGGGTGAAGGAGAAAAAACAAAGACAGGGGAAACAAGCATAGCTTTTTTTTTTGCTTTTCCTCTGCCGCACAATCCCTCTCAGGTTTGAATGGCTTGTTATTTAAAAGAGGAACTACACCTTTAAGAAGAAAAGAGTTGGGGAGGAAAACTAAAAATAAGGGCAGGACTGTGAGAGAGAGGTTGGTTGTGAGTGTATTTGAGGATCAGTGCTGTTACTGCTGCAGCAGCTGGGGTAATGGTGACACTTGGACGAGCTGCCGCTGCAAAGAAACACTTGGCAGAACGCCTGCACACATCGCCCTGCACACAAACACACAACTGGTATCACTGGCTTACCCTGCAGTGCACCTGTGTTTAATCATTACATACGCACACACACACTCTCTCTTACCATCTGACAGGAACGTCCAAAGCAGAAAAAAAGAGAGAGAAAAGAGAGAAGGTTAGAGAGAATCACACAGTTCACATGCAGCGATTTATCCGCTCACTGGGAAAATAAAAAGCAGCGTGACAGAAAGTGGAAACCCCTGAGTTTAGACACAGAGGACATGCATTTACAATGTTTTTTTTCAATGGGGTTTGAGTTTTGTGGCATGTGGAGCTCTTAAGTGCTCATTATGGTTTTGCCATGGCAACAGGTTTACAGCAACACAGACACGCAGCATGTCTGGAGCAAACTAAACCCTGTGAAACGGAGCACTTTTCCCCCCATCATGATACAACACGCTTGAGGGAACTGAATAAGCTTTAAACGCGTCGGGCAGACAGCGTTAGTCTGCTGACGCCTGTAGGTTAGGTCGAGTACATGTCAGACGGCAAACAAACTCCGACATGAAGCGCTGCAAGGCCGTGAGTCAGCCATTCGATCTACACCGCAGAGCGCCAAGAGAGAGGCCCGAACATGAAGCACCAGGCGTACAGAGATGAGAGCGGTACTTACAACACCACTCTGGGACTTGGTCTTAACGTCCAGCTTGAGAGTTCCATAGCCTGGGGAGAGGGAATATTAGGGAACTTCAAAAGACCAGAAAGGGTGGAAAAACAACATCCTTGTACAGCACAGGATGGCTCTAAAACAGCTGCAACAAAAATAAACAGCCTCCATTTAAAGTGACAGAGCAAGAAAAAAACAGCTACATCCCAAACTATATGTACATGTTTAGGGAATGTGTTGACTCACCATAGCCCTTGTTGAAAATGTCTTTGGCGGATTTGCCCAAGTCCGAGTATGAAGGAGGTACGGCCATTTTGCCTGAGGAAACAGACATGCACAGTAAGTTTTTACAACTTATTCACAGCAAAACAACAACAACAACGCACATACCAATACGCACTTTGCTGCAGCAATCTGTCTCCTTAAAGGGACACTCCTTGATTTCCATAAAACTGGAGGACTAACAGGGGACAGATTTTGTTTTAAAAACAATGGTCAAAATTGATGCAGCCGAGGCCAAATGATCCAGATTTTTAGTCCATAGCATGGGTGGCACTCCAAAAAATTCTGTCCTACATTTCCCATAATAAATAATGCCCCTACTGCCAAACGCTACAACAAAAGCTACAAGCCAATACAAGTTGAATACGTCTTGCCAACACACCTAGAAGCTGAGCAATGCAACTCAGAGTGAGCATCTCTGAGGGCACAAACACATGAAAAGAGCTGTAATTCCTGACGCACAAAGCACTGCAGAAAGTCTTTTCCACAAAATATTTACTAGCAAATTGCAATATCACTACATATGTACATATGTACATATTTGTCTCAGCTGGGACACCCTCACCATCTGGAGGGGGGCTGTCTGGATGCCGGTGATTTGCAGCTTCTCTCCTCCCCCTCCATCATCCATGTGACCCCTATTGATTGCCTGGCAGCAGCCCATTAGCGTGCAGCGGCGGTTGTTAAGCTAATGGGACTGATTCTCTCGGAGGAAAGGGGCTAGAAATGTACAGTAGCAAATATTTTAAATGATCACACAGCTGTGAAACTGATCATTTCTCCTGCACGGCTCACTTTTGTGTTTCAACATTAACAACATCCCCATTATGCTATGCTTGTGACAGAAAAAAAAAAAACATATATATATATATATATATATATATATATATATATATAATATGCATGAGGTGTAAAGAAATACTATGCAAGCCAATGCAGTAGAGCTAACCTAAGCAGAAGCAGGTTTGGTTAGTCAGCAACTACGCTCCTGCACACCACTGCACTGCACCGGGTTTCAGACAGTCATCAGGGTCCCCTGGGTCAGTGTGTGTGCATGCTTTCTGAGTGTCTGAAGAAGATATTTTTGACAAGGTGACTTTGCAGGCACATGTAAAATATCCCTGCATTCACTTAAATGCAGCTGGTTAAAGCTGGTTTAATGTTTTACTACTGGCTCGTCGTCCTTTCCATGCTTTTGCCCTGCAGCTCCTTCCACTATTAATTTCAGTAACCACATATTTTCAGCAGGGATGGATGGAGCGGACGGATGAGACTTTGCTTAGTGTAGTGCAACCACTAAGAGCTGATGAATCAATAATTGAGCCAGGGCAGAAAATCTAAATGTCGTCGCTGCAATCAAACGCAGTCGAAAGTGTGGCCTCACGAGATTAATGTCATCGCAGCCAGAGCTCAATCCAGGGACCCTGATGATGCGTCATCTGTCTCTCTCTAAGCACACCCCCCACTCACCATGTCCCTTGGGTGCGTGGTGCTGACATGTCACACAGTGGTCTTTGTTCTCTGCCTGCTTGTCTTTTCCTGTCTTGTCCTGCTGCACCACACTCCCCACTCCTTTGTCTGCCATGTCTCTTCAGGGGGGACGACAGAAAACTTTGGCAAGAGGTCCTGCACTGTTTTCACAATAACAGTCCGGTATATGTGGGCTTGTCTGCAGCTGCCATGAATATTAGCATCTGAGCTGGTGTCCTTTCTGTGCAGAGAACTGTTCAACTATTGCATAACGTTGTACAGTATCCACATAGGCCAGCAGATGATGAACGCATGTACAGTGAGCACAGCATTTGAACATGATAAGGCCTGCATACGGTGCTCTTATGGTACTCAGAGATGGCATTTTTTTATCAGACAAAGAATAGTGATTAGCTGCAGGAAGGGTACAAAATGATGACCTTGTGAAATATGCCTCCTCGGTGCTCCTTATACAACAGCACAGAAAACACACATCATATCCATCAAGCATGTCCACCAGTATTACATTAACTGCATGTTAAACAACGCTGACGCAACTTGATGTCATTCACCTCTCACATGTCACCTATAGACAAATGAGCAGAGTCCTTTATGTACAGTAATCTCCTCCCAAGTGTGCCTTTTCCACATTCAGAAGGGTGGTGTTTTAGGCTCATAAAGCTTTGGTTTCCAATTAAAAAAATATTTTATAACAATGAATTCTCATGAGTAAAGTCTCGAACAACCTGATTGATGTTAAAAAACATCCTTATGTCTAATTAACTTAAACTGCAAAAGATTTTTTTGCCCACTTGGATGTAGTGATAACAAAGACTGCATTGTCATATGATCACCTTTAAAGTTGATGTGGTGAACTTGTCAGCAATTTACATTTATACATCCTTATTTGTACATCCAGCTGTTACTGAGCAACATTGTCATTCATTTCGAGTAGCGCTCCTGGAATGCAAGTTCACTCTTTAATCTCTTTTATTTCTGTTTTTGGTCTCTTCATAACTTAAATATGTGGCTGTGTAGGCAATAAATGCTCCACTACGTCCAGCAGCTAGTTCCTCACTGTGTCTGTCAGCTGTTTGTTACAGGGCAGGTTGTGTACAGCTTGTATTTTTTCAGAGCTTTTCAACATAACTGTTTAACAGTGAAGGAAAGTCACTATAAAGCTCTGTAAAGCCCAGGTGAGCTGCAGATACAGGTGATAATTTTCTATTAGTTCATTGCTACCCCTTAAACATTATTTTCACATTGGCATACACTGATGTGATAAGAAATATCAAAGACAGTTTAAGTTTAACATTCAAACAGATATAATCTGTTTCATCAAGACTGTGTGGGAGAAATTTGAATATAAGTGACTGTCAACACTAAAAACATAAACAGGCAATCCCACAGCTCTCATTAGATTCAGATTCAGATCTAAACTCTGATTGGTGGAGGAAGGCAACATCCCCTTTTTCCAACTAGCTCCCACCCACTTCAAACCAGTGAGGAAAAACAAGGACAAGACCTCAAACAGAAATGTCTCAATGAAACAACCAAATCTGATCAAGCGCGCGCAAAATATCTTGTGGTCTTACAGAACCATTTTCTCTAAAAGCAAGGAACTGATTGAGAAAATGGATTTTTTCAGGGCTTTTAAGTTCTCCATCTTTCCCACACACTAACAACTGATCACAAGTCACATGTATATCTCTGCCGTCTCTGTCTTCATCTCTGAAACACTGAGCGACTGTGTGCCAGCTGACCTGCATTTTGCTGACCACGTGCAATTCCTGGACTGTCTTTGTCATTTCACCCGGCAGAAACGCCTTCTCCGCTTTCTGCACCCTCACCTCCTCTACCGCGCGCTCCATTTTTGACCCTCTCCCTCCTTGCCTTCATCCCTCCATCTCAACACTCTAAATTTAGCTCAGGTGAACCTAACACGACAACACATGTGACTAGGGTTTCAATACGTGTCCTCCTCCAGGTTCAGCCTTTCAAAACCCCTGCTAATGTGGATTTATTTGTCTGCATCGCTCCTCCACGCCGTATTTATATACAAACACACTCCTGCCATTCATCTGAACACTTTTATGAGCTGCAACCAGATGACAGACTTGACTGAGCTCAGAGGTCAAAATGGCACCCATAAACAACGGAGATATGTGAAAGGAAAACAGCAGCCACACAAACAAGATGGTGGTTATGGTCAGCAATGAAACACAGAGATGTGGTATGCTTAAAATGCTGTGCCTTTAAATCGGTACAAAGCCTGTGCTTTTCCAGTTACCTATTTTTTTCATGTTGCTGTGAAATGGGTGAATATAATACACAGCATAATTCAGCCTTAACACATTATTGCTTGTGTACAAGAAAAGCAGCTCAGTGTCAGGGCTCACGAGGAATAATCAATTTTGTGACTTATTTTCACCTCAAATATTAGAGACCTGTTACCAAAAATAAGGCACAGCTGTCAATATTTTAATAATACACAGCACAATCTGTGTCCGCTGCCAGTTCTTTGGTCACACTTATTTACAGTTGACCAGTCAGAGAGCTGTTTGTCCTCGCACAGTGCACTAGTGTGTTACCTACACTCTGCTTCATGTAAACAGCCAGTGATACTTGGCCTGCTACTACCTCTGATTATCATTGTTGAGAAATTTAAAACTTTAAAAACTCCTCCATCAATATAATATCAAACATTAACATCATACATTTGTGTTGATATAAAAAGTCACCAGTGTCTTGTATTTGGTAAAGGTGTGTTGTATGGTTTTACTTAATAAATGTCTAATCAATCATGAAAACTAGTATTGGTTATTCATCTGTCTTTTTTTCTTAAGCAATCTTTGACATTTACATATAGCTGGATAACCTGAGAGAACAGAATCGGCTTAATGATGATCGACCCCATGCTAATGAACAGATACTGAACAAGAAAACTATAAAATTGTGTAAACAGGCAGTTACTCAACAGCGGCTGTACCTTCAGATAAGGTGAAGCTACGGCGAGTGTGTGTGGCATATAGAGGGAGGAATGTGTGCATGTGAGATAAGGTCAAGTGCAGTCAAGTTACATGAAGAGAATTTATAGCTTGAATGTAAAGTGCATGAGGTAGTGATGCATTTGTTCCATAGTATGAAATGTTGGGCAGGCGAGTCACACCCGGTTAGTTTCAAAGTGTACAATAACAACAACCGGACAGCTGCTTTGTGTAAACACCTGTGTGCCATTGGGCTCAGGTCATATAAGGTTTTCTACTTAATCCTATACAGTCTGGCACTTGATTGACAAGGCCTGATTTCAAGAGTTTAGCTACCACACATCATATAACCAAACCACAATTTCCTACCAATATTGATTTATAAAGTAGCTCACTTAATATAAGTTTCACTTTATTCCTCCAGGATGATTATTTATTAATGCTCAGTTTGGGTCACTACCACTCTGCCTCTAAAGGTTGCTTAAAGGTGGCAATAACAGCCTCTTGTTCTGTAGCAGCCCGTGGACCTTGTGCTTCTTGAGAAACAGCCAAGATAAGATGTTGTAGGGAAGATTTATGGCATCAGGTCTCCTGGTCTCATTAGCAGATGACTATTTTAATTTGCCAGATGAGTCCGCCTCTGGTTTCCTTTGTCCCTCAGTCTGCTGAGACCCCTTGCTGTCTGCTGTGGGGTTGCAAACTCTGCAACCACTGACTTTTCCTAAATCTTCTCTTTATATCAGTTATTACAGCCTGGATGTTGCACAGAAATGGGCAAATGTGCTACTTTCTTACATCTGTAGGGGAACGTGTCCCCTGTCACATTTTGCAAACACATTCAGGTCATTGAAACTCCACCTTTTTTTGTGGATATTAGTGGAGATTAGTTTCCATGCTGTCTACAGTGGTGGATTAAAGCGATCTGGTGGAATATACAGGCCTGGACTGGCATATTAAAAAAAAAAAAACCTTGCATACCCACTGCTGCACTCCCACCCCTGAATGTGTGACTCATGTCTCACCGACCGTCAAGCGACAACTGACAGCAGCTACAATGTTACGCAGATCGGCCGACATGAGGAACTTTGTGGAAACAGGAATCGGATAAAGTCAGTTTCTTATTTCTTACCTTTTGTTTGTGGGGCGGAGCGTGCAGACTGGATGAGCGCTGTTCGGTGCAGCGGGGCACAGTGAAGGAGAAAGCAGACACACACTCACACACACACACTCACACTGGGCAGGCGCAAGTCAGACCTCCGGACGAGGGCGGGGCCGTTGTGTAATTGACATTGAGCTGAAAAACTTATCAAATGAGGCACCGATCGTAAGTGTTTTACATGTGTGATTGTGAGCTTTGGTGCTCAGTAGGTGTTTAATTTGAGATAAAGCGATCTGTCATTGATAATATCACACCAACAATCTTATGATCACCCCGCAGCCTCAACAGTGTTATATTTCTATTACTATCACTATAGTAGCTATGTTCTATTGCTATGCTTTGAATTTTATATGTGTGTTTACTATGTGGGATTTCTTTCTACACATGTTGAGCATATAATTAAGTAAGTAAGTAAAACATATTCAAAGTTTGGTCAATTGAGTTAATGGACAGCAGCAACACAGAACAATGGGGGATTCCTACAATATAGTCCCTGCAAAACCTGAAAGTCATATTATTATTATTATTATTATTATTATTATTATTATTATTATTATTATTACAGAATGAAACTCCTGTGGGACGTATATTATGGAAGTGCTGCATTTGGTGTAATAAGACTCTTGCACCACTCGAGGGCAATGACCTCCAGCTAATAACCCTTATGATACGGTTTGTATGCCCTGATAATGACTTGTCAGGCAGACCTTAATCTCAAATTTGTACAAAGCTGTCTTCCAGCCACGACCCAATCAAATGGTTATGTTTTGTTTCAGATAAGTAATAGATTAGGGCCAAAGTTGAGATTTGGGAATAGCAACTGTAAGGAATTAGGAGGGGTAGATAGTAAACCTGACAGGCAAAACTCAGGGTCTAAATTGATACCTAAAATACCGAGCTGAATTACAAAAGAAATACACCTGCTAGAACTCGAAACAGGTAAGAAGATAAACTACTGCCCGTGAAGACCACTCACTGACATTAGAGAGGATTAGAGTTTGAGATTATTAAAATTATTAGTAACATTTTTATTACTCTTAATTTATCAGCAATCACTTCATGGCTAATGTCTAGACTAATGCGCCACATTTTAACCGACTCTGCGAAATAGTTGCCATAAATACACTATGTTTATGTGAGCAGTCTACCCCTGTGTCCGTGTCGTTTAGGATAATGGCTTTTTAACGCTTATTATGTTAATTGTTTAGACAAATTTGAGTGACATTTTGACATTTTTGGGGTTGGGACGTGTCTTTTCTGTCAGGTCTATATCTATGTGCGGCAGCTCTGTTGCCATGGTGATGAACGCTCAAACACCTCGGCGTCATCAGTCTGCGAGAGCCAAATCCTCGACGGATAAACAACACGATATTAAAGGTAGAATAATTCATTTATTTACCTCATACAAAGCAACCGGTTGCATGTTTTATTCGACGTAAGCTGCTGTAAATATTCCTTGCTCAATGCTTGTTTGCGTTTTGTTTTCTGTGCAGGATTTCGTCGACAAACGCTGTGTTGGTAAACAACTAGCTAACTTTACCAAAAGCTAATTGACAATAAATGTGTTTAGACACCTTGAGGTAACATTAGAAAGCATCACAGTGCTGGATGAACAGGGATTTTCACAGCTACAACAACACTGATTTAATCATTCATTCATTTGATCAACGTTGTATCTACACTAAAGCCACCATGCGTCCGAGGAGGAGGATCAAAACATAACGCTATAAACTAATGTATAGTTTTCACATCTGTGTTACCCTGAAATGCCACAACCTTTACTTTTTTTCTTTTTCTTGTTTATTCTTACAGCAATCAGCTTCAGATGTGTGAGGGACCTTCATCAATATCTGGGCCAATCCCCCCTGATCCTACTCTATTTCCTCAGTACTATAAACGACCTATTTCAGGTTAGATGCCGCCACAGAGTTCTACTATGTTAAAATCATCATTAAAACATTGATGGATTTACTGGTGATTTCCTATTGTGAACATAAAACCTATAAGCTCAAAGTTAATTAAATAAATATTTTACCAAATGATGTAACACAGTGGTAATTGAGCCTGGGGCCCACTGAAAGCCTGCAGCATTTATATTATTACAACCTGGGTGTCTGTGGTGACTCTCCTGGAAAAATTACAAGCATTTATGCTTTTAACACACTGGGCTCACTCTTCAACTCATCCATGTGTGAAGCTATAAACTGCTTTCTATCTCTGCAATTACAGCTGATTGCTATAGAGTGCCGTCAAAGACAATGAAATCTTTAAGATTATAACTTGTCTCCCTTGTTTCTCCAGCTCGTGGCCGTTTAGAGGGAAACCATGAAGGGACACTGGCCCTGCTCTCTGGACCACTTGCTCCAGATCCTGTGTTGTATCCTGGCTGCTATAGCGCGCGCACCCCACCGCAGCCTCCCCGTATTGGCCCTAATGCCACCCATATTCTGGAAAGAGGACAGAGAGGAGTAGTGGGAGAACTACTCAAACTAGATGGCGTCTCCATCACTCCAGTCCCCAAACAGAGTAAGTGCAGTTGATTTTTCAGAGCTGTAAATTATCCATCCATCCATTTATCTTCCTCCATTTATCCAGGCTGGGTCGTGGAAGCAGCAGTCTGAGCAGAGATGCCCTCCTGAGTGACTGAGCTTCTCACCCTATCTCTAAGGGAGCGCAGCCACCTTGCGAAGAAAACTCATTTCGGCCACTTGAATCTGCGATTATTCTTTCGGTCATTACCCGAAGATGTATAATTATTGCTTTGCAAAAAAAAAAAACCTCTTATTTCTTGCTTTTCTAGTTGTTACAGCAAGTAAAAGAATTTCATTGAGCAAACTAACCACATACAAACGTAAAAAGTAATCGAGATAACTTTTGCTATTCTTGATTCTTAGAGCAGCGGGTCCATGATTTTGGTAAAGAGAATGTGCGTCGGCTCAGAGAGATCCAGAAACGGTGCAAAGAGCAGGAGGCTGAGAGAGCGCAGTCTCGTCCGGTTCCAGTCAAAGCTCTTTGGACCTCCTCCAAATACCAGAATGTCTCATCAAGGGTGATGGCCCAGCTACAGGTAAAGAGCATGTCTGTGAGAGATGGAAGTCCTTGAGTTATAAATATTACTTCTCGATCACTTTTAATGTTTTCTCTTTCATGTAGGATTCTAGTCCAGCAGTTAAACCACAGTGTCAAAACTTTCTGAAGGCCCACTCTAATGGTTCTACTGTCCCACCAAGACCACACTCCTCCAAAACCTCTCCTAGAGCTTTGCAACGCCGGGCCTCCTGCACCTCTGCACAGGACCAGAACCTGAATGTGAGGGTTACCAATAAATATCTATTAATTGATTCCACTATGTTTTTTGTTAACAAGGGAATATTAAACCTTTAAATGTTGTCTATATATTAAGTAAATAACTGAAATATATGTTTATTGACTTTCATGTGTATCTGCAGTTTTTCCTTTTTGTTTTAATTCCATCCTTTGTTTTATGTGGATATAGTTAGAGGTGCAAGGTCACACCATAAACTTCATTAAACACAATGCTCGAGCTGCAGGAAAAACTGTGATCCGACGGTCCCAGTCACTGACGAACCTCAAAGATAAGCCTATTCCCAGTGCAGTCAAGGGACAGGTGCCTCAGTAGTGAGTATTCTTATCATGTCAGAAGTTTCCAATATGGATAA
>JBAJHX010000076.1:17005142-17038042 GCA_037176925.1 Amniataba percoides
TTCTCCCACTGGTTTTTACACTTTTTTTACTTTCTAATTTCTGTTCTCCCTCTCATTTTTGCTGAAATACACACACACACACATTCAGTCTTGAGGAAAGGAAGGAGCAGTGGCAAAAAGAGGAGGAGGAGAGGAGAAAGAACACACCTGATCCTACAGTCCCAGCCGGTCACACCCTAATGCCTGAGAGTGAGAGGCAGGAGACTCTGAAGACCCTCAAAGATAGTATGTTTCTGTTGCTCTCTGTCCCTAATAATGCCAGCAATTCCCAGAGGAAAACACTTTTAGTGAATATTGGTTTCTCTGATTATCTTGTTGTTGTTCTTGTTTCCACAGCCCATCACTCCCTGGTGACTGAGCTGCTGTCGCTTCCTCTCAAAGCTGACAGTCTGAGTGTTCGCTCGCGCCGGGCTCATCTTGACTGCAGGCTTTCTGAAATTGAGGAGGCTATTAAAATATTCTCCAGGGACAAAGTTTATATAAAAATAGATTCCTAACACAAGAGGAGAAGGAGGAGTTGATCCTGTAAATTCACTGCTTTATCGAGATTCATTTTGTAGTTGCGTAACTCTGAAGCTAAAACTGATTTTAAGATTTTAAGGTCAGGAGTTTTTTCTATACAATAAACTATTGATTATCAGTTACCTAAAGAACAAATATGCTATCAAGTCATATGCAATTTTCTCTGGTTAGAAAAAATAAGCACATGCACTGCAAAGTAAAAACCATCAGCTCTTTACATACTATCCGCTGAGATATGATTTGTTATGTCTTTGTGTAAAAGTGGCTGGTTTGTAATAATGAATATTTTGTGATGTATATGTATATTTTTAAATCTTTGGGTATTAAAATGGTCAATGCAGTACATGGTGTACTCTGGCAAAATGTTGCAGATGTTTTGTTTGTTGGTTTTCAAGGAATTGGAAGAAGATGTTTATTATTGTTTATTTACAATAACAAGTACATTTCAGTATGTTTCAGATATTTTTGTCGCTTTGTTGCATTTTTCATTGATTAGAAAATTGCAATAGAGAAAGTAAGTAAAGTTGGGTTTTTCTCTGGTGTGTATGTGTGTGTGTGCATCTATATATCTATCTATATAATCAAAAAAAAGAAATGTTATAGATTTGAAAATGAACCTTTGTGATGTCATCACTACGTATCCTTGACGTATGACGTACCCAACCCCCTCAACGTGTTTCGGTCATTGTTCAGCTCCGGCTAGCTGAGGTTGCTAATTTGAATGCAAGCTAGGATTAAAAAGAAATCTCAACTTTTGTTTCGCCCACATTAAACCCTTTATATCTCCACCGGACATCTGAGAGCTTTTCAAACATGAGCAAGAGGAAAGCGCCGCAGGAGTCCCTAAATGAGGGAATAACAGACTTTCTTGTCGGTACGTAAAGGAGTCGGACGGTCCAGTTTAGCTAACAGCAGCTAATGTGACAGCTTTCTTCTGTTTTTAAGTAACAGTAACCTGAAAATACGTCGCACAGGTAGTTTATGTTTGTACAAAACATGCTAGAAGATACGGTGTCTTTCTCGCGTTTTAATCTGGTTTGCTTGGTGGTAAAATCTGAGTTTTTCTGATAGCTGCTAGTTACTGTGTTGTCATTTAAATGGCTTCTACTAAATGGGCAGTTTCCTAAAATAGTGGCCATAAACTACAGGAGACCAATGGTGAAAATCATAAAGACATGAGGTGTCCTATTTCTCTTCCCAGAGCTGGCCAATTACGAGAAAAACGTCAACAGGGCAATACACAAGTACAATGCATACAGGTAGGTTCTGCAGCACTGAGGTGTGCTTTGTTTAAGGTTCAGCATTTTTTTTTTATTGTTCATACTTTTAAATATGATGCAACTGGAATAAGACATTGAGGATACATGGAGAATATACACCCACTTACCAGTTTATTAAGCCTCAATCTAATGCAGTCTAATAAAATTTATTATGCTTTTGCAGACTGTTTACAATATTATAATATGAAATGATACCTTGGAGTTCTGTTGTCTTTGACTGCATTCATTTTAACAAGGGGTGCTACATAAACACGTAAATGGGAGTATAATATGTTACATGTCATTTGGAGAGAAAAGGAGAGTTGATTAGTAATTATTAAAACAATGTTTATGAGATGGTTACACCAAGCTTCTTTTGTGGCATTCGACAGACACTTTCTATCACCGCATCGTTTTGCCACTTGATTTATATATTGTTCATCTTGTTGATGATTAAAACATTGAGATGTACTAAACTTGCCTATTTCTTGCTTAGGAAAGCAGCATCTACCATCGCCAAGTACCCTAACAAAATCAAAAGTGGGGAAGAGGCCAAGAAGCTGGTAGGTGGATTTAAGATCTTCAGTTGTTGCCTTTTATAAGCACAGACAATAAATGTGTGAAAATTTGTCCTGGTGACAATTATCAAGATGTATTATATGCTGAATTATATATTCCACCCTTTTGAAGGTTGTAATGGTTACTAGTTGTAGTGGCAAGCCAACATGCTCTATTATCTCTATCATGTCGCCTATGTCTTTGTACTTGTACATTAATCATTCATACCCTCCATACTTCACTTTTTCAATAATTACTTATTAGTAACAGAGACGTGTGTCTGCATGTACACACCTGTGAAATGTTATTTCATGGAAACATCTCGATTTGCCATTTGATTTATCAGTCATATTTTAATATTCTCTCTCTGTTGAACTAAACTGGGTCAGATGACTTGATCTGAGCCACTGCAGATCACTGCATTTAAACAATACATGTCAGTGTACTAGTGCCTGTAAACTGGAGATGACTCCTATTGTTATCTGTCTTTCCTACTATGAATGTGCTCATGTTTGCGTGGTTGTGTGTTGCGCTATGCCCTCTGCTGTATCCTGAAATGTTTGTCAACAGCTACTCTGCACATCTTACGTAACTGCTGCAGATAGCACTGTTCACCACCCTCATGTTTGTTTTCGCATTTCAACAGGATGGCGTTGGAGCTAAAATAGCAGAAAAGATTGATGAGTTCCTACAAACTGGCAAACTGCGGAAGCTGGAAAAGGTGAGTCTTGGGCCATGGCAAGGCATGATTAATCGCACACAGTATATGGCATCATTTTAACACATTACACAGACTGATGTGCTACTTCTTATATTTTAGATTCGAAATGATGACACCAGCTCTTCCATTAATTTCCTCACCAGAGTTACTGGAATTGGGTATGTCTTAAGTATTACTAATCCAAATTAAAAATCAGTCAAATAATTTATGGACATTCACAGTGAAATGAATCTTGACTAATTGAAATGCACTGAACAACCAATTCGGTCCAATCCACTCCAGAGGGAGACAGTAATTTCTGTGTTTTAAATGTACATTAATTGTTTGTGCCTTTCGTAACAAACTGCATCTCTTGGGTCTTGACTTCAGCCCTGCTGCAGCGAGGAAGTTTTTTGATGAAGGGGTGAAGACATTAGAAGGTTTGTTTATGAGTTGACTTGCATTATCAATTACCAATTGTTAAAATATGTTTTTAGTAAAATCATTAAATGAAATTATCAGTATTACTAAATATTTTTACAAAGTCGTCTGTATGACGTTATTGTTTATTTTAATTTTTATTAACATACATTGCTTGCTTAATAACTGCACACCTAGTTTTGGTGTTAATGTTCTTCTGTTTTCCTGTGCTATATTTTTAGATCTGAAAAAGATTGAGCACAAGCTAAACCATCATCAACAGATTGGACTCAAGTAAGTTTAATTGCTCAGTATCAAAATTAATTTGTTCCAAAACCTTTTCTTGATATGACTTCTGTTTAATTGACTGTTTTTGCTGCCTTCAGGTACTTTGAAGAATTTGAGAAAAGGATTCCAAGAGCTGAAATGGAAACAATGGAGGTGGTGAAGACTTATATTTTTCATTTTCTCCTCAAATCAGTTTCATTTAGAGTTTTCTTACACTGTGTTCTTTGTTTAGACTCTTATCCTTGGAGAGTTGAAGAAGATTGATACGGAATATATTGGAACAATCTGTGGAAGCTACAGGAGAGGTAAAACTTTTTCTCTAAACTTATTTCTGTTGATTTTCAGTTAATAAATCAAACTCTGGTAACCATGTTATTGAATCTCATCTGCATCATTTCCAGGTGCTGCATCGAGTGGTGATATTGATATTTTGCTGACCCACCCAAACTACACCTCTGAGACTGAGAAGCAGGTAAGACAATTCTCTACTGTTGCTCACTCATTGTGTTATAAATGCAGTGTGTCGTCATCAGTTACTCTTTCTATCTTCTTTTCCAGCCCAAACTCCTCCATGCTGTGGTCGACCATCTGGAGTCCATTGGGTTTGTGACCGACACTCTGTCCAAAGGAGACACCAAATTCATGGTGAGGCCTGTGCTTATTTTCCCCTTTCTGCTCAGCTGCACGTGCTTGATTTTATGATCAGTAATGCAGTTAGTACAGTAACTGTACACAGCATATAAAGCACATGACTGTGGTGATGCTGAGCTGGATCTTGTTTTTCAAGGGAGTCTGCCAGCTGCAGCAGAGCGATGAAGATGAGGAAGAATACCTTCACAGGCGTATTGATATCAGGTGCCTTTCTATATATTGCTTTTTATATTTACATAATATTTTTTTATTTACATTTTAGGCATTTAGCACATTTGTAGGGTATTAGGCAAATATTTTCCAACAGCTCCAGTATGCCTTGGCATTGATTCCACAAGTCTCTAAACTTTACTGAAGGGACTATACTTTCAAAACATATTCTCTCATTTGGTGTTTCCACAATAGTGATGGAGAGTGCTGTCAAACATGTCAGCCCCATCAGTTAAAGGAAAAGAGGCAGCCATGTCTTTTTATTAGTTTATTCCTCTAATCAGCATTTTCCTCCTCTCTACTTGTCCTTTCTGTTTTCCCCCAAGGTTAATTCCCAAGGACCAGTACTACTGTGGGGTCCTGTATTTCACTGGAAGTGATATCTTCAATAAAAACATGAGAGCTCATGCTCTGGAAAAGGGCTTCACTCTCAACGAGTACACCATACGGCCAGTGGGGGTCACTGGTGAGTCTCAGTCAAATATAATGTACAAACTTGTTGAACACTCTTCGAGCCCTGTGTGTGATCTCTGTCATCAGTCAGTGACAATGATTCATGCTTTCAGCTTTTAATATCAGTTATTTGTCTTTGTGGATTGTAGGTGTGGCAGGAGAGCCACTGTTGGTGGATAGTGAGAGAGACATCTTTGAATACATCCACTACAAATACAGAGAGCCAAAGGACCGCAGCGAGTGAAGCAAAGGACAGCTTACATCTGTGTCTGAACCTACAAACAAAACCAGTCACATGTGGTTATGTGTGTCACTTTTCAATATACCATTCAGCTGTCAGTGAAAAGAAAACAACTGTGAAACTCCTTTTTAATATTTGTTTTGGGCTTTTTTGCCTTTCTGAAGTTGAAATCATCCCCATTCATGAAAGTGTAAAACGCATGCACAAACCCTGTGCTCAGCAAAACAGATTTTGTTTTTACATTGTGTGTTTAATTGTGTCTTTATGAAGACTTAGGGGCTCAGTCATTAAGCAAGTTTATAAATCATGCTCAGTTGTATTTTTCTTCACCAAACTTGTACATTTAAGTTATCATATGCCAAAAAGGGATTACAACATTACTTGAGAAGAGCAATCTTAACGTGGACTGACTTCAGGTGTAGTTGTTCATATGTCATGAACAGTGAGATTCACTATCAACCATTTTGACTGCTGTGCCCTATCACACATTAGTGTGTTTTATTTTTTTATAATTCAGTAACCATCTAAATTGAAGAGTTTGTTTTTAAATGTGTAGATTTATCTTCCAAATCAGGCAAACCAATGACTTTGAAGAAATACAACGATGGAAACTGTTTTTGGATAATTGGCTCTATTTCTGCTTATGGATACTATTTTGGACTAAATGATCACTGCTGTGTTGAAACAAATGAGAACATGCATGTTACCCAGTTATTGATGTGTCAGTATGACTGTTACTCTGGTAGACTTGATGAAAACTATTGTGTGAAAGTGCTTATGTGTGTTAGGTCAGGACAGTATTGTATCTTCTGTGCCTTCCAGGAGGACTTGGTAGTGTTGAATATTTTAATCTGTCTGAAATATTAGGATTAGGACATGGATATGGATGATTGGGGGAAAAATCAGACTATTTAAGAAGGAGAATGAAATTGGAAGCAAAAGTTGTGTGGATTTACCTGGGCTGTTAACAGCCATATGTTAACTTTGTGTATGTGTGAGAGGAAATAAATGGGTTAAAAAAAGATTAAATGTCTAATTTTGTCATTTTTTCTGATTAAAAAAACTGGAAAAAATAGAAAATGTGCTTATTGTAGTTTTAATATACAGACAATCCCTTCTCAATAAAATATCATACTGCAGGAGAATGAATATTAGTGGTGCATTGTATTACTTTTGTATCTCATGAGGTATTAGTGCTGGGGCTGCAGGGTGCAATCTACACTGATAACCAACTAAATATGAGTTTTGGTTATGTTTTGTAACAAATGGATTCTTACACATCACATAAACAATGTCTAAACATAATCAATACATTTATTTTTTCTCATGTACATAGGCTATGATGTCCTTAATTAGCTAATTTGTTTTCCACGTTTTTAACGATTTGCTATAATAACTTATATAATATATTTTATTAAAGAAACGTTCCTTGTGATAACAAAATATGCTAATAATATAATAATTTATTGAAGCTGTTTTAGACCTAATTGTTTTAGATTAGGTGCAAAACAAAAATTGCTAAAAAAAATACACGAAAACATATTAATGGTAAATCAAATAAAATTAATCGCTGCCATGATGCTACATGTGAGATGGCACGAGAAAGTTATTTACAATGGTTTCCACGGCAACGATCGTGTCGCGGGGCATGATGGGATGAAATAAAATGCAGAGAGAAACACCCGACAGATAGTACCAAGCGAGCCAATGGTAGCAGCCGGTGCATTAATATCAGCCAATCGGAGCGCGTCAAGGCAGCAGTCTCTAACCGCTACACACCCACATTACTTTTGTGTCAACCACTTCGCGGGAGTTGTCACTACTGGAGCGGTCGTCTCTTTAAAAAACTACACGGACAGTATACGGGAGACCAGTAGGTAAATTTAACAATTTCGCATGCAGAAAAAAATATATGATGGGGAACTCACTTTGTTTTAAGTATTATCGATATTTCAACAATACTGTTAAACGGCCGTTTTTTCCTTTTGCGGGATGAATGAGCAGCTAGTTGTCGTGTTTTAACGTGAGCTAACTAATCAACAGCTTATCATCGCTGAATATGCATGTGGCGGTGCGCTGCGAGAAAAACCTCTCTTATGATACCTCACTTTGGTTAATATAAAGTCCCATTTGCGCCAAACGTCACGTTATAATGAGGATGCGTTGATTATTTCTGCACCTCATGAAGCAGATTGCATTTCGCCGCTTTCTAACGCTAGGTGATTGCAGAGATGCGCTTTTTTTTTTTTTTTTTTTTTTTTTTTTGCAGCGTCTTATTTTAAAGGCTTGTTGATGGAGCCTCGAGTGAATTTGAGACGATAATCTGAAACGTCTCGCGTATCCATAGAAACTACGCAGAGCGCGCATCCAACGAGCCGCTGATGGAAGTTGTTATGCAACACTTGTAGAAACCGCTAGTTCAAATATCATGTCACTTATTATGTAATGGCAACTTCGTCACTAACTAGTCGTTTTTTTCCCTTCATTTACTGAGAGATCCTTCACGCTCCTCCTCATCATCATAGTTCCGTTTTAGTGAATCGATGATGAGGAAGCTTTTGGTCGATCCCATTGTGTGTTTGCCAATGCGCCTTGTGAAGATGATGAATCCTCCGCTGTGTTTTGGTTTCCCAGGGCAACCATGTCTGAAAGGAAGGCAGTGATCAAAAATGCCGACATGTCGGAGGACATGCAGCAGGACGCCGTGGAGTGTGCCACACAGGCCTTGGAGAAGTACAACATCGAGAAAGACATCGCTGCATACATAAAGAAGGTAAAAAAAAAACTCCACTGCCTCCTCCATTCAGCCCCGAAGAGGGTTCACACAGAGTGCAGCATTATACATACTGATTTGTGAGTTAAATCTAATATTTCTGTGCAGTTGGCAGCCTTAGTATAGAGATGTGACCGCTGCCCAGTGGTGTGAAGATATTTCACACTCACTGATGAACCATCCTGTGCATCATTCACGTCACACACCCAGCCTGGGATGTGCAATTGTTTCCACACTTCCTGAGGAAACGTTTTCCTCTTGGACCAACTGTCCTGCAGAGGCCACATACCCACATTTCTGGGAAGGGCACGCCCCCTAGCATGATGTGTAATTGCCATGGAAACTGTTTTTAAAAAAGTTGGATACAGTTTTATGTTATTTTCCCTGCACTCCCCTGAGTTTGAGCAAGTGTACATCTTCAGTTTTTACTGGTGGAAATTTTTTTTTTTTTTTTTTACAGTTAAGTGATGCTGGCAGAATTGTGAATATATTTTTTGTTTGTTAAATTGGCAGTGTAAGATAGTGTTTCACTCACAGAAGATAATGGGAAAAACTACTTGGCTAATTAACAGTAATTTAGCTAAGATGTAACAGATGACATTTTAAAATGATTGGTGACCAATATCCCAGACGTAAGTGTTACAATAAATCACACAGCTCAAGCTTGGGTTGGGCTTTATTAAAATTTAGTGTCTAACTCCTAGAGCCAGACTATGTAGACTTTAGACTTTAATCATGTATTTCTATTCAACATTATTATTATTAATTATTGTAAAATTTTGTGTGTGATCATCTGTGACACATAGTCATTACTCATCGTTTTAAGTTGGAAGGGCAGTACATGTTCCGTGGAAATCCATTAGTTTGATGTTCAGAAAAGTAAACAAGTACTGTGTTGTATCATTGATTAGTTCTGAAATGAAATGAACTGTGGTTTGTCACTTGTTTTTACTCAACACTACTTACTTCATTGGTAATGTTGCCAGGTATCTATTTTCTCAAGATTTCCAAACATATTTGATTAACACAACGTCTTTGTCTCACACAGGAGTTTGACAAGAAATATAATCCCACCTGGCATTGCATCGTTGGGAGAAACTTTGGCAGCTACGTCACTCATGAGACCAAGCATTTCATTTACTTCTACCTGGGTCAGGTGGCCATTCTGCTGTTCAAGTCCGGCTGAGGAAAAACATTCTCCCAACATCAGCTGACCATACATACAGTACTGACTGACTCCACAAAGGCACTTATCATTCCTTGGCAAGGGGCCGCTGCCTTTTTCTGTGCTGCTTTCTACTTTGTTGTCTTTGAGGATAAAAAAACAAACAAAACAAGCGTGGCCATGTTAAAGAGATGAAATACTTGTATTTATTTTTGTCTTGTTACATTAGACATGTCATTTTTTAATTAAAGAGTAGCTTTTAAGCTGTCTGGGTCCAATGCCATTGTGTGGTCATTTCATTGCACCGCTTCATTATGCACCAACCAAACTGATGCAAACAGTCACATGACTAGCTGACACATTTTGAGATGTATTGATTACTTTGTAGGACTGATGCGTATATTAATAAACAGTGCATTTAACACTACAAATAGGAAAAGTGGCCAGATTTATTTCTACATTTAAACCTGTAACTTCAGTCATACCTGGAAAAATCTGCAAATAGCATAAATAATCAAGGTATACATAATGTTATCAAGTTCAAAAGTCATTGCATCATGCAGTTCCTTTTTCAGAATAGCATGAACCTCTAATAGCCATTTCTGATGCTCATTTGCCATTAGTTAGACTCCATAAGACCTGAAATTTCACTAATAAAAAACAAGATGACTGAACCATCTGAGCCACAGAAATATTGGTTTATTTTGCTGTGATGACATCAAGTTTAAGACTAATCTGCCCAAGAAGCATCCAAGTCTCGCACCCGTCCACCTTCGACACAAAATGAGGCAAGAGAGCAAATCACGGTGGTACTCTTTATTATAACACATTTAGAAAACCAGTTTGTGTGGGTAGACACCATTTGACAGGTTGAAGGAAGAGCGCAGGTACCCCTTCAGCTGAGGCACCTTCTTGATCAGGGGCAGGAGCTGAGCATCAACAGCCTTCTGGTCCTCCTTCCTCTGCTCTGTCAACTGGTACTTCTGCAGATAGACAGGAAAGGAAACCAGTGAGTGAGACCATCTTTTGACTTCATGTCCCAGAGTTTAAATTGCACCCAGTACTGTACAGTCAAGGAAATGTCCAAGTTAGTTTACCTCTTTTTCTGTGTCAAAGATCTCTCCCTCCTGGTGACGGGGCCTCCTCAGCTTCTTCTTCTTGAAGTAGGCATCGTTGAGATTTTTGGGGACCTTCATACCAGAGATGTCGATTTTGGTGTTGGTGGCAATGACAAATTTCTGGTGAGCCCTGCGCAGGGGGACTCTGTTCAAGGCAAGAGGGCCTAAGGTATTTCAAAAAAGAAAATGTTAGAAAAGGAGCATTAGGTACCCAACACATTGAGTTAGGGATGATTGTACTGTAATGTGTATAAATGTTGATCAATAAAATTCGTCCTTACCGGTGACAAGCAGGAGACCACTTGAGAGCTGCTTCAGGAACACCACACGCTAAAACACATACAAGCATCAGTATTAAACTCACATTCAAAGCCTCAGATTACAGCATCAAAACATGACATGGTTTTCATGAGCTTGTTTGAGATCCTTCGTGTTTGCTTTCTAAATATACAACAGACATACCTGCCATTTTAGTAAGACAATTTAATAAGTACAATCCCTTTTGTAACCAAACTAGATAAGGGGGAAAATAATTCTACTTGACATACACTAGTTTTAACATGAGGGCTCTCTGCCTGTCAGTTCCATAGCTGAAACATTATTTAGGTCAGCCACTGCTCAAAGTGTGTGTGGGCACACTTGCATGCTTCCATAACTTGCCCATGTAGCGAGTGTGGGAGGGAGGGACAATGTCTGTGGTGCCGAGGATGTGTGATTATAGTGATGTGTCCAGCACGCTTGTTATTTTCATGCACAATAGGGATGCAGTGATTCTTATTTGGCAGGGCCAGTCGCTTGATACCATGTGTTTTATGGTGCTTGATTAAAATTTATATTTTTTCTTTAGACGGAAGGGGTGATCAACAGTGCTGTCATTATCACCAATTTCAGAAACTAGGACGGCTCAGGGAAAGAGACAAGTCTGCTACGATCACAAGCTGTAAAATACTGCCAAAGTCAAATATTAGACAATGTAAGGTTTCACAAGGTGGCATTTTCTTTACCAAAGTGCTTGATTTTATGGACTTGACTCCTGAATGCACTGTTAAAATTAGACATTTAAATTGTCAGTTTTTAAACCACAAAACTATGAATTAGTACTGATGCTGACAATTTTTATGAACAATGAATCACAAGCATTGATTAACACCAACTATGTTTGAGGTGTTTCACACATTTGATTTCATCAACTAAAATTCACTTTATTATAAAAACTGCATACTGTGTTTCCTAAATAGTAACATGATGAACAGATTTTATAAACTGACGTAAACAAACCTGTTCCCAACATTTATAGATCATGTATTTGCATGCGTCTTATCTAATGTACAGTCTACATAAGAGACCTATCAATGAAGGATGAATGTAGAATGAAATTCATAATTTGAGTGTACATTTCAATGAACATAGCTTTTAGTTCACATTTGGATCACAGATTGTGCTTTTATATATGAATAAGATGTGCAATGACAACCTCATCATAGTCTGCATCAGTCAACACGGGTTTTGTGCGATACGAAGGCAACAGCTATGATCCAGATTTAGTCTTAGATGCAAAACAGATGCCCAGTTTCATCTACAATCTTATTATTTCTGCACCCAGACCGCATTTAATCCTCCATCCCGTCACAAGAGGCTTTACATATTCACCCATTGGGTTTTCCAACAGACTGGAAGTACTGCGTCGCCTCTCTCAGACACTTTCTGTGTGCTATTAGTGTCAATCATTTCTGTTAATCCACGAGAACATTCAAATCATTACAGACGTGCTAGAAATGGTTCTCACCTTTCCACGGTGGCGACCAGTGAGCAGAATGAGGACTGTTCCTGGGGTGATGCTGGAGCGCAGCTTCCTCTTGTGCTGGCTGAAGGGCTTCTTCCCGTGGCTTTTCAGTTTGCGGGGAACATCCTCTGTTGGGTAGTAACGGGGCTATGGGAGAAGCACACAATTTTTAGTATTTTAATTCAATGTAGAGAAAATTTAAAAAGGAAGAGACACAAAAGCAAAACGTACTGTACTCTCATGAAAATCAATCACTTGAGCTTTGCAATCAGCTGTTTTTCATAGTGGGAAGTGACCTTGTGTACATTTGTGCACACTGTTATTAATAGAAATATGTCATGTATGTAACTAATTTCTCTTAAGCAGACGCGTGTTCTGGAAACTACCGTTGTGCTTGGACGGAACAGGTCAACTACTTGGCCTCCAGAATAGCAGTTTACAGTTTTAGAGGCACTGATGCAAACACCTTCACAAATCAACACTGGACTTCCTTTCGTCCTCTAATACACGCTAGAAGTGTAAAGTTTGATCAGATCAATGATTGTTAAGACAACCAAAAGGACTCCACTTTTATAGTTGTTTATAGTAGATGTAATTGCTCATTTTTACATTTGACAGAATGTAATTTACAGTTCCAACATGTTCCAACAAATCTAGACTCACCATCTTGCGCAGCTTGACAACACGAGTGCCTCCATTCTTGTCTCCACCAACAGTCTTGACAACTGTGGCCTTGGGCTTCACCTTAAGCTTCTTCTCAATCTGAAACAAGAGCAAAACTATCAAAACATGCAATCCACAAGCATGATGTGCACATACAGCCGCAGTCATTCATATTGCACAGCATCACAGGTCTGTCCTCACCTTGGTCTCAGTTGTCTTAGCCTTCCTCTTGTACATGGCCCTACGGGCGTACATAGCGGACCGGGAGTAGCGGCCGATTCCCCGGGCCAGAACCGGGTTACGGCTCCCATGCTTCTTCTTGGCAGATTTCTTGTCTCCCTCTGCCATCTACCGCAAAGCAAAATGTAAAGGATGTTAATATCAACTCTAGCAATGCCATGTGTGAGGTTAGGGTTGTCACAAGATTACAATTTCAAAATGTAATTTCAAAACTGTAATTATACAAAAGCAATATTACTGCATTGCTTAGACTGACTTCACAATATTGTATTTCTTCCAACAACCACAGAGAACAAACATTGTTCTGATAACTATCACAGCCTTTATGTGGATTATATTTCCAATATGAAATACATAAAGTATTGATAAACAGCAGGAGAAAAAAACAATTCCACACGATAAATCCATATGCAGAAGAACACAAAGTAAAACTATTATCAAAAGGAGTGTCGAGACTCCGCAATCATTCCCAACATATGAGGCATGACAAGAAACATTAGCTAGCTAGCAGTTAGCAACACAGCAAAGGAGCGTCACTTTACAGGCTTAGCAGCTACTTGTATTCTCCCAATGATTATGATATTTTTAAAGTAGAAAGCGTTATGTGACAGTGAGGTTTTATTAAAAAGCACATTACACTCATGAAGGACAACACGTTTTTGTTAGCCAGCCAACTGAGCACGGAGGCTAGCCGGCGGCCTGCAGCTACCGACACATCAAACTGTTAATTATCACAAATACGCCGGTGAAGGAGAATAATAACGAGGTCTAACGCTTCGTCAACACACAAAAATTCGTGTAATGATATTTCAAGACCATATTTTTCATTCTGTAACGCGGATGAAACGAGATTTTATTCCCACAGTCACACGAAGGCAAGGCAGTCTTACCTTTGCTATGAAAAAAAGACCGACATCCGGGCATGTGACGTATATAAGGACGCAGCAAGGTGACGTTGACGTAGTTACGTCGGCTCTCAAAGATGCGCTGGTCTTTGTAGTTTTAAATACGTTTCTCCTCAATTCTCACTGTAATGTAGACATAAAATACTTTTTTTTCATAATGAACACATTTATTTCTAAGCATTTATCATTTTATATTCACTCATATAGAAACAAATTAACCGCTGGTGATTGGAAGGGATTTTTTTATTCAAGCAAAATATAAATAACTAAAGGACAACAAAAAATGTTTTTAACTTTGTGAAAATTGACAGATATATTGTATTCATGTTACATATTTTTTCTGCATTTTCTCATATTTGCACCAGCCTTTGTTTTTATTCTATTTAAATTCCTTGACTGTTGCTTTGTTATTTTACTCTCTTACTATGTTTATTGCACCAAAACAGCAAGGCAAATAATTTTTATGTTTAAACATACTTGAAAATAAACCCAATGCTGATTGAGATTTTTTGGACAATATCATGATCTAATTTATGCTGACATTTGTCCATGCTCTGAATTGTTCAAAAAAGGATTTTGTAAGGTTTTAAGAAAGCCTTATGATCCATCCACATACATATATCCAATATCAATTAGTTATCTTTTCTCTATGGTTGTATGTGATGATTATGCTCAGAGATACAAGAGGGATAACTAAAAACACAGATTTGATTAAATTAACACTTAAATAATAATGAGAAATGGCTGTCTGTTAAATCTTTATTTTCTCTGATGACCTGAACTTTTGAAAATAACTTCAAAAGCATGTTTTATTTTTTTTGAAAATGTAATTTATTGAGATTTACTGAGACACAGAAATACAAAATCAGTTTTTTGCAGGAGCCATCACAGATCATAGATCATAGGAGAATACTGATCTCTGATACTGGAGTGATAGAAAACATTTTAAGGCAAACATCAGAGTTCAGAGTTAATTTAAACCTTATTTAAACACAAACTGTACTTTTTTGAGTTAGTAATGTGCTACATGTGTTAATGTGACCAAGGCTCAAGCACTCTTGTATAACAAACACAGCTCTTTATCTTCACAGGGCGTCCAAGGCAACACTGGACTGAAATATTTATTGAACATTATTGAATAAATAGACTGAAAGAATAATGAGAGTATGCAGCAAAAAAAAAAAAAAAAACGTTGAATGATTTTCTGTGTGTCAGGGAAAAACCATGTTAAGAGAATATTTGCTGATTTATTTTATAGTGAAAGTTTTTTTTAAATCTCATTTTAGCATGTCAGGATGGTGGTGTAAAACATTCTTCTGCAGGACTTCTTCTGATATCGGCGCATCGTCTTCTGTCAGCACTTTTCAATAATGACAGCGATGCCTTGACCACCACCGATGCAGGCAGACCCAATGGCGTACTTGCCTCCTCGTCGCCTGTAGAAAACAGAGCTCATTATTCAAATTGCAGACATTTCCCCTCATATACTGCACATATAATTACTTAGGAAAAGTCTACCTGAGCTCATGAACCAGGTGGGCCGTGATGCGTGTTCCAGAGGCACCCAGAGGATGTCCGATGGCAATAGCTCCACCGTTAACGTTACTTTTCTCTGGATCCAGACCAAGAGCTTTAGCAACAGCCAGGTACTGAGGGGCAAAGGCCTCATTCACCTGTGAAAAACAAATTTCATTGACACATGACCAACAGAATAATAATTTCAATAAAATATTATATTTTTTACTTCAGTATATTTAGTTGATGACTGCAGTTACTAGTTGCGTAGTAGATTCAGATTTTACACAAAAATATGTGTATTAAAAACACAGTATTATTTTTTTCCCCACAGGTAACAAACCTCCACGAGATCCATGTCGTTGAGAGTCAGACCGGCTTTTTTAAGAGCTTCTGTGACTGCTGGAACAGGACCTAAAATGATTGAAAGAACCCAGAAATACTTACTATAAAGCAACATTGTTAAATACCACAGCAGTTTATTTTCATTCCTTTTAATTCAATGAAACTAAATTACAGCTGTGTCACTCACCAATTCCCATAATGCTCGGGTCACATCCTGACACGTGGTAGGCCACGATTCTGGCCAGCGGAGTGAGTTTGTGCTCTTTCAGAGCATCTTCACTTGCAATCACCACAGCAGCAGCACCATCAGATACACCCTGCAGATCAGAGAGGGAGCATCAGATTTTGTGAAAGGAGGTTTCTCCCCATGGTAGAAGTAACAACAAGGCATGATATTTATACTGAATTATGTTTCACTGTGTTTACTCAAACTGTGGAACTTTAGACACTGACATCAGTCATAACTCCTTTAACAACCAAACTAAAGTCAACAGAGGCTTCCAGTTAATCATTTTACAGCAAGCTAACATTTTTATTGTGACAAATAAAACAGGCTACTCGTGTTACTTTTTTAAAATCATCTCAGATCTTGAAGCAGAGCCAACAGCTTAGGCATAAACTCACCGAAGCATTGGCAGCGGTAACAGTCCCTCCCTTCTTGAAGACGGGCGGCAGTTTGGCCATCTGTTCGAGTGTGGTCTGTGGACGAGGGTGCTCATCCTGAGCCATGGACACCTTCCCTTTCTTAGCTTTCACATCAATGGGAGCAATTTCTGCTGTGTAGTGGCCACCCTCGTGAGCTGTAAACAGAGAAATAGTTAAAATTGGATTACAAAAAATGAACAGCAACTTTTAACTGCAAAAATTCCAGCCTTTCTTCTCGAAATCATTATATTTCTGTTATCATGTGTACGTTGAGCAGGTCATTAGACTATTGAAAATATATCTCAAATCTGAAACCTGTCCCACCTGCCTTCCACCTTTGCTGTGTCTGGTATGCGTAGTTGTCACATTCCTCTCGTGTAATCTGGTACTTCTCTGCCAGGTTTTCCGCAGTGATGCCCATTGGGATTTTGATATGCAGGTCGGTCAGACCAGCCCACAAGGTGTCTTCCAGCTATCAAGCAGACAAGGAAAGGCTTTATCTTCGTGTCAAAAGCTTCTTGCGTTAATAAAAAATGTCTTTATGGACACTGCATGGCTTCATATACATTTGGATCAATTATTAGAAAGTAGAGAAAAATTAACCACAGCTAAAGCACCTTGAGATCGAATCCAAACTTTGTGCCAAATCGTATGTTGCGAACAGCGTACGGGGCCTGGCTCATACTCTCTGAGCCTCCGCACAGGACCACCTCTGACTCCCTGAGGCAAATCTCCTACAAAACATTCAAAGTGACAGCAAGGTAACGAAATGAAAGATAAAGCATATCATGATCAACTTGTATATGTGACATGTAATAAAAGTCACATATGGTCCACGCTCTTTGTGACATATATTCTAGTTTTTACACATTATACTCACTAGCCACTTTATCAGGTACACTTGTACAACCTGATGCATTTCAGTGCTCTGGGCTAATATCTACCTTTCCAAATCTCATAATGTTCAGTTGCTGGTGACGTTGTTGGAAATGTGTAAATTCAATTGTATGGTTTATTTACGGATGAACTGGACTCCAATATGTTTGTAGTTAAAGTGTTTCCATTAACTCTTTAACTACAACACCATCACTAACTATTACCACAATGCTAAAATGTAGCGTTGAAGTCAAACCTCAGTTACAGTTTCTTACAGCCATTGTACTTGGAGAGTAATTGCATTGGATTGCATTTGATTGAACAGATGTGCCTAATAATGTCGTCACTGCGTGTACAATACTATGATATATGCTTTATTTTTATTTCTGCCAGATTATACCTTGCTCTTGGTGGAGCACTTACTTGGGCACCATTGATGATGGATTGGAAACCGGATCCACACAGTCTGTTCACAGTGAGAGCAGGCACTGGGATGGGAACACCACACCTCAGACCCACATGGCGAGCGATGTAGGGAGCATCGGCTGAGCTCTGAAATTGAAGAGAAATGAAAAGGTGAGGAACAAACATAGGACTCAGATGCTTGTTAACATGTGATTAAAGTGGCTGCGATCTGCTAAATATGGCTGCTGATCTGTTGTATTTTAGGGTACCTGCATGACGTTTCCCATGATGACACTGTTTACAAGTTCTGGTGCCACGCCTCCTGCAGCGAGAGCAGCTTTGGCTGCATGCTCAGCCAAGTCTGTCGCACTGTGGTCTTTCAGCACGCCACCATAGGTACCGAACGGAGTGCGCTTGGCAGCTACAACAAATACACCTGCAGAGAAATGGAGCATTTTAGTACAAGGACTACAAGCCACCCTCCACTGAGCCAGATCACAGTGTTGGGAGGTGCTGGGTGGTACGTGCTGCAGAGATGGTTGACACAGTGGCTGCACTGAGATGAGCACAATAAAGATACAGAAAAGAAAAAGTGAAGACAGAAGGATCACATTGGACTGGAGGGAAAGGAGAAGAGGAGCAACCACTTCTGGATCCTCCAGGCCGAGTATACACTTCTGTCTGTTCCTCAACAGGCATATACAAACAATCAATGTTCAGGGATTATTGAGGGTTTTTTTTGTAGTTTTTAAAAGGAAAATAAAAACTATATTAATTGATTAAAATGGAATCAAATGTGTTTAAAGAAGTACCTGTGCTCCTGTGCCTTTAAGTTATTGATCATTCACTAAACTAACCTGACTGTAACACCTGACTGTCGCTGGATGTTTAGTGTTGTGCAATATGTCTTTTTACACTCTACTGTGTATGTGGAAAGTGCGCTAAAATACAGTGAACAAAGAAAAAAACTACGTACATTTAGTATAGCTACTATACATACATAGTAGCATTTCATTTCTGAGGAAGCATTTGTGGTAGAGACTACAAGTATTTCATACTTAGACTCCTTTTAAGTAAACAAGGATACTATTGTACTTTTAACTCCACAACTGATCTGAATTCATGTTTTTCCTTTAGATACATTTTGATTACGATATTATATTTTCACTTGAATGAAATTAGGTATTACTACTTTTACTCAAGCAATAAGGTTAAGAACCTAAGTCCATTTTAATTGTGGCTCCCAGGAAGGAGATCACTACCAGCTGTTTCTGGCCTGTTCAAAAGTACATTACTAAGATTTATACAAAGTTAGTGAACATATATATGAAGAAAAATGTTACTTTTAGTTGGGACAAACTGCAGTTTGGACTTTTACATTCAACACCTACAAACACTAAAACAAAATACCGAGTGCACCTGCTAGAAAAGCAAATACAAAGAAATGGCTGTAAGCTGTCACCCCATCTATAAAAGGCAAACATGGTCATTAGTCACTGTTAATTACATTTCTTAAATGAAAAATTTCCTCTTCTCATTTTGACTTTCGGAAATTAAATGTGAGGAAATGTAGGAGAAGTGGAAACTGTACTTCCCTGAAACGCCTTTTTTGTTCAGATTTGTTTATTGTATCATATATATATATATTTCTTTTCCTCAAATCTCAAATGAAAAAACTGTACACGTTTTATTTCTGTTGGAATAACTGAGTCGAAAGGTAAAGAGCTCTTGATGATCTTGACCCAATTTGTCACCTTTCACCTAATTTCCAGTAACGACGCGATCAGAAAACGTATTTCTCTTGTGACATTTCTATTTACATTGAGACGACTTTTACAGTAAGTGCATTTTAAACTGATGGTGATGAAAACGCTTCACAAACAATAGAAATTCATTAAAATGAACCTTTTTTAAAGCCACTGGCTCCACTTCAACAGCATGCAAGTCTTTTTTTTTAAAACCTGAACTAAAAGTGTTTGTTTACCTCTGAGAAGCGCCATGGTGCAGATTCAACAAACCACTTCCGTCTGGATTAATCTTTTCCTCTGATTTCTGCCTCACTCTGAATGAGTCTATGGTGGATACAAATATATGAAGACCACGGCGACCTTTCCCCTACATAACTTCACTTTTCTCTCCTCCACTCCGATTCGACAAAGATGTTACGTGTAAATCAAAATTAATATAGTGTTCGGTTAAACAAAAATAATAAGGACTATTTTGAGTATGTATGTATTGTTTATGTTTCTGGCAAATGTATATTATAAACCGTTTATTATTTTTTTAATAAACAAATAAATCCTCGAAAGTGCGGAAGGCAAATTCCCAGCGATTGCTTTCTGATGACGTCATCTCTAGGCGCGCGACGCGTATTTTCCCGTCGCCCGAATAAGGGTAATGTGAAGTAGCGTGTGAGTCTCTCTGTTGCTCTGACCCTGTCAAGATGAAACAACTTTAAAACCGAGCCAACAAACAGTGGAGAGAAGCATGTCTGCGGCCTTATCTCGCAGCCTGTGTCGGGTTTTATCCCGACAGCGCTCTCAGGCCAGGTAAGAGATGTACTCCTGCAGCTAGTGAGGCTGAAGGTTACTCGGAGAGACCCTGCTGAGGCAAACACATGCGTAATGTTTTGACCTCTGAAACCTTTCTGTCTGCAGCTTCGTGTCAGGAGAGCATCATGGTGCCGTACAGAGTCCTTGGTTTGTTGCAGCGATGACTCTGAAGACGTCTGCTCCACTCAGGTTTGACAAAAACCGGATTTAAAACTGTCCCAGACCAAGTTCACTGCATGGTCTGCTGGTGTTTGATAATCTGATCACTCACAGATTTGTTGGGGAGGTTTAGAGGTGTAAAGTAGCAAAGATAAGAAATACCAAACCACAGCAGCAACCTGACAGAGATGGAGAAACAAAGTATAGAAAAAATAATAGATATGTTGAAAAACTGGAATACAAAATAGAGAGAAAAAATAAAAACAAACACAAGCAACTGGAGACAAGGACTGCAAGGTAAAGTGTCAGTGTTGTAACTAATATCAGCAATCAACATGTCTATGTAAACAGAAGATACCAGATAGACAACAGTGTAATATAAAATATGAAGTCATTTATTAAACAATTTGATATAATAACATATGAATTAAAGTAGAAGATGAAACTAAATGATATAGCATAACATGTTATATAGTACAGTACAGCAAGTTTAAAGTGCAACAATTAAGGTCACACAGTGTAGTTAAAGTACAGAAATAGTTTTTTTTTTTGTCCAGAGGGTTTTGCCCCCTAATCAGTTTTATTTTGATCAGAAAGATCAATAAACATAGCATAAGGTTTTGTATAGCAATATAACATAAGTACAATATCAGAGACACATTGAATAAGGAATAACCTAACCCCTAACACTGTGGAAAAAGTAGATGGTATGTGGACTTTAAAGTTTTAAGTAGACTTTCTCCTAGATGACATGATTAAGTCCACAGGTGTTCAACCATGACAGGCTGTTCAGTTTTCAGTCAACTCAGTTTACAGAATTAAGTGATGTAATGTTACTGTAGACTGTAACACAATATGTATATGAGGACATTTGATGTTCAATTTAAATCATTCTGGCAACCAAAATATCAGACAATATTAAATGTTATGTTACAATATCAATATTATATTCATATATATTCAAGGTCTATTTCAAATATATTGTGTGATTGCCCACATCGAGCTTAACTTTGTGTTTAAGATCGGAGCCCAGAAAGAAGAAGAAAGTGGACCCAAAAAGGGAGCAGATGGTAAGAGAGAGGTTGAAAAAGAAGCTGAAGAAGCTGGAGAAGGTTCCACCCGAGCTTATCCCGATAGAGGATTTCATCACTCCGGCCAGTTGCTTAGACAATACAAGGTACAGCTCTTTTCACTGTGAGGCACTATTAATCACCCAGCATTGCTGAGTGTGGTAACATGCATTAGAGACCAAGGCTGGTGTTGATTCTTACTGTCAATAAATGCTCTGAAAACAGGAAAACCAACAACTACTTCCCCTGTGGCCAAAAAACTCCTTATTAAACCTATTAAATCTATTAAGAATGCATCACTGAACAAAATGTTGGTGGTCATGTCAGTTTTTGGTTTTACATGGAATTTATGGCCACGTCCTTTTATATCTTTCTGCTTTGTTGCATTTGGACTGAAACTGCTGGCAAGAGAGATGAAGGACAAGAGAAATATTTTCTCACACTTCAGGAAGTAGAGTCAACTTCTTTTTTCATTAAATACAATTAGCAGCAGTTGAATTTTCCAAGGAGGTTTAAGTTTTTTGCTCTCTGGATATGTGGTCAACACTACTGAAGCAGTAGGGTGCATTTTGGCTGTCCCAAATAGTAAATGAAAAACATCTTTTAGCGTCACAGGTCCCAGTTATTGAAACAAATTCAGATACTAACTAATGCTTACTTATTTTGAGATTTCCGTAGAGATGCATTACATATGCATACTTTGTCTTACTTTGACTTGATCTATCTTTGTGCTGTCTTTGAATTACAATAACATGTTGTTTATTATTCTCTTTTATAAAGGGAACGCTCTGCACCAAGGCTGTCATTTGAAGAAAGCGAGGATCGAGCCCTGCTCCTGAAGGAGTGGTGTCGATACAAACAGGTCACTACTTACCTCTCACGCCTCCATCACTTAAGCTTTTATCCAAAGTGTTGCTTCTGACCTCGCTCTCTATTATGTGCACTTAATGGGCTATATCTGATGCGCTTGTCTTGTCTTTGCTCCTGCAGAAGCAGCATATGGCTGAAGTGCAGGCTGTTGAACTTGCACTGGAGGCACAGATGGAGGCATTGAAGGAGCTACAGTTAGAGTCTCCGGAGCTGTACAAGGCAGCGCTGAAGCCAGACCCCCTTCTGTTCCCCTTCTCTCATGAAGGTCCTGTCCACACGCCACCGAAGACCAATTATGATGCTCCTGATGGGAAATACAATGACATCACTAAAGTCTACACACAGACATAAACAGCTAGAACGGCTGTAGGCCACTGTGTATTGTCATTGAATTTGCGTGTCCCTGCTTGTACAAGACTGAATCAGCCAAGATGGAGTGTTTGAACAGCCTACATGTGTAAGGTGTGAAGGACACTTTGCATGTTTTTTTTTTTCTTTCTTGAATTGTACAGTCATCTAAGTTGTTTAATTTCTGTCAAATCAAACAACATTCATGGAAACTGTACCTCAAAGTTGTTTTTCCATATTCATATCTCTGTATAAAACTTAATGAAAGAAAACAGAAAATTAAAATGTACTTTTTTTTTAATTGATCCAACAATTTCAGAATAGTTTTAACACTTTGTGTCATTTATTGGTAAATCCATAATCAATTATGTGCACAACTCTGTATGGGTTGAAACTGGAAATGAATCAGTAACATATATATATTCATCACAGGTGACAATCTAGAATATTAAAATCAGCAGCATATATACCAGCATTTGAAAAGAATTCATACTGGGTTACTGAGAAAAGCTGACGGCCTGAGTAAGGCAAACTCCTGTTTGATGCCTGTGTTCAGAATACATTCTAGTGCGGTATCAATTCTTAATTTAACCCATTAAAATAACAATGCATGACAGATCCTTCATTAGATTTACACTGAGTCTGTTAGTGCCTCAGGTTAAACAAGCTTTGAAGAATTAATTACTTATGATCAGCAAAAAGAAATCCCATTGCTTTTCCAGAGATCATAATTCATTGGTTGAGCACATTGCTGTCATCCTCATTATTGACCACTAGGGGCCACCACTGTTTTCTTCTTTTATACAGCATCTCACTGGATACAAAGTGGAAGGGTAATTAGTGATGACTCTCCAGCATATGGTTCTAAACGACTTCTTTAAGTCATCTATGGGATATGAATCTCAGATCCTTATTCCACTTTGCCTTGGCCCCCATGGATCAGAGGCCATTGGTTAATAGTTCAAGAGTCCTGGGGCCTTTCCTGGTTTAAGGGCATGTGCCAGTCTCTGGGGGGGTCTCGCCTCAGTTCCCACACTGGAGTGAACTTTCTCTGCTCTGCAACTCTGTTCCTCTCACTGATCAGCAACGCTTCCTGCAATACAGATACATTACACATGAAATGATTCATTTCATTTTTAAGATTTTTTTTCAAGTTTCCATGCATTCTTTAGGGAATTCTGACACCCTGGATGGTGCCAGAAAGACCAGAAGTTTAGGTCTTTAAACAATGCAACTTCCTGCAGCTGTACCTTGGCGTTGGCGGTCTTGTATTTCTCCCACTCTCTGCAGTTATAGTAGTCCTCTTTCCACTGCTGGCAGGATGGGGAAGTACCATAGGTGTAATAATGGTGAAAACGATTCCACAAGCTTTTGCAGTGTTTGAATTCACTCCAATAAACATCACAGGACCGGGGCGGCTGTACAAAAAGACAAAGACAGGAATCATCACCAGGCCAGAGTTGTGCAAATTATATCTGAACTCTGAAATGCCTCTATTTAATGTCTGCATCACTTCCACCATTACACTCAGAATGGTTCATGGTCCACAGAGTGTCAACAACAACAACAACAACATAAGAGCATAAAAAGGGTCAACCTGGGCTGTGGTTTCTGCCTCAGTAATGTAAAAACAATTTAGCATCAAGACTGCCCCGTAACTGATGGTAAAATTGGTGGGGAAGTTATTCAGTTTATTTACTCAAATACTATACTTGCAATGCAATTTAAGGTACATACTTCTAAATATTTTGGAGGCAAATATTGAATTTACTAGTTAATAATTTTTTTTAATAACTAGTTACTTTACAGTGCAGAGGCAAATTCATAACTTTAGTGAAGTACATCTGAGTAAAACTAGAATTGGAAAAGTGAAGTAGTTAAAACTCCTGGAATTAAATAAAGATCACCTTTAATAAACAGTTATTCAGAAAAAAATCTGGATTAATAATTTCACACCAATTAGCTGGGTATTTAACGTGCTGAGCAGCATATGATCATTTCATAATGTCTAGTTTATACAAATGTTTGGCTTGACAGCTATATACAAAACACAGATTGTAAATAACGCATTTTTTCTGTTTATTTGCTTTTAACAGTAGCTATAATATAAAATAAAGTAACTCACTGGTTGACTGACACACCTCGCCCAGGTACAGCTCTGGTCAACATCCTGCCTTACATTGATCTATAACATTATTTAATATTATGTATTGACAAACCTAGCTATACTTAATATTTAAATGTAAATTGTGCCTCAGATACAGAACTGATGTTAAAACCTCCAGGTCTTTTTGACATTGCTCGTTGCTAACAAAGGTTACTTTAGCAAATTAGCAACAGTAGCTCATCAGCTTACTGACTCTTTGCTTCCCTTGTGGCTTTTTTAACTCTTTGACAATAATACAGGGGGACCGGCTTAGTGCAAGGAAAGCAGGACATTCAGTCAATAGCATCATTCGCAGTGTAATGTTTTAATTACCCTCCACGTTCGTCTTTCAGATCCGTCCATTGCTAGCTGCCTTAGCTTTAACAGTTACAATACTTCCGGTTCGACTTCACAATAAAAGTGATACTACACAATTTTACAACACTTACTTTGAAAAGGCTTCGGTTAACTCAGCTGTGGAAAGTAACTGAGATAATTGTACTCTGCTTGAATTTTTCTATTTTATACCGTTTTATACTATCATATTACATCTACTTTAGTTCATAATTTTTTTTACTTTGCATTTTTATTAATATCAAATAAATATAAATGAATAGATTATTATAGATTTAGCAACCCAACAGTATAATAACAATAGCCCCACTTTTATCAGCTGCACAAATGAATGCATCAATAATTATAATCCAGTAATATCAGATATATTATTTTGAAATGAGATAATATGCATGATGAATATTTACTTTCTGTACTTTTAGGTACATTTTGATGTTAATACTTTTCAAGAGACTTAACTACAATTTTAAAAGCAGTTACAAAGTTCTCATTACTTACTTGTGATTTGTAATCTTATCAATGCCATTACGCTTTGTCTAATTAGAATTGGACAACAGATCAATTATCATCTGCTTACCACTTAATAAATGTATGAAATCCAAATCATGAAAAATGCCACTGATACAGAAACATCCTGTAATGTATCAGTCTAATTTGGTAGTTTATGTACACACGACGACAATACAAAAGTAATCTCTAGTTTCAGATCATTCAACATATTCCTTTATTTCTCTATAAATAACCCAGGAAAAAAGGAAGAACACTTGCAAATTAATTGTATAACTCAGAAAAAACTCAAACAATTCTTTATAATTAAAAACAAAATTATAGAGCTATTATTGCTCCAATTTTATCATAAGAATGGAACTCTGGATAACAATATATTTAAAGTGTAAAAATGCAACAATTATTGAAAAGGAGGGGAATATAATTGCAGTCAAAAGAAATTCAAATCTGATATCAATACAAATGTAGTTTGCACATAATTCTTTATGTTGGTGGTGTGGTAATATAATTTATTAAATCCTCAAATCAGTCACCCTTGATCTGTGAGTTGCAAATTTATGCCATTTATGCAGCTTCTGTTGAGAAAAATCTCGTGTGTGTGTGTGTATATATGTATACACACACACACACACACATATATAATCCCAACTCAACAGCAAAGCTCCCATTTTAAAAGAGACAAATCCTCAATGCATCTGAAGGCCAGTTCTTTTTTTACTTTGCTGTTAAAGGTGACAATAGATATGATGACTCTTCACATTAGCCAGTCTCTCTGCTTGAATTCCTTCAAGGCTTTCTGCCCTTCTTGCGTAGTGACTGTCCTTGTCCAGAGAAGGCGATGAATCTGTTCATAGCATCATCCTGGAAGGATTCACAGAGATTTAGAAGTGGTTATAATTGGAAAATGCCATGTTAAGTGCTACATGAATGAATCCCTGAAAAGCTGTTTATCTGTGTGTTTTGTGTTTGTGAAAAGCCTGAATCAAAACAGAGTGAGAGGAAATGTGCTGCAAACACATTTGCTGCAAACAAAATATGAAAAATCCTTTCTTACATCATCTACAAATTTCCTGGGCTGCGGCCTCGAATTTCTGATGAAGGTGATCCGGCCAATTTTGAAGTCGTAGTTGGGGATGCCTCTGTGTGTTGAAAGATTAAAGGTTAAGATTAAGATTAGTAAAATACAGACTGAACAGGTGCCACTAAGGGTCTCTGCACAGCGTGGAAATCTGTACCATCTTAGAAAATCACACTGCACAATGGCAAAAAGATACATTTTTTTACACATGACAATGGTGAAAAAATCTTGAATAATGTCTACTTAAAGAAAGCTACTCATGTAAACGAAATGACATGAGAACGTAAGTAAATAACAAGCATTCCACTTTCTCTCTAAACTCATTGGATTTCCTGCTAAGCTCTACGGTACCATGTACATGATACCATATCACTAAGAGCATCACAGCAGTAACACATCCTACAACATGATGCACCAGCTGACAACCTGTAGTGTCTCAGTCCATCACACTCACACTATATATCCAATTCAACCTATGGAAGATTTGGTCAAAGGAGAAAGCCAAAAAAAACCAAAAACACACAATAGTGGTTTAGAGCTTAAGGCACTTATCTTGAACCAAAAATCCAGGGTCTGACCACCGGCCTTAGACATAGCATTTTATATGTCATCCACTATATCTCAGCCCATTCACTTCCATCCATCACTCTACCATCTCTTGTAAAATCCCTCTCAGAAGCAAAGATGTTGGACAGAGGGGTGGGGGTGTGGTTGGCAGGATGACAGCTTCCCTTTACTATATGCGTTAATTTAAAATAAAGAATTGCTTACATTTGTCTGGCTCTCGTTTCAGTCATTATGTATGATAAGCCTGACTCCTCATACCCTTGTGTGAGCACATATATGCAGTGTGATGTCGTGTAGACAATAATAACAATAATCACAGATCAGTTTTGGCATGTTACATCTTTTAATGCATGTCAATGAAGGCAATATCATATTTAGTTTCAAAACCCCCCTCTGAGCTAGCTAAGAGCTGAATAAAGATGCTTTGTGAACATGTAAATATTACTTTCTAGGTTTCTTAAAAGCTATAAACTTCTCTAATTATTTTAAATCAAACCCTTATGTCGACCCTTATGGGTGGGGCACTACGAAAGAAGAGATAATGGTGTGAAGGGTGAAGTAGCCTATGTGTGATATTTACAGCATCCCCTCTTACAAAGTAGGTCCGGTGTCACGGCTGGCAGAGGGACTTTATAATGTTGCAGAGTTACTGTGCTGAGCAGTTAAACCACTGTGTCACTGTTCAACCACTTCATGTCTACACATATACAACATATTTTTACCTTTTGATGTCACTCGGGTCCAGAGGAGCAGGGCTCGGCTCAATCCCTTTTGTTTTACCATCCAAACGATTGCCAGAGCCAGTGAAAGCCTGAAGAAACAGATTAGAGGTCACATAAACTCCCAATTATCACCATTAAAAGTAGTGATAAAGACATTTATTTGTCTAACCCACAACAACATTTACTCACCCTGAACCCTGTGTCCATGTCAGCGTAACTGCTGGGATCTGCTTCTTCCTCCTGTGAAGAAATTAGTTTTAACAAGTTGTTCAGATACAGAAACAAAATGTACAGATGCATTAAGGGTTTGGTCCTTACTGTCGGTTCTTCCTGGTGCTGAGGTCGTCGTTCAGGCTCTTTGTAACCCAAAGGAGCATCGAAATCCACCTGAAAAATGGAGCTATTTAAAGTGGAGGAGACAACAGAATAAGTCACAGTTGTTTGGGATAATTAGAGAGGGTCTTACATTCATGTCGCACTCGATGATGGATACTGCTTTGTCTGGCTTGGTCTCCATTACTCGCAGCTCATATATCTGAAACAAATACAGATTAGATCGATGAAAGCACAAAGAAATAAAAACCAAAACATATTCACACATTAGTCCAACACTAATTTGAATATTACCTTTTCATTGTAGTTAATAGCTATGACATCACCAGTTGTCAAGCAGGCAAAGTTTCTCAATGCATTCTCCAATCTGTAATAAACAGACAACTTAGTTCATCACAAAATGCTGAAAAAGGTCAGTTTACTGCTTCTGTCTGATATTTCTTACACTGCCTTGGGGTTTGTAATATCCAGGAAGTCAGGGCTCTGTGGCTGGAACTTTGAGTAAGTGGCCACCATGAGGTTAACACTTTCCACTTGGACCAGACCACCTTCCTCCAGAAGGAGATTCTGCATCATCTGCATTAATTAAAATACAGCAAATATGACTGACTCACAAAGTGGCTTTAAAAGCATTTCTTCAGCAGAGAACATTTCAGACACAACAAGAAACATGTAGTTAGATTTCTGTTCTCTCAGGCATGATCACATCCACCCTTTGCAAAAGTTGTTTGTTATATTTTTCTTGTTATTGTTTCTCACCCAGTGTGGCAAGTAGCAGATTCCTTCATCTGCCACGAACTCCAGAACACCACAGTGTGTCATTCTGTCTGAGTTCTTGTTGGTCAGTTTGAACAGCATTGGATACGTGATGTTAAGTCGGCCTGTACAGGGGAAGGGAACGGAGAGGTAAAAATCAAGAAAATCTCCTGCAGGACTCTAACACTGACGGGAAGCTTCATTTAACTTCTACTTACTGAGCTGGTCGAGAGCTGAGGGTGGCATGATTACTGAAAAGAAGAAGATAATTAGTTGAGATATAAACAGCTAACAAAAAACATACCTTGCTTGCCCATTTAAAATTGTCAAACACATACAAGTAATTAATATATCACATTTTATATTGTTGTTTCATTTTACCAAAAGGTTTCTTGACATGGGAATACACCTGAACTACCAAACTTTTATCAAACCCAGATTTAAAAGGTGTAAAGAGTCATACAGGTGTATAAGTTGCATAACAAAAGGTTGTCTGCACCTAAAGACCGAGACGGCATTAGTCAAATGAAATGAACCAATATAACAAAATTTTATTATCAGAAAGAAAGTTCATAAAGTTAAGTACGCATATTACATACTAAGTTTAGAAACAGCCCTCTGGGCGGGGAGAAGTATTTCAGATCGGGATATCACATTAGTGGAAACCCTGTATTAACTCACAGTTTGTTATACAGTGCATTCAGACTATTTAAAACTCACTTTTGCCTCCTTTCTCCACATCGGAGCGGTCATTGGGGCCAGCCAGCATAGACACCGAGTAGCAGCGGTACTGAGTGGAGAAACGGTTCGGGAAACCTCTCGACATCGGGTGGTCAAACACATGGAAGGAAAACTGTAACACAGGCAAAAACATGTTATTTAAATAGGTATTAAAGTAAGCCTGGACCATCCGTCCATCATGACAGGGCATCTTTCTCTCTTGTTGTTGTTGTTGTTAGCCTCGGGCTCGCTAACCTGCTCCAGTCACTGGTTTGTTTTATAGTTGATATGAATGTTTCGTCAACGTCGGAAAAATCCGGAGTGTCACTCACCATGTCGGCAGCTCAGCTCTTCTGTCGCCAAACAACTCAAATCAAAATGACTGTTTCTGTTTTCTTTCGTGAAAATCTTAGCAGTCGAGCTCCGGCTGTCTTCCGCTTCTTCCGGAAGTGTACAAGCTGACAACGGGAAATGACGACACAGAAGACGTTAGCCAATCACAGCTGTCCAATAAAAAAAAATTGTTACATTTTGTTTGATGTTTTTGTGTGCTCCACAAATGGAAAGTTTCTCTGTGCACATAAAATAAACTTTTTAAAAGGGAAAGCCTGCAAACATGATTTTAGAAACATCAAAGCCAAACATTTAAGTCTATTTTCAGTGGATGTGAATTGGAGGCTTCATGTTTTCACATTAAACTTTGTATTATATTGGACTGGGATTGTGGTCTCTCACATCATGCTTGTAGGCTTGTCCCTTAACACGGGATTTTCCATGAGCACATAAAAACTTTCCACATTCAGCAAATGAGCGTGAAAACATCCTACCAGCATCAAATATAATTCTTTGCAGCCAACATTTGACTGCAGCATTGACAAGAGGCACATTTTAAGAAATAGAAGAAACAAGAGGATGTAATATTTTAACTTTTAGTCTCTTAAATGAATGAAATTTAAATTTGCATTTGCAAAATGATCATATATATCATACAACATACCGGCAAACATATCATCACACTAGGTCCATTTAGGCTTCTGTGTTCACAAGCTGATTAACATTCCCCGTTACTAATGAACTGATATTAATATGGGGATTCCCTTTAATGCTAATCTACCACAGTGTACGTACAGCATTAATAAATAACACAGCAGCCGCATTCAGAGCCACGCAGTTTTAATGAGTCTTATGAAGACCAAAGCAGACATAAAAAAGTAACAACAGCACACTGATAACAAAGTTAAAAGTCTTTATAGAGGTGTGGCTGAGATATTTACTGTCTGAACTATACAAGTCATAGATACAGTATATAAAATACAAAACTGAGAAAAGGCAGTGTTGTGGTATTGTAGATTTGAAGAATCTCCAGAAGAAGCCCTCTCATGAAGAAGAGGGTCCACACACGTCTCTGGTTGGGTTTGTAATAAAATGTTCTGCCATCTCTTTAGATGCACGTCTTCACATTGGAGGCCAACTTTTCGCTACCTCTTGATGCATGGCTTCAGGTAACCACTGGCAGTATGCAGACAACAGATCTGGAAGGAGAGAAAAATACAAGATAAAACAACACTATTAAATGATAAGAAGGAAAATCAAATCAGACTCAGGCAACATCTTGTCAATCACATTCAACCCTCACATTTATCCTCAGTTTTCCAGACAGAGAGTAGGGCGTCTCTGCAGTCGACTCTCTTTGACACCAGCGCTCCAAGCACAGCCTCTGTCCTGGGCTGCAGCCTGAAGCAGCAAAGACACAAAAAAATCAGGGAAAATCCACCCTTTGAATGAGGCAATGTGTTTACTGACAAAGACAGAGAAATACCTCAAAGAGGGCAGAGAAGCGTGTGTGAGAGAACCAACTTACTTTGCCCATGTTTTCAGCATGACGGAGGGGTTCGAGAGAAGGTGGCTGCTGTGTTTCTTTAGTTTAGGACAAACCTGAAAACAACACAAAGAAAAAACACATCAAAAGAGGTGTTTCTGTCATATTTAGTCAGGCGCAGACATCACTTGTCAAGCTTTTGTTCCAGGTTTGATTTTTCAGACTCTTGGGGTTTTAATGTTTTTTCTTGCTTCTATTTGGCTTTGGTGAATTTCTTTTTGGCCTGGCACACAGAGAAAAATGCAGATGGAAGAACAATTTCTTTATGTAGACAAAAACTTACAAAAGTAAACTGAATAATTCAGACTTTTGATTCTTGAATAATATTAAGGATTGATCTGATGGTATTTATCACAATAAATCATGTCAGTTTGTTATATGTTTGGTTTTTAGGTCATTTTATTGTGTGTGGTCATTAATGTTTTATCTACTATACGAAGTGTATTTGTTGATCACAGTGCGTTTTTTGTATGAATATAAAAGAAGGAGGCTCAATACCTATTAAGGCTACTTATACTTTAGGATTATCAGATTTACTCTGGCCTATAGCAGTGATCAGGATCAGGTTCAAACTTGAAGATTAAACAGAGATGGGGAGCTTTCAGGTTTTGCTGCAGTACCTGTCCCTCAAGCAGAAACTTGGCAAACAGTTTGTAACGCTCCAGGCCGTCTGGATATTCCTTCTCCACTGCGGGCAGCTGCCAACCTACTCTGACTGCAAAACAGACACAGCAGTTAGACAAATGTCGGCAGAGACGCCTTCCAGCATAGATACATCAAGTGCACAGCTGTAGAAAACTTACAGAAGGTGCTTGAACGTTGACATCTGATGGTGCCGGTGGATGTACAGAACCACGGCGACGGAGACTCAAGAGGAGAGTCGAAATGACAGTACTGAGGCAGAAGCTGAGGGATCCACTCTGCTTGTACTGCTGATACACCTGACAGACAGGAAGGAAGGAAGGAAGGTGAAACCATAAACATGCAAATCCAGTTTCCGTAACAGCAGCAAAGATACAATTCACTATTGCCGCTTTTCCACTAGTACCTGATAGTACCTACTCGGCTCGCCTCGCCTCGGCTCGCTTGTGTTTCCATTACAAA
>JBAJHX010000076.1:17038142-17059360 GCA_037176925.1 Amniataba percoides
AGGAAGGAAGGAAGGAAGGTGAAACCATAAACATGCAAATCCAGTTTCCGTAACAGCAGCAAAGATACAATTCACTAAGAGGTCACTGTGATGATCACATCTGGTACTTTTAACTAAGCTCATTTACCTTTCATGTACATCTTGGTGGTCTCCATGATCTCTTGGTAGACGACAAACTCCGGGAGCGTTTTGAAGAGTGCAGAGGTGGGATGGATGAACACCGGCTCATCCAAAAGAGGCGTCTATGAACAACAAAAAGGAAAAAAAAAGAAAGTGAGCAGGTAAAAGTGAGTCCCCTCCTACCTTAAATCACAATTATGGTCCTCACAGCAACTTGCCTTGTATCCGTTCTTCCACTTTGGGTCCAGGATATCTTCTGCCTGTACACGTCTTGCAAGATGGTCTCCCAGTCCGGCCAGAACGATCTGCCGCAAACAAACCACTTGATGCTCGGTCGGTGGAGTCATCTTAGGATTCACAAATGTTGCCACTTCTGGACACACTGCGTTCACTGGGATGAGAGAACAAGAATGATCTTCTGTTTTGTTTCTGCAGAACATTTTGTGTTTGGTTTTCTGTGTGTGTGTGTGTGTACCTGCGTTGGTTAGTTGTCCTCTGAGCCTCCTGATTTCCACCATGGCTTTATACCTCAGGCCATTTTCCTCACAGAACTTGGGAGTACAACCAGCAAATTCACAAGCACCCACAGCACCTGTAGTCATCCACAAATACAGCACAGGCTGATCAGTGTACTTAATATAAAATATTCCGTGCAATAAAAACTATTTTTTGTGTAATTTTTGCATGTTTATTGCTGATGAAAATGTAACCCTTTACTGTTTGTAAAGCGTCAACACCAAAGTCAACCTCTCCCTGAGGAAGTCTCAGTTACAGCCCTCAAATTAAGTGCATCTTGATGTTAAGTCTCACACTGAAATTCTATTTCCTGCTGAAACCTGGAAGAAAATCGTGTTTTTGAAGCCATGTCACGGGACCTTTAAAAGGCCAACATATGACCTAACAGACCCGCTACAGCCTGTGATACCGGACAGTGCTGTAACATGAACACAAAATAAGCTTACCCAGCATGACCATGAGGTCCCCCAGCAGGAGAGACGCTCCCTGCCCAGCCCACAGCCTCCTCATTTGGGTCAGCCGAGCTCGGCGCTGGTTGAGCTTGGAGCTCTCATCTTCACTACCTGCAGGCCTGAGGAGAAACAAAAAGTTTGTCTCATATTTCAGTGGGGTAATCTATGCCCCCCAGTTTCTACAGGCAAGGCCTTGGAAGTCTGTGATAAAGCTTTTAATATGTTTAACATCACAAATAGAAATCATTAGAGCAAACGTGTGTCCTCACCTGTCAAGGTCTTCGAAGATCTCCCGGACTGTCATGGCTGCTACCACAGCAATGACGTAGGGCAGGCAATCCTGCTGCTTACCGAGAGCTAACATCTTAGCGTACCGCGGTGCCACGGGGAATGAAGCCATCGCTCTGCCCAGGGGGGTGATGGGACAGCTCAGCTTCGCTTGCTCTATCTCATTCACCCTTATAGGAAAAGTAATATTTTACGAGTGTGGTCATGTGATATGAGTAATCATTAGCTCAACTTGATGAATGACACTGGGTAAACTGGGTAAGGGATCTAAAGTGAAAACATAAATGTAAAATGTTTTGTTATACTCTAAAATGTCCACATAGGAGGGCAAAACTCTTAGCAATATTTTCTCTAATTACTTCATATTAAAATAACCTCTTCTTTGACTGGCATAACTTTAAAGAATCTGAGAATAATCAGAAATAAATATCGCTACCAGAAGTAGGTAAACCCTGTGACAGACAAGTAAGTTACCTTCCAGTGCGAGGTGGCTCTTTTAAAGCTCCCAACGAGACCAATAACTGCTCTGCAGCAACAAGAGCTTCACCAGAGGGAGACGTGGGGAAGGGAAAATTGACAACCTGCAGAAAACAAAAAACATAAAGTTTTTTTTTTTTTGTAAAAACACCGTTTCTTTCTCTACATAGTAATGATCCGCTCAGAGGCCAGCTGGTAAAGTTCGAATTTGTACTGACCTTGTCTATGTTGAGGTCCTTCATCTGTAAAACCAGGTCTTCCACAGGCCTGCGAGTGATCTCTGCCTCTGAGAACAAACTGAAGTCTCCGAATACTGCAGACGAGTACAACCTGAGAAACATCACAGCAACAGAGAGACAAACATCTGTGAATAAAAGGAAAACAACTATGTACTTACCTTGTGGCGCAGTTTTAAAGTACTGACCTGTAGCAGTGACCCGGCTCTGTTCGCCCTGCTCTACCTGCCCGCTGATTGGCTGATGCCTGTGACGTCCACGTGACTTTGAAGGACGACACTCCAGTTACTCGGTCGTAGAAACGTTTCTTCACTCGACCGCAGTCGACCACATACTTGATGCCAGGGATGGTGAGAGACGTCTCAGCCACGTTGGTGGCTACCACACACAGACGAGTCCCAGGCGGGGGAGGCCTGAACACCTACAGATAAAATCACAAATAAATAAGAGAAGGAAAGTGCTATCTTGTTTTCAACCCTTCTTTAGAATGACTATGGCAATAAAATAACTAAAAAAAACGTTCATTTTCTGGAAAAACAGTGTGACCTCATATGTATAACTAAAATATCCACCCAACAGCACATATTCATTGTTAATGTTTTCACAAAGTTATCAGTTCAGTGGGTATCCATGATGGCTGCAGCCTACGCCAAATCCTAAACTCAATCCAGCACTGAATATTATGTGAACTTGTACGGTACAGATGCATGCACAATGTGAACTTTTCAATTTCTATGAGTTTTGTGCAAATAGAAGATATAAATCTTACTTTAGCCTGCTGTTCTGGAGCCAGCAGAGAGTACAGTGGGAGGACATAGAGAGGAATAGAGGGGTCGGCCTTCTCCTCTGCAAAGACAAAACACACAGCAGTGTTAGTAAAGGCACTCATCTCAAATAGAGCCAACTGGATGTGAATAATTATTCATTTGAAGAGAATTGCCTGTGCCGGCGGGATCGTCTCCGATTTCAAGGTCAGAGCCTTCGTCCTCCTCATCTCCGATCCCGGCTTCTCTGTCCTCGTCCCCTTCGTCCACTGGGAGGGCGGAGTAATTATCCAGGTCGATCCGGGGCAGACACTGGAGACAGAGACAACGCTCTTAAAATATTTACACAAGAGATATCTGTTGAGGATGGGGGTGACTTTTATCCCAAAAAGGGTCTTTTAAGGGGTTACTGATTTTACTAAAAGCAGACTTACAACAGTCTTCTTCTGTTTGGCCTTCTTAAACTTCCTCATTGCTTCTGAGGTGTCTGCTTCCTCATCTTCACCTGAACACAAAAACATGTGAATACACAAAAACACACACTCTGCTCAGAGAGAGCGTGAGGAGGCCAAACAGACGTGTGTTACACTCACCTGTGGTTGTGTTACTCTTCCTGAAGGGGAAAGCTTTTCTCAGTCTCCTGCACAGACTGTGAACCTCTGCCTGACCGGTCAGAAACACCAGGATACCACCTGAAGGACATCAGGGAGTCGTTGAGTGTGTGTGAAGGTTAAACGCCAGGACTTTACAGTAAATTACTCTGTAAAAATGTTGAATTGTGAAAAACTACACTGATAAATATCAACTAAGTAGGTCAGTTTCATTTTTCAGTAAACAAATCTTAACAAAATACTAAAAAGCATAAAATCTTAAGATCTGTTCACCTGGAGGAAGCATCCTGTGGATCTTGCAGGTTTTGTGGAAAACTTCTCCAGTGTAATCCTCCATCGGGGTGCGTTTGTTAAAATGTATAGTGACCGGGAACTGGCGAGCGTCCACCTTGATGACGGGCGGAGGAGTGCGGAACAGCTTTGTGTTGTCTGTGAAGTCTTCAACCCGCAGGGTAGCGGACATGACCAGCAACTTCATCTGCATACCTTTCTGCAGACGCATGAAGAAAAAAAGGGATTCAAAAGAAAAAAACACAGCCCAACACAATGCCACACAGGTTGTCCGCAATTCAAGCTTCAAGCATAGCAGAGTTTCTTACCTTGTTTCTGAGCGGCACGATGCGGGACAACAGCCCGATAAGGATGTCTGTGTACACACTTCTTTCGTGAGCTTCATCTATTATTATCACACTGTATCTCTGGAGCAGGAAATCCTACAAGAAGAGACATGGGAAAAAGTAATTGAGTAATTAAATGTGGATACAAATAAAATGTAATCACATCATCCTTAGAAACATTAAAGCTGTCTGAGTGTGAAATATACTGAATATAATATAAAAATAAATATGGTGTCTCATCACTACATGAAAATAGTTTTTTGTCACACATTATGATTATCATAATTTCTTTGTTTTAACCAAAAAAAAGAGAAAAAAGTTAATCGGAAATCGGAAACACCAGTAGCCCAAAGTCTGTCATATTTATTTTATTAAATCAAATGGAATCAATGGAGAATGAATTGAATACCTTCTGAATCTCCTTCAGCAGAACACCATCTGTCATGAACTTGATCTTGGTGTCGCTGGTGACGTTCCCTTCGTATCGGATCTGGTAGGACACCACCCTAAACAAAGATTCACCAAACATGTTTTAATCATTCCCAATACTGTCACAAAAAAACAGTCTTTAGGCTCTCTAAATCTGTTTGGAAAATATTTTGAATTTCTACAGAGACTGAAATTGTTCTACCGTGTGGACAGGTTCATCTCTTTGGCCACTCTGTGGGACATGCTGACTGCTGCTACTCTCCTCGGCTCTGTGATGCCAATTATTCCGCTGCCACTGCAGGAAAAACACAAAAAAGAAGATATTAACGACACAATACCACATATGGATAAGTGTGCATATGTGCACGACTTTTCCGGGTAAATATCCAGAGAAACGTTTAAAGGACAGTCCTGTGAAGAAGCCTACCTGGCGTAGCCGGCTTCATACAGAAACTGAGGCACTTGAGTGGTCTTTCCACTTCCTGTCTCTCCACAGATGACCACACAGGGATTTTCTCTCACTGCCTCCATGATGACCTGCTCCTCCGCCAGCACGGGCAGCTTCAGACGAGCCTCCTACAGCGACAGATTGAAATAAAGCAGGTTCAGCATTTAAAAGAATCTGAAAATAAGACCTGAAGAGGAGACTTGACAGACACAAAGTGAGAACACACACCTGTATCTCTGGTGATCGGTCAACAGGAACAAAGACAGCCGGCTGCGACGGCTTCTTGTTTTGGACTTTCACTTCATCTGAAATCTTCTTCTCATTCTGTCCATCTTGTTCAGTCTTTTGTTCTTCCTCATTCACCTCCTGTTTGTCCTCTGTCTCCTGGCATGTAGAGGTGGTTTGCTTTGATTCACTCACTGTGGCTTCATTTACCTCTTCATCTTCTTCATCAGACGAGGTGTCCAGATCACTACTTTCTTCTGCCTTTTGTTCCTCTTCTTCGTCCTCTTCGTCTTTCCATTTTCTTTTTCTATTCGCTCCACTGACGCTGCTGATCTTTGGCCCAGAGTCTCCATCTTTTATCTCATCTGGTAACCTGGAAAACAACCCAAAACTATTAGTGATCTGACTCCACCTCTTCTGTATCTTCCAATAAAATGCTTATTATTGATTATCGTAGGAAATGTGTTGCACTACTTACTGTTTGGTCTGGTAAAGTTTGTCTCCTGTTCCCAGTTTGGACGTTGTGTACAGCAGCTTCAGCTCAGACTCTGGAAGCTGCACCTCAGCCAGTTTGGTCAGGATGTCTGCTCTCTGGACGGGACAAACAGGACAGTCAGTGGGTTGTGATCTCGTCTTTTAAATCAAACGCTTCCTTGATGAAGATCAGTCTTCTTCTTATGAAGTAATACAGGGTGAGTTATTGTGAAAAATCTCTATTTTCAGAAATATAAACAAGTATAAGCATAGAAATAATTTACTTATTGCTATTCAACTAAATAATTGATCAAATGAATGTTTCCATCCTAATAAAGACATTGTTATAAAGTTGTGTTTCCTTGACTCGAGACCTGGTGAGAGAAGTACTTTCCTCTTAAAGTTACTCAGCTTTGTCTTAACCTGAAGCATCAAACTGTCTCACCTGAGCTTTCTTCTCCTTTCGCTCCAAGACTTTCTGCAGCTCCTTCCTCTGCTTCTTGGTGAGAGGCCTTTTGGTGGAGACAGGTGTCACTGAGGTCTTCTTCTTCTTGGCTTTGGTGGCTGGGAGGACCAAAGCATTGCTCTCGTCTACACCTTTTAACCTTCCCCCATCTAAAGGAAACAAAGTATGGAGACTGTTACAAGCCAAACCTAAAAAACACACAAATTAAGTGGCAATAGAGACCTAATAAACTGACCAGCTGAACAAGTTCACCTTTAATTTCTTACCTTGAAGTTCCAAAACAATTTCTGTCTTCTCTTCATCTGCTGGTTGTTGAGGGTCACTTTGCTGTCTCCCCTTCCAGTTGTGTTTCTTTCTCAGTTTTCCCATTTTTAAATCAAGATCTGGAAATCAATAAACAACTGTATTATTGGTGGAGGACGCTGTAATCAGATCAAGAAAAAGTCCTGCATTGAAAATGTTTCCCATGTAAAAATGCAAATGTATTACAATAAAAAATATACTTATAGTACCAATGCTGCATAATGGATCAAGTAAATATTCAAATAAAGCCCCTAGAAAGTCCCTAGAAATTGTATTAAAGCACACTGCTTAAGTAAACGTACTCAGTTACTTTACACCACTATTTCATTTCCTCTCCTTCATTCCTCGACTGCAAAAAAGTTGCCAATTCATTTTCTGTCAATCGATTTATGGATTACTCAATTGTATAAACTGTTGAGTATCTTGAATAGACATATAGATATATGTAGTGAAGAGAGAGAGAGAGAGAGAGAGAGAGAGAGAGAGAGAGAGAAAGAGGCGAACTACTGCCACTTTGTGAGGAACATGTATCTCCAATCTGTACTGAAGTACGGTACTTTTGCAAATATACTTTTTACACCAACGCTCTGAATATGAAAACATAAAAGTTACCTGACAGATCTGAATAATGTAAAATCATGAGAGCTAACTGATAGCTTAGCATTAGCTAAAAAGACGTCAACGTTATTCACACAAGAAATGTAACCTTTATAAATATTATAAAATACAATCCTTTTATAGCAACAGGACAAGCATCTGTATTAGAGAATTAAACACAAACGTGTGATGTTGCAGCTCTACACAAACCTCACGTGTAAACATACGAGAGTCCGACACATTAATGCGTCCGATGGAGAAACGATGTCTCCGAAGAAAGGTTCCGCCAAGAGGAAAAATGAAGACAACAGTCCAAAATTGATGTTTTATTTACGTTTTATTGTTTGTTGATCAAAATTCATGAAAAGTGTGTTTTGTAAGTTTTACATATGTAGCCTCTATAGTGTCACTGTCTAAATAAACCAGATAATTTTAAGTCAAATATCTAGATATGAACTCGTAATATCTTTCCACTTAGAAAAAGGTTCCATTTTCCATGATAAATCTTCTTTGATTTATCATATATCTAAAAAAAAACAAAATAAATGCACAATTTAATCGCATGTAAGATTTGTTTCATGTTTCAAAGATCAAAATGCAGGTAAAAAAGACATCTCCAGAATATTCTGTGAAATTACACTAAATAATTTGTGTTTTTTTTCTCATCATAGTTCACAACATATAGATAAAAATTGGTTTACGACAACATCCATTGTAAATGCTAAATTATCATTAGAAAAACATACAATTTTCAGATATCACAAGAGCTTGAAATGAATACACAGCTTCATGCAATGCTTCATACAGGACTATTTCTCATTCAGTCCTCAGTCCAGATGATTTTTTTTGTTTTAAAATACATACATTTTTGTTAATCGGAAATTTTATTTTGATGTTTCAAATATCTGGGCTTCATCTGTGAAAATGTCAAACTGTAGATGGAGAACTGGAAATTGTCAATGTGATGGTTATTATGTAAAAAAAAAGAAAAAGTTCAAATGCATGGCTGATACGTGATCTATTAATTGTAAAAGGTCCACAGCCTCTTAACAACCAAATTTAAGGGATCTTGATTAAAATATTGTCAATGTTGTGAAATTAATGTTGTTAGAGTAGAATATTGTTACAGGAAGGTTTAATCTACATAACAGCATTGGTATCAGCCCAGTCTTTATTTTCAGTATGTCTATATTACAGGAGTATACAGTGCTGCATAGTGGTCTTAAGAAACACAGTTGGGTGACTAATTAATGGGAAAACTTGAGGTATCTTAGTGAGCTCTTGTGCCATCACAAGCTGCTCAAAAAAGCTCCATTGCTGCTCACACGAGATCTTGTTGGTGATTTGATTGTCATTTCCTCTTGTGTTGCATGTGGAAACACCTCCACTTGTTGCATTTCTCTGTTCATTTATTTGTTTTTTCCTTCTATTTGTCACCTGCTTGTGTATAAAATTTATCTTTGGAGTTATAAACTGAAACATAAAAGCATGTGTGAGACATTTTCTGTCCAGTGTGCAAATGATACATAGCTCGTTTTCTTCTTTTGTATCCAACATGCACACATCACAGCTACATCTCAGATTCGGCTGTCCGTGAGAGGCGAGTTTTCATTCTCCCCGGCTGTGAAGCTCTCCTCAGTGGTTCTCTTTGCCTCTTTGGTCAACCTCTCGAACCTCCTCAGGAACACCAGCAGAGCCACAAGCAGAGCCACCTGCACCGCCACAAACACAAACAGACACACCTGCGAGACCAAGGCAAGGTTGCAGTACCAGTAGTTGCAGGACTCCAGCACCTCCTCCTCGGTCAAATACACCACCAGCCGCCCTCTCAGAGCGGGAGGGGAGCTGCAGTTGACGCCCAGGTGTGATTTGAAGGTGGCAGGCTGACGCAGCAGCCAAGCTCGCAGGTAGAGGATGCCACAGTCGCACACCCAGGGGTTCCCGTGGAGCGAGACGGAACGGAGGGAGGTCAGATCATCCAGTAGGCCGTTGGGGAGGTGGTTGAGCAGGTTGTTGTGGAGACGGAGCTCGGTGGTCGCAGCAGGAAACCTGGTGGGCAGCAAGGAGGAGTGGAGAGACCTGCCGCTGCAGTTCACCTGAGAGCCGTCACAGGAGCAAAGGCTGGGGCACGCTGATGACCTTTGACCTCCAAACAGGAGGAGCAGACACAGGAGCAGAAGCCCCTTCATCATTAGCAATCACTGGAAGGAAGAGAAGAAGATGCTTTACTTGAGTGAAAGCACTAATAACACACTATGCATTTACTCCATTACAAAATAAGGGATTTAAAGCTTATGAAAGCAAAAGAATGTGAGTAAAATCAGGAAAGAATATTCAAAGTATTAAAAGTGAAAGTATTCAGCACAGAGAAAAGACCTCTGTCTCATGCATTATTGTAAAAGCAGGATTTTTCCTGATGTATTTGGTTGAGATGAAGTTCATTTTAAGTTATTTTATATTAAACAGCAACTAATAATTAAACTAAATTGATTGTTTTGTTTAAAAAAGACAAACAGAAAATAATAATTAATTTAATCACTATTACTCAAAGTGACCATTCAACCAACAGTGCACAAATCCTAAAAACAAATTACAATTAATAAAAAGAAATTAAACATGCAATCCTGAAACCATTAAAAATTACTTACATGATCATCAAAAAGGACTGTGATGATTTATTAACTAATCATTTCAGCTGGACTGTTAAACTGTTAAGTTTAAAGAAGAAAAAAAACTTACACGCTCTTTGTATGTTTTCTGAGCCAGAAATATGTAAATTCACAAAAGTTGTCAAATATTAAAAGTGAAGTAAAAGACAATATTTCCCTCTGAAATAGGTTGAAATATGTAGCAAAAAGTTACATGAAAAGGAAATGGATTTTCTTACTTTTGGAATATTTTGAGGGCAAGATATTTTGTCAGAGATCAGTAAAAACTTTTTTTTAAATGTAAATACTTGTAAATGTAAATACAGAATAAAAATAATGAGGTCAGAGGAGTCATTTACCTTCAGTGCTGGATTGAGGACTTCAGGACTGTGCGTCTTACTTTCACCCTGAGAGGTCGAATGTGTGTATGCTACTGCCAGCTGGTCCTCACTGATAAAGACCACTGACAAATATGAACACGTATACAAACGCGCGTGCGCACACACACACACACATACACACACACACACTTCTTACAGGACATAGGAAGTATCTCACTCTCTTGTTTTAGGAGTCCTTCATTTCTAATTTCTCTGGTATTAATTAACGGTAAAATAAAGACTCTTGTTTTTTCATATGAATTGCTCCTGTAATCTTTAAAGTGTTCTTGTCAGATTACAGTGGGGAGCATACAGACAAGCAAACAGTTTCAAAAATCATTAATGAGTGAATTTATATTTACTCCAATATAAATGAAGAAATTGTTTCTACTTTCTAATCATTAGTACCATAATGGTTTTTTGTGCTTTATTTAAAATTTCTGGTAATTTATACTTTTACTCCACCTCAATTTAAAGGCAATGTGCTTCCAGATTTAGATCAATATTAAACATTGATTAATAGAACATATAAAAAACAAACAAATAAACTATGATGCATTTTTATCAGTTGAGATATAACATTGATCAGGGGGGACACTTGCAAGCTAACCAGTATACAAAGTGACTGAAATGATCTCCACATTTATGAGCTACAAATACATCTGATATATGTGTTACTCTAAAATGGGCCATCCTGCATAATGAGTACTTTCACTTTTGGTACTTTGAGTGTATTTAAAGATGAATTTGAACACATGAATTTTACTCTATTCTATTTATAAGACTTCTGTTAAAATTCTTGAGTACTTCAGTGACCACTGAATATCACATAAAACAAACAGAAACAAACAGAAATTATTTTATCATTCAAACTAAAGTTTTATCTGTTTGTCTCTTCTCTGACTGGCAGGAGAAGACGCGGAGAGCAGCGTGGCGGAAGAATGGCTGCAGGAGATAAACATGAATCGGCAGATAATGTTCCTTCAACAGCTCCAGTTTTAAAGCTTTGCCCTTCGAGCTCTGACAGCCGGAACTGACCGAGGATGTCGAGCTGTACTCCACAACTTTCAGAGAAACGAGAGAGACCGGACTGACGAGAAACAAGAGTTTATTTGTCACACTTTTATAAATGGGGCACGGGCTGAGCTCACAGCCTTCAGGCAAAATATGTACTGTTTCTCAGCATCAGCACACACACACACACATACACATCCTCAAACAATCTTAACTCACACACATCTTCACTGACTGGATGCAACAACTCACTTCCAGGGAGAGGGATTTAAAACAGAAGCATAAACACAGCATTTGCTCCTCATTTTTGATCTATTTTTATCATCCCATAGTAGCGACAAAGCATACTGTAGGTCACAATGCATTTCAATACGAGCACAGGGCATCGGCTATAAAGCAGTAAAAATAGGCCCACAGCGTTTAGCAGATATGAGAAATGGCAGCATGCTTGCACATGCACCCTGTACTGCAGCTACCCTCTCATTATATCAAAGGTTCTCCATTCACAGTTCGCCACTGGCAATAAGTGCATTTTCAGCTCAGCCAGCACTTAATGACAAATGCTGGGAGAGGATATTTTGACTTGCCATATGTGAAAAAAAGTCACATCAAGGTATTTATGAGGATCAGAGAACAAATTCATGAGAGCAGAAGTTGGATTTTAAGAACAGTAAAGTCAAAAAGGCAAATGGGAGTGTTATGGACGGATACCTGGTGATATGAGAGAAGATTTCGTGAAATGCACGCGCTCTCGCACCCAAACACACACACTCACAGACACAGAATAAAAAACAATACCCAGATTTAAACATCACCAACAACCTAAATGTCTTTACAAAACATCTTGTAGCACACATGTTCATACCCTGACAAAATATCCAAAAGGTTTAGCATCGCATTTATAAATTAGATACACTGAGTAGTAATTTAAATTACGCATTTATATTATATATGTTAAGACTGTTAAACCACAGCGAGGGGCTCAAAGTGGGCAAACGGGTAGTTTCAGAGAAGAAAAAACAAAAAAACCCTCTGACAGAAAACCCTCCAGGCAGACAAACTATACAAAGCACCAAACTGAGGATAAAAGTACAGCCAGAGTTGCCACTAACACGTGATTTCCATGTTCAAGGTCAGAAGGTCTCGCTGTCGTTCAGGGGAGGAACAGCAGGCGGCGCTGCAGCCCAGCTCACATCACTGCTCCTTGTCGTGCATCTGCTGCTGCATCTTGTTCAGCATCTCCTGCATCCTCTTCAGCTGCAGGTGGAGACGACAGTTGTGGTGAAAAAGGATTTTGAGAGTTCACAGTGTCTCAACGTGAACCCACAGATGAAGCATTTAGATCACATGACGCTAAAAGCATCAGAATGAGCATCAGATTAAAGATCATGCTGACACTCGCTAAGAGATAATACTCGCTGCTGTGGATTTAAATAAATATGCTGTGGGGGTGACCAAAAACTTGGAAAAACTGGCACTAAATTCATGATTTCATTTAAAATTAAATCTGGACACAGAGTATGACGTTATCGGAAAACAACTACATTTGACTGTGATTGTGTGCATGTATAAATCATAAATACATCAACAGGTGATGTTAGCATCCATGTATTTTAAAGGCTTCTTGGAAAGTTTTTAAGGAGTCAAAGGACTGAAGGAGAAACTAATGAAAAATGAATGAAAAATAACCAAAATCAAAACATTGACTGTTTGGTGAAATAGCAAAAGTTGCGTCATACCTCCTCATCTTTCATTTTGATAAGTTTCTCAGTCTCCACGTCCGGGGTGGAGAGCGGCAGGATGGGGATGGGGCTCTCCATACGGTTGTCCTGAGCCAGTTTACTGTGAAGAAGAAGAAGAAAAGGAGGAGAAGAGCTGAAGCAAGCGAACATGTACTTAAATCTTTACACACCAGCAGATATCTGAGATTTTCTCTTCCTCACATTTTTCTTTTCCCTCTCATACCTGGTCATTTCCTGTATGCACTGCGCTCTGTAATTTTCATAGTGGACGTCGCAGGTCACGTCTTTGAGGTCGTGCATGTGGGAGCGAATCAGCATGTTCCTCAGTTTCACAAAGTCACAGTGCGACTGGTTCTCCACTGAGCAAAGAAAAAGGTCGAGATTATTAATCATCCGAGTTATGACGTTTAACCTTTGTGTGATTTGTGTTCAGGCTGATAATTAATGAACATACCTTCAACAATTCCCCAGGGGTACAGTCTCCCTCTCACTCTCTGCCCTCGAGCTTCCACCACGGTGTTGCTGCCGATCACAGCGAACGGGGTGCACTCCTGCACACAGAGACATGAGGGTTGTTTTTTTTTTTCTCTTATTTATTTTTTTCTCATCTGTCCATGCTGGTACATCTTCGCAGAGTTAGACAAGTTCAAAACAGGCCACTGAGCAGTTCAAGAGAAGTTTCGGTATATCTGTCGAGACACGTTGTTTTCTTTTCTTGCACAGATTTTCCCAGCTGATCAGTGAATTCAGGTTACAGGATGAAAACTAAACCGCTAAAAATGTCAGTTACTCCAAATATTAACTCAAGATCCACTTACTACTGCGTTTTTTTTGTCTTCCTCTGTACATAAAGTCATCATGTGATCTAAGTGAGGCAATGCTTGAACAGAGGTTGAGATTTTTGGAAAAAACTTCTAAGTGCTCCGACGCTTCATTTCAAAATGTCAGTTGACCAAAATTGCAAAAGACGCATTTTTCTTCTTTGATCCAGTGTCCTCCAGTATCTTGTCCTCCCACTTCATAAACTGACAGCATTTCTAATAATCAGTACCAACACTGTACAAATCGGTAACAAAAAGGAACCACGATGAATGTTATTGAAACAAAATAAGAATAAAGAATAAATAAGACTTAAAAACTAACTAACTATACAGGTGAAAATATAAGATGAAAAGTAATGATGCAAAGGTGAATTGAGTATCTCTAAAATCCTGGCTGCTGATCTTAAGTGAAAGATTAAGCCCAACAGCAGTGACATGACCCCAATCTGTGGCCAAAGGTACAGTTAGTTACTTTCACCTACAATGAATTAACTGGACTCTGCAGCAGGTGTCTGACTCACCTTCAGCTCTTTGTCAAGTTGTTTAAACTCTTCATCCTCATCAGAGTCACATTCGGGGAACTGGTACACTTTGATCCCAAACTTGTCTATTTCCTCTCGTATCTGAACACACACGAGGACAAATCAGATTACGGTGACTCGCAGTGATACATGTTGAATTGTTTAATTCACGGTGGATTTTCAGGTCTGGGACTCACTCTGTCTTTGAGCTTTTTTATCTCATTGGGCGTGAGGCAGTCGGCTTTGGCAATGAGCGGGATTATGTTCACTTTTTCATGCAGAGCCTTCATGAACTCAACATCCACCGGACGCAGCCTGCAGAGAGAAAACCACAGTGAGCGTGAGAGTGAGGTAATTACAGTCCAACAACTCAAACCAGTTTTAACACTTTGCAGGAAATGAGCAGGTAGAAAAAGTAGTGTTTGAATTGTGTGTGTGTACATGCATTACTCACATTATGAGGACACAAGTGTATTTATATACTGAAACTATGTTGACTCGCCTTCATTTTGGAGACAAAACACCAGTCCCCATAACACAAATCATTCAATCTTAGGGTAAAGGTTAAGGTGTTAACACACTCACATTGTAAGTTATTGTTTCATTTATGGGGATAAAATTCAAGTACCCATAATATGAATCATTGAATTTTAGGGTGAAGAGCCGGTTTGGTCTGTTGTGTGTTATTACCCATGTCCAAATGGAGGGATGAAGTAGAGGCAGCAGTGCACTCGGTTGTCCTGGATGTTCTTTCTGTTCAGCCCACTCTCATCCCTGAAGTATTGCTCAAACTGCTGATCTATGTAGTCTGTGATTGGCTTCCAGCTAGGACACACACACACACACACAGACACACACACACACAGACACACACAAACATTAGCAGCTCCTCCGGGCTCTGTGAATCCAAGCGAGCAGGCTAAATGAGGCACACATCAGATCAGCAGGTCTTCCAGCTCACCACTCGTTGTTGTTGACGGCGTCTCCGAACCCCGGCGTGTCTACGATGGTCAGCTTGAGCTTGACTCCTTTCTCCTCGATGTCTACCGTGTGTTTTATGATCTCCACCGTCTGGTTAATACGCTCTGCAGAGCATCGACACAGAGACGGAGAGGGTGAAGGGAAGAAAATGAAACAGCTGAAACAGCAGGTCGGGAACAAGGCAGAACAAGCCTCATTGGCACAATGCAAAATGAGCCCTGATGGAGTAATTCTGGGTTTGATTGTTTCTGTGCCTTCAGCGATGAGTTATTATGTTATTCAGCTTATTACAGAGCTGCTTTACAAATTCATCTCACAGTGTTTCTCAATATTTCACAACTGAAGTTTTTAAAAACAGGTCATGAGTATATGCTTTATTTTTTTTTAATCATTTTCTCAAACAGATGGGCTCTGTAGTTTTTAGAAAATTTTACTAAAACAGGACCAGATAGTGGATTTGTTGGAGATTATTTTATCTAAGACAAAAATAGACATTTAGTGCTCTAGCATCAGCTGCACCAGCTGTTTGCAAGTTCAAACCTACAAACAACTGATTACAAAATAATTGTCCATAAAAAGATGATGGTTATGTCGCATTATTTGATATTTAATTTTCACTCTAAACTGCATGAATATTAGCATCTTTGAATAACACAGAATTCTTTTGTGTGCACATGTGAGTGAAACAAGGTGATTTCTGCTTTCACAAGGGATTGGCTGCAGATTTTTCCTTGCAAAAGGTTTACTAAAGATTACTCAAGTGTTTAGTAGATCAGGCTTTTCTGAGAATTTAATGGTGCCACCTGATTGGGAAAATAATTCGTTTGAAGTAGCTGGTGGTCACAAAGAACTTAGAAAAGGACTTAATGTTCAGATTAGAGATGGATTTACAAATAGCCGGTGAAAGCCGGTGGGCCGCTGTGCACTGTTTATGGTAATGAAGGAACATGTCCTCCGGGGTAGTACTGTGGCTCATGAATGTGTTTTAAACAGTTTTTAGACAAACCCAGAGCTCTATGGCAAAATGAAAAGCAATATCAAACTTTGGTGTACACTTACAGGCAGAATAAAATATAGAAAATCACCAGTCTTATCCTTTATCTGTTTAATTACAGTATTTTATTCTAAATAAAAGTGACGTAGAGGCTACAAATACTGAAAACAGTGCAGCACCAAATGTTGCAGTTAATAAATAGTTAAATGCACAAACTAAACTGGACGTCTTCACTGCAGCTGCATGACGAATCTAAAGTTAATGTAAAACAGAAAGTGGTCTGAATTACAGAAATACCACACCTCAAGGTGCTTTTATTAACAGAGTAGTGACTTTCATTATGACAGATACAGAGATTATAACCAGCATAAAGACTCACCCTCAGCGTTCAGTAACTTCCTGTCTTTGTAGAGGTCTGTGAGGAACAGGCTGTTGACCAGAGTGGATTTACCCATACCAGACTCCCCTGCAGCACACAGACAGACAGACAGACAGACAGACAGACAGACAGGAGGTCACAATGTATGTGAACATATCTGAACTGAATCCAAACTGAACAATCACAACCTGTATAAGTGTGAACTTGGTGTACGTAATAGACATATAGACAGTAAGTGAACTGACCCGCCACCATCAGCGTAAAGTCGAAGCCTTTCTTCACAGACTTCCTGTGGACCTGGTTTGGCAGAGTTGCAAAACCCACATACTGTTTCTCCTGAAATGAAAAAAAGGACACAAAGAGGAGGAAAAAGTATTTAGTCTCACCAAACACACACTTTGTGATAGAAAGTGTCAGTAACTACTGATTGTTTTTACTCAACAATTATTGTAGAGATTAAATAATTTGTCAATTAATTGAATGGTTGAATGCAAGAAAATGAGTTTTTGACATTATTGCAACTTCCTCTGAGAGTTTTTTGCTTTTTTTTATATCATGTGATAAATTAGTGAATGTTTTGGGGGTTTGGACAGTTGGTAAAGACAAAACAAGACGTCTGAGGATCCTCTTTGGATTTGGCTGACAAGTTAAGACAAAGTTAATATATTAATAAGAAAAATGACTGGCTGATTGATCAATGAAAAGAAAAGTTGATTCCAAACAAAAGACAAACAAAAGAACAAAAACATTTTCACTTGAGACATTATTTAAACAATTAACTGAATACCAAAATTAACTAACTTTTTCAGCTCCACAAAAACACATCAAAACCCAGCAGCTTAAAAATAGCAGCAGACACCAAATAACTGTTGGAGCGCTCAGAGGGTTTGTAATGTGAAAAGCAAAATTTATCTGGCAGCGTCCGATGCAATAAAACGACCACAACAGACAGATGGCGTCTATAATACAGAAGATCTACAACTGCATGGAAAAACACGTGCGCTGCATTCCTCTCTGACGCAGCTGAGAATAAACCAGCGTCTCAGAGTTTCCACTAAACCGCTCAGAGAGACGCACAAAGAGAACCAGAGGATACCAGTCTCTCGCTGTGCCGGACAGAGGCTCTCAGTCCTGCAGGTTTCTCTCTGCTGCATCTGGCAGAACGTCATCTTCACCCTACAGTACGTGCTGACATGTGTAGATATAAATACACACTCGAGGCCCGTCAAGAGCATCCGCACACAGACAGAAGCCACATTCAGCAGACCCACAAAACTCTTCTCTTTTTTTTTTTGCACTCTGCAAACACACAGCGAGCATCCTCATTCGCTGTCATAACTTGTCATAGGCATTTCCGACAGCTCCCTCGGGTGAGGATTGCATTTAGAAAAACACACATTTTCACACAAAAGAACCGCAGGCGGTGCAAACAGTGCACGGCAGACACACTTGCCAGAAAGCCAGAGGAGTGAGAATGAGGAAATCTGCAGATACAATCAATGAGTAATCGTAAAAACATCTCAGCGGAAAAACTGTCACTACGTTGAGCTATCACAACACTTCCACACAAAAGCAGAGATAACACAGTACGATGCTGACAGGCAGTCTACAGGTGTCAGGGCTTCTTTTTTCAAGGATTATAAATAAAAATTTATAGAGAAAATTTAAATTAATAAAGACATTTTCTGATTTTTTTTATCCTTTTTGTTCCCAGAAATCCAACTTTTTTACCTTCTGCCTGGCTGTTCTCACTCGCGGGCAGAGAAGCCGTTCCACCAATTTTTCTTGCAGCATGATGGCATCCATCCTAAACCGCTCCGACACTGACGGACTGAAATAGCCACAGGTTTCAGAGAGCTGCACAACAGCCCAGCAGGGAACTGGAGAAAAAGCAAATCTGAAGCCTTGATAAACTCGTCTCTTGCCCTGCGTCTGCTCCCAGATTGTCTCAAACACACCTCTTTCCTGTTAGTGCTCTTTAAATATGGACCTTTTGTTCCTCCTACTTTCACCCTTATGATTCCCTTTCTTCTCCCCTTTGCCCTGCTGTCTTCCTTTCTCTATTTCTTTCTTTCCTTTGCCCTACGGCGGTCCGACTCTGCCTGTTCAGACAGGTACTACGGAGGAATTCTCACTGAGAGGGAGACGGAGAGAAGGAGCGAGAGAGGTGGCAATTTGAGGGAGGAAACAAGGGAGGGATGGAAGAAGTGAAGGTCTAAAAGAAACTCATTCATTCGGCCTGCACTCCCTCCCCCAGCTCAGACGGTTGAAAAATAAAACTCTGCAGTGAAAGAAATGACCACCAGCTCGCAAAGAAACACAGAAAGAGAAGGAGCGGGCAGAAAAGGCAGATGGTTTGTGGAATCAGTGTCGAAAGATGTGAAAATAACTTGTTTGAACTTGACAGTGACAAAAGCTGCAGTGCAACTCAGACACAAACAACAGATAAAGATAAGAACGCTGCGAGTACGGGCATGTGGAGCAAGGTTATCTGATCGTTGAGTAAATTAACTTGTCAATCCATGTGTTCAGCTTGTGTGTGTGTCTGTGTATGAGATGCTGTTTAGCGTCACACAGGCCAGTCCTTCATAGTGAGTGCCTTAAAGATGAGGCAAGAGGCGTTTTTTTAATGTATATTTCTATTCATGTTTTGACACATTTAACCAAATGTGGTGACATTCATTTGTGGAGGAGGTACTCAAATTCTTTGCTCCAGTAAAAAGGACCAATATATCAATGTAAAAAATATAAATTCACACAAAAATTTATGTCAAAGAACAGTAAAATGTAGCATTCAAAAAGGCCCCTGTGACTGAGATATTATGATGTGGTTAGATTATGACTGATGGATCATTAAGCAGCATTTTACTGTGGCTGGCTGGCTGTGTGTCTTTTATCAACTTTATATGAAGTTATCTAATTTGGTCGAGTGGGTCCCAACCACAGAAGTGGGCCACTCGAAAGGGTCATAAGATAAATCTGAGGGGTTATGAGATGATTAATTAGCAGGAAAATAAGAAAAACAACTTTCTAATATACAAATCTGCAGTCACCTTTTATTCTTTAACCTTTGTTTTTTTTGTGAAATTTTACCATTTTGGGCCACAAGCAGTCATTTAGATGAATAATGTGCTGCTAACAACTCATAAACATTTGAAATATGATGAAGGACACTAAGACACTTTTTCATACTGTTAAGAACCACAAACAAAAAGGTTGAAAATAACTGGCTAAATCTTTAACAGTTATATTTTGTATTTTAACCATAATCTGATAGTATAGTATAAAACATAAGTATAAAACATAAGAATGAAAGAGTCAAGTAAAGTACAAGTGTCTCTAAATTATAAAGTAAAAGATGTGAGCAAACTGGAAATATTAAGTCATTAAATGGATCAAGATGGAAGGTAAATATGCAGTTTACAGCTGCAGGTAGTCATAGACAGATAACACACTCTGTTGGGAGAGTTTTTGCTGACCATACAAATCCTTTCTATTTAAGATACTATTACTCAACTTCTAGAATTTACTATTATCCTTTAATAAGGACTTGTGGACACTGATGCACAGTGAAAATGATAAAGGTTCACCTTAAGGAAAGCCCGTCACCAATCTGGGGCATATCTCTATGTTATAAAAGAGCTGGTTTGTGGGCGCATTAATGTTATAATGTCACATCTGATGTATCTGAGCAGGCACGGTTTAAAAATGTAAAGGATCAGCCACCATGTTGTCCCCTTTGGTAACTGCAGAAGTGTGTGTGTGTGTGTGAATAGAGGTGAACGAGGTACATTTCATGGCAGAGGTTGCAGTTGATTGCTTCCAGATGTGACAGTGGTGTGTGTGTGTGTGTGTGTGTGTGTGTAAATGTGGGTGTGTCCGACTCATACATGATGTGGGCAGCAGAACTTAAACGCTCTTTGATATAAAAGACCTCTTTTTTTTCCTCTTTTCTTTCTCTGAGAAGGCAACGCCCCGTGTCGATGCCACGTACAGGATGTCACAGTCCCACTCCACGCCACGGGGGGGAGACAGAGGACTCACACAAACAAACAAAAAAAAAAGATGATGCCTCTCAAAGGGAAGAAACTATTCTGGATTTCTCTCGGCTGTGGTGGTGCTGATGCAAACATTAGCAGGAGCTTAGAGAGAGACACGAAAGAGTGTGTTTGTGTGTGTGGAGGGGGGGAGGGAGGGTTAATGTGAAAAGAAGAAAAGAACAGATGTCTTGAAATGGTATAACAATAGCTGCCCCCCCTCCTCTCACATTTGGTCTTTCTCAGTGGCCAGCTGTCCCTTTCTCCTACATACACACATACAGATGCACACAAACAACCAGACAGACAAAATGAATATAATCTTTATCAGTCACACTTCTTCTTATCTGTGAAAATCCAACATTATGTTCAATCATCTCGAGACTATGTGAAGCCAAAAAGTCTTTTTCACTCAACCCCTGACCGCCCCTCACTCCTGAAACTTAACGTCACATTTTGCAGCTGCTTTTCCCTCACAGGTGGTTCTGAGTTCAATGTTTATGTAAAAGATGAGAAGTGGATTAAAGGGGATATTTATATCACAGAGGCAGATTATAATCTGCAGATACAAATAAACACAGGTTAAATCTGTATTGTTATTCTAAAACTAATATATATATATATATATATATATATATATATATATGTGTGTGTGTGTGTGTGTGTGTGTGTGTGTGT
>JBAJHX010000076.1:17064849-17075756 GCA_037176925.1 Amniataba percoides
AAAAATCAGGAGGAACAACAGAAGATGGAAGTCTATTACAGGACAGATAAACCTGTAAAATATAAAAATAACTCATTCTGCCTTTTACAAATGACGATTTGAATTCATAAGATATAAAACAGACCCTCTCTCTGTTTAATACACTTACTCATCTAAGATCTGGACGTCACAGAGGCTCTTGTCCTCCTTCTAAACACTGATTATCCTGCAGCTGTAACTTGTCGCTGTTATTCTGCAGAAGATACACTGATTCACTCTAAGTCATAATATCTATTTGTATCTGTGGCTCTGCTATAATCCAGTTTTTTCCCCTGTATATTTATAACATTCTTACAGAAACTATAACGAAGATGCTGCAATGTATTTCTTAATTATGACACTATAATCTGACAGATTTATTGACTGACATTTTCAAGGTCAAGAATCAACTAGAATATAAAAAATACATAAATAATCATCATTTACATTTGGCCATGTCATGTTTTAACAACGCAGACCATATTATTCTGCATGTCGTGCATACTACATCTATTCCTGGTGTGCTTCATCATGTCACAGCTGAGCATTGATGAGTCTGATTGTGATTTCCAGTTTCTGATCTGTGATGAATAAATGTTCAGTGAACGTCCACCCATGCACAGAATAATCACCGAGTAGGATTGTGGGTAGGTCGGATGGTGTAGTCCACCCCTTTGTAGCAGAGAACTGATGAAAAATGGGTTAAAAAAAAAAAAAGAGTGGTGTTGCTTGGCAACATAATATCACAGTGACAGGAAGTGACGGGAGCGTTTTGGAGCGATGGGAGGGGGTGAGACGTGGAAAGAGGAAGAAGAGAAGGGAGGAGATTGTTGTGAAAATATTGATTTTAGGATTGATTATCAGTTATGAATCTTTCAGGAGTTGATGATCTCAGACAGTCACAAACTGTTTTTTTTTCTTCCCAGCACTCTCTATCCTCCTCCGCCTCCTCCGCAGCCTGGATCATCCAGAATATGAGGTATTTTTCTCAAAGTGAACCAACAGGGTCAGATGCAGCAGAGTGTGTGGGAGTGAAGAGCGGACGAAGGCCAGGAATCAGAACTCATGTGGTGTAAAAAATGTGTAGTAATCTAAACACAGAGACTGACTGAATGAATATTTATACGAGCTGCTGTGGTTGTAATTCTAAGTCATTCTCACTGTTTCTGCACAAACTCCAGGTGTTTCATCTGCAAGCACGGCAATCTGCAGCATCCGTGCTAATCCAGGTTTTGCAGCAATCTACTCATAAACTTGTGTGTGTGTGTGTGTGTGTGTGTGTGTCCAGGGATGACACCATGTGATCACAATCATTTCAACTACTGGATTTGATCCAACTATGAATTTCTGGGCGAAGACAAATCTGCCTGACCAGCTTATATTTTCCAGCAGTGAGGGGGGGTGGAGGATGACAAAGGGCAGTGAAGAGACTAAATACTGGACAAATACAAAGATGGGAAAAAAAAAGCTAAATAGCTAAATACAAAAGACAGATGTGATAAAATTGCAAAATGTATAGATTTAATTGTTAAGAGAGTTCATCTAAAAGCAGATCTTACTTGTTATGCTTTTCTCTGAGAATCTTCTTTACACTTACTCGACTATTACTGTACTTTTTCTTTTTTTTATTTCAGGTACTTACTTGAATATTTTTCCTTTCATCTGCTACTTTATACTTCTACCTAACTACACTTCAGAGGTTATTATTGTACTTTCTACTACGTTTATCACTATGTTTATTTTACTTTTTACATTCGAGCCTATGACTAGTTTATTAAACTGTGAAACTGAATATAAACGCCTTCAAATTGGCTCCACAATGATGAACATGATAATAATATACACTATCACAACAATAAAAAGGGTTTAAGGTGCTGACTTAGACCCTCTACCAGCATGTATTAAAAAAATGACAAAAGATACTTTTACTTTTGATACTTAAAGTACATTTTCCTGTTAAGACTACTCATCTGAACTTTTTTTTCATTATGGTATTACTACTTTTACTTCAAAGTAGTGAAGGAGGTAAATAATCTGAATATTGGCAATAAATCAATAAATCCTCCTTTATGAGGGTTACACTGTTGAGCCCTGGTTGTTTCCAGAGAGGTGAGAACGGTCTGTTGTTTTGAAGGCTGTAGTATGTGCTGCTGATTGATTATATTTGTTATTTCTGTTATAGCAGACTGAATAAGACCTATCACTATAACACAATCCACTTTAATCATCTTCAGCTTTAAAAGTATTCATAAAACTAAATCATCAGCAAGCCTTATTTAGCAGCACCTAATAAACTGTCAGCTGTTTAATAAATGCACTACACATATATAAAATATACCATTAGTGTTGGCCTGTTTGCTCATACAACATCCTGATGATTTTCCAGCTTGTTACTTTCACTAAACTGCTAATTATTTTCATTTTTCTCAAACATGGGGCTCGCTGAATCATCCATTAGCACGTGCGCGGCCTCTGCTGCTGTCATCAGACACTTTGTGCCAAGAGGAAGAGGGGGGAGGAGGAAGAGGAAGAGGAAGAGGAGGGGGAGGAAGGGTCATCAGGGATGCGACCTGCCCTGCAGGCTCGTGTGGCAGCTGTGCCTCTGGGCTGAACAGCAGTCAGGAGAAGAGGAGCTGATAGAGGAGAGAGGATGGAGGAGAGGATGGAGGTAGGATGGAGGAGAGGGAGGATGGATGGAGGAGAGGATGGAGGTAGGATGGAGGAGAGGGAGGATGGATGGAGGAGAGGGAGGATGCTGCCTGGTGAGGACCGTGTCGGCTGCTCGCCTCTCGTGACGCCGGCCTGCTCTACATACACGTCTAAAAATGAAACCTCCCCCCTTCCCTCCCCCCTCCATCCCTCCTCTCCTCTCCTCTCCTTTCTGCCTGTCAGCCTGTGATGGCACGGCCGCCAACTCTGAGCATCTCTCCCTTATAAATCCGAACACACAGCGAGGGGGGGGGGGGTGAAAAACAGAAAGTAACTGTGACATCTGAAGCGCAGATGCTGATGCAGCCGAGGCCATTTTCCATCCATCCACACACCCCTCCACCCCTCCACCCTCACCCATCCTCAGACGTGAAAACACATAATAAAAGCTCTTACCTCCGTGCTGTCCTCTGTTCGGCCGGACGGCGCAGGGAGGAGGATGGTGATGATGAAGAGGAGGATGAGGAGGCGCAGGTGCAGGGATGCGGAGCGACGCCCGGAGGAGGACAGAGACACGAAGCAGTCATCGCACTGATCCCCAGTTTAAAACACACACACTCACACACACGTGAGACATAAAAACCCGGGGAGGCGCGCTCACCTGTTTTCACCGGGATCCGGCTCTTGTACCTGATGTTGCTCGTCATGTCGACCCCCTCGATTTATTTAGTTTTTCCTCTTTACTGGTTGATAAGCGAAGCGACGGCTCACAGAAAGCGGCCCCTCGCCTCTCCTCTCCTCCGAGCCCCGCACAGACAGCAGGAGGGCGGGCAGAGCTGACAGATGAAGGCCCCTCCTCCTCCTCCGCACGCTCAGCCAGTCACGCTGCAGAGCAGGATGCCACCATTGGAGGGGGGCGGGGGGGGGAGTTATACAGTCTGTGGTCCACACCAACTTCACTGACATCAATGGGAGTCATTTGAGATGAAGCTTGTCTTGTATCAGCTCAGACATCTGTAGAATCTGTATCAAAAATTATAACATCATTAAAAATCAGATATTTGAAGGAACCCCCCCCAGTTAATCTAATGAGCTGCATCCAACACTAAACTTTCTCTTACCTCACGTTTCAGTTTTTTACTTTATACCACATGCAAGTGTGACATAAATCACAATAAGAGCTTTTTGTTACAGCTCATGATACTTTGGTGATAATTCCTCGAAAAGGCCGAACATAAATAAAAACATTTTTACTAGTTACTCACTTAAGTTGTGACTTAAAAGCAGGCTCATACACCTTTCCATGAACTGTCTCAACTAAATAACAGTTCACAATGGGAGCCTGAAGATAAATACATTTAAATATACGATTACATGCAAACGATAAAATGATACATGCTTATTTCACTAAATGCCTGACACTGGAAAACAGCAGAAAACTCAATTATCAAATTAAATTCAGAATAAACAAACATCAACTTAATTTTTCTCTAAACAAACTTTATTTCAGAGAGATACAAAAAAAATGGTGGCGCCTAAAAACAAGTCTGAGATATGGTTAAGAAATAATAATTCTGGTTGTCTCAATAAGTTCAACACATTTTCATATGACAGCAAAAGACAGAAAAAAATAATGCCAGCGGGACATGATGGCTGAAGAAAAGTTAGGATGTTTAGTCTGCTGCTCACTGAAGGCTGGAGGGAGTTTACACAAATAGCAGTTAAATATTAACATGATTATTTTAAATGCCCAATACAGTCTGAACAAATAAAGCACATGTAGTGTAAAAAACAGGCCATTTTACACATTAAACAACATCACTGAAGCAGATATTAAAATGCATTAAGTTACTGGACTGTAGTTGATAAGTTTTCAGTCTGTAGTTGTAGTTTGGCACTGACATTAAGATCTTGATGATAAATACAAAAATATTAACAACATGGCACTTTAATTCAACTATTAAGTGTGTTTCTGAATAACCATGTTATTTTCGTTTGACTACTTGCATACAGTCTAAAAGCCAAACAAAAGTAAGGTTTCTAGTTTAACAGTTAAGGAGAAATACAAAACCAGACACTAGAGCGTTCCTCGTTCTAGACTGACCATTTCATTTCATTCACAACCACATTTACCTTCTGTGGTAATGTTTATACTTATTGCATTATTATTATTCAGACTGACGCACTGAAGGCACCGAAGGTCTAAAACCATTCAGAGGTAAACATGAAGGAAGACTGAACAGTTTTTTTTTTAACTTTTAAGTTAAAATGTGTTTAAACTATCTTAAGCAACAAAATAAAATAAAAAATTGGTGCTATCTGATGCTTGGACTTTTCGTTCACATATTCCTGTAAACACGTTAGTGTGATTTGAAAACACCTTAGTACCGTTCTCACTGGCAGCTCTGTGGATCATGATTAAGATTTTTTTTAAAAACAAACAAACAAACAAACAGAAAAAGTATATGTGTCAATGATAATCATCCAGTACTCGAACACTTTTTAAATTTTGCCCAGTCTCATTTGGCAAACTCGTACCAAAAATTAGAATAACTGGCGAGATTTAGGCGTGGATTACAAGAAAGATGGTGAAGAAAAATAAAGAGAACATCAGTGGTGAGCTCCTGAACAGCTGACGGATAGATGTTTGGAGGGAAGAAGAAGGAGTGGTGTGCAGAAACAGATGATGTGATCCTGGATACCTGGACTCCTGGTGGATCTGAAGGCAGGGATGGATTCAGAGAAGGACCAGGAGTGTGTATCTATATGTGTGTGTGTGTGTGTGTGTGTGTGTGTGTGTGTGTGTAGGTGTGTGTGTGGGCTGGTGGAGAGAGGGGGGATCCCCGTGCTTCCCTTCTTTTCTTTCACTCGTCTGATTTCATCTTCATCTGTGCCTGCATCTGAGCGATCATCTCCTGCATGCGTCTCAGCTGCAGAAGAAAAAGGAAAAACAAAAATCACAATGATGGAAAATAAAAGAAAAATAAAGAATAAAGAAATTCCAGTCTAAAATGTTTCCCTTGTTATTTCTCAACTGTTGGCTAATTTCAGAAACAAATCTGGAAGAGTTCACAGCTTAACAACTTCACAAGTTCAGTAAACTTTATATTTTCGAAACATCCAGTAATAAGTGGACGTTTCCAGGGAAAACTCCTCTGCAGGGAGGTGACGCATTTCATGTTTCAGGCAGCAAAAAGTGCCAGATAAAAAGGAAATTGCCTGATATATAGAGTGTTTAAGAGTACAGTTATCCCCGCTCAAAGACTACAAATGTATCTCTGCTGATTTGCTCTCACTTCAAATATAGCACATATATCTCTCTGTCTTTTCACAGCAAGTCTGCAGCTCTTACTGTATGACCTGCATAGTTAGCACAACGTCGCTATGCTGTAAAAACCACAGGCCAAACATGTCAACTTCTCATGAGCTAAGAAAAAAAAAAAAAAAAAAACTCCCACACATAAACAGTCTTGCCAGCATTGTGGCAATGACCCTGCTGGTAAAATAGTTAATCAACGAGGTTTATTCATTCAACACGTGAAGTAAATATGAATTTATATTTCGTGGTTTGACTGATAAGATTCTTATGGTCTTATCAAAATTTCGATATGCTGTAAGTAGTTAACTAAACCACAAGTTTGAAAACATATCATCCAAAGACAAAGCACAATGACCAAGTGTAATTTGTAAAGAGAAAAACCTAAAAAAAAATAAACAATAATGTTAGCACCAAAAGATACTTTCAAAATGAAAAAGCAGTTCATGGACAACCATTAATATAATAAATATTCAAAATGATGTAAATAAGCCAAACAGAAGCTTTTAGATGATCACTATCAAATCAAATGAAGAGTAAATCAATATGTTTTAATGTATATTCATGTAAACAACTGCTTAAAGCTTAAAATCAATGTCAACTGATAAATGAATAATAAGTAGAAAATAGTTACTATTATAGAAAAACTAACAATAGGCCCATAAATAAGTGAATCATGTCTTCTTTTTTACACACAGATGTCAATGGTCGTAGAGTTTAATTTAAAACCATTAGGGGTCACACTGTGGAGCTGTGAACTCTCCTGTTACTTTCTTTACTGTCTATCGCCACCTTGTGGAGAAAACCTTAAAATGATTGGTGTTCAGATATTCTGTCAAAGCTGTGTAGTCTTTTTTCCTGTTCGATAATGTAGGTTGAAGATAAAGCTAAAAAACTCTGAATTGCATGGCCATGTCAACTATAACTTATTTATTTGTTACATTAGGTTTAGGTCTAATATGAATAAGATGTTGCCTGTAATTTGTCACTAATTACAACAATAGATATTTTTTAAACTTCTAAAATCTGAGCATTTCGTGAATTGTCTGTTTGCCTGAATATTTCGTGACACAGGAAGACAAATTTGACTGTATATTGACTGTTTAGTAACAATTCATTTGAATAAATTGCTTGTAAATGTGACAACTGACAACTGTCTCCATTTTCCCACTTATTAATACAAAATTACAGAACTTTTTCCAGGAACCTTTCAAAGGAATAACATTATCTACCAGTTCCTTTCCAGGAAAATATTAAGAAACAAGGGACGCTCAGAATAAAGTTACTGTAATGTTTCTTCCACCTAAAGCCATGACAACACGTAAACAAATGGGCCAATGTGCCTCCAGCTTTGTGTTTTGGGTCCTCACACCACTGAGGTCATTCCCACCATAAAACTGGGCCAGGACATCCAAGCAGGAAGTGATGGCATATCCTGCCTGGGCACATTGTTTACAAACAGCTCTGATTGCACCCCGCCCGCTCATTACAGCGCACCGAGGCAGCAACGCAAACAGGCCAATCACGAGCAATCAGGAAACAGGTTATAGCCTAATGACGTGCAGCCACTGTGGTCTAAAAGGTAAACAATACGTATACATACATACACAGAAGGTGAATGTGTGAAAATAAATATTACTTCTTCTACAATAAAGCCATACTGAACTGGCATTGAGGCCTTGCAGCTGATCAAACAGGGCCACAATATGTTGATATTATATGTACAACAAAGATGACAAAGCTGTGAGGGTGAGTCTGCACATATTCATTATACTGTGACCACTTGCACATAACTTATTCACCTTTCATCCTCTTGGTTTAACACATAGCTGCTTTCATTTTTACAAATATATGTAATATATTTTGTCATATGTTTTTCAAAATACATTTTTCAGTTCCTTGTATCTTTGTCATGTATATTGGAAATAAACCTGGTCAGATTTCCTTTATCCTGGGCTTAAGATCTTTCTATATGAGTAATTCCATTACTTTAACTATGCTCACTAAGTCTTTCAAGTGAGTTAATTTTGATTGTTTACTAAACTGAAAAATGAACGTGTGTGTTACCATGCCATCTGCATTAACTGGGAAATGGTAGTCAGATTTACTGGGCTGATGTGCAAAAGCACCGGTACAATACTTTTACTTTTACTATTGCCTTTTACTGAAAATAGAGAAAAGTGTATTTTGTAAAGGCTGTAAATCAAACCATTGAAGTGTCATATTCACTGCAACTGAATATTTATTTGCTCAGATCAACTCCAGGAAGAAAACACTTCACAGTAAGCGGAGGGGGAATAATTACAGTGATCAATAACTCTCAGTGACTCACACCTGTAAGAAGAAAAACAGTTTGGTTGGAGCTGTGTGCTCTTACCTCGGCCTCTTTCTGTAGCAGGATCTGATCCTTGTCCATCACATCTTCATCCACAGCTCTGAAGAGAAATCACATTAGTTAAAGCTCAAAAATAAAGCACCTCACCTGTTGTTTAAGTGTCATAAAACAGCGTCTCACCTGCCCGCTGTCTTCAGCCTCTCTGAGCGGAAGTTCTCGTAATGCAGATCCTGGGTTACCTCCTGGAGGTCTTGCATGTGGGTCCTGCAAGAAACAGATATGCAATCCTCTCTTCACACACTGGGAGGCAGTAGAGCTTTGTTTTAAACATTTTCCCTGGTGGACTTTTACAAGCCACTTGGTAAGGAAGAGGTTCTGTCAAGGTTTTGAAGGACCTTCCTTCCGAAAAATCCTCTTACTAAAGCAGTTTTATTGTCAGGGAAACTCACACAAGCATGGTGCGTAGTTTGAGGAAGTCATTGTGCTCGGGGTTCTCCACCTCAACAACCCCCCAAGGGTAGAGGCGACCACGGATCTTCTTCCCCTTCACCTCAATCAGCTGGTTGGAGCCAATCACAGCAAAGGGAATGCTCGCCTGGGAAAGAGAGATAATGGTTAATGATTACCCAGAGAGATATGTGATATGGAAGGAGATACGGAAAATAAAGGTATCAGAGAGGAGGGGGTGAAGGGAAGGGAAGCGAGGATGAATGGGAAAAGAATGGTATCTGTCACTAAACCAGCAGATGGAAGCGTCTGACGTAGTTTTGACATCAGCTGTGCGGCCCTCTCTCACCTTCAGGACTCTTGTCTGCTCCTTGAACTCCTCGTCCTCATCGGAGTCGGCATCAGGCAGCTGATAAATTCTGATCCCGTGCTCTGCGATCTCGTCCAGGATCTTTGAGGTGGAAACACAAGAAAAACACAGTGTGAGTCGGTGGGGTCGCAACCTCTTCATGACCTCCAGAGATATCCCACTGCACGGGAAAGCTCAACGCTTAAACCCCACCGAGGTGTCAAATACTACCAGAAGTGCTTTAGTGATCACATTTTTAACCCCATGGGCATTAAATCTACATCAGTGCATTCAAGAGAATCTCTTCTCTTTGGTGGGATTTTTTTACCTACTTATACTTTCAGCATTAAAACTATATTTTAGACAATATAAGGTTCATTTAGATGCTATGTAGACACTTCCATAGCCCTTCAACTGTCTCTTCATACAAGTTTAAACCCGCAATGCAGTTTAGCTCCCAGCTTGCACAATATTTTAAATCCTTCATCGATTTCCAACTCGTCCTATACACAATTAAAGCATTTTTAAATATTCAGCTTTGCTGTTCATGTTTATTTATAATGAAATTGGGTGAGACAAATCACCCAAGAGGCCTCAGAACCTTAAACTTTATCCAGCTCCTTAAACTCAGTCCCACATTTTATGTCGACTCTAATCTAGTCATTCTTTTAGCCAGAAACATTAACAATGTAGGTATTATCAAACTGTTGAATAGCATTCATACCAATATACTAATACATTGTCTTTCCCTCTTTTCCATATGTTCATACTTCATTAAAGATTTTAATGACATTTTCATAAAAGAAAAATAAAAAAGTTTAGTTTTTCTACAGTCAACATTCACACCATAATTTCTTCATAAACTGCCTTCTCTAGTTTATATTGTTGTATTGTAGTATATTTCAAACAGATGTCTAACAATACAAGACAACAGTAATGTCAATGAAAGCTACAGCCCATTCACTTCAGCAGAATTGTAATATATATTCCAGAATTGTAATATATATTACAATTCTGGTGAAGTGAATGCTTTTACTGTAAGCTGTGTCATACGGGCAAAATAACAGCTGGTGCTCTGACCCATAAACAGAAAGTAAGAGAGCTCTATAGACTAATAGGAGGGTGTGAGTGAGTACCTGTTGTTGCGGCAACACATTTAATTAAAGCCCCCCATGGAGGAAAAGAGGGGTGAGATGGAGAGGGTAGACAGGTGAAAAATAATAACGGCCTGTGTGTGTGTTTAAGTTCTGAAAGAGTCAGACACAAAGTTCTCACCCTCCTTTCTTTGTAGGCCGACCGGTGAAGAAACAAGTTGAAACAAAGGAGCTTTCTTCCCCGCTACCTCGGGGACAGATGTCACTATTTATTATTCTAAACATCAAAGCTGCATTTTTCTTTTGTTTTCCAGCGAGCAGAATTTTTAAATCCACAATGTGGTCTTATGTAATGGAGCCAAAAAATGTCAAGTGTTGTTTTCCTGACTTTTTGGGGACTTTCATGTACTGTAGTGTATAATAGGACAGTGGTCAGTCAGCCAGGAGCCTGGGAAGTGAGTGTAGGTTTTCCTACAGAGAGCAGCTCCTGTTTGAGCCGTTGTTATGGCTGTCGCTTGTTTTCTCAGTGAGCTCTGTGCGAGATAATGTGTGTGTGGGGAGAGTCGGGTATTGTTGTGGGGGAGATCTAAAAACAAACAGGCTTTGCAGGACTCAGAGGAGAGCGTGACACAAGACCAGAGTCCTCCTTTTTCCTTCATTTACTCGCACAAACGCGCGCGCACACACACACACACACAC
>JBAJHX010000076.1:17079338-17098922 GCA_037176925.1 Amniataba percoides
CACACACACACACACACACACACACACACACACACACACACACACACACACACACACACACACACACACACTTCTATTGTGTTGGCGAAGTATTAGTATAGTTAAGACCACCCACCTCTCCCTCTGATCAAAGAGCATGGTGAGGAACAATCAAGCCATTCATGCAATCTTGTATCTCAGTGAGATTTGGAAGGGGACAGTGTAAGTTTAGGATTTCAACCACACATCAGATTTTGCGTCTTGGTCTGGTAATCAAAAGGGTCTCAACGGCAAAACTCAACAGCAAAAAAATTACTCATTAGCAGCGCTGCAAAAGTCCGGAAACCATCCTTTCAGGTTGGCCCTCGAACAAGGAAACCTGCTGTTTTCACACTGCGGTCGGCTCGTTCTTTCTTCATTGGAGAACAAACCATTGTGTGTAATAGAGCTGCCCGCTCCACGAGGGAAAACGCATATTTATTGTTTCAAAATCTGCAGGGACCTGGAGCATGCCCCGGCACAATGGCCGCTGGAGGGCAGAAAAATAAATACGTCCGCGTGTTTGAAACACAGGCAGGAAAAGGACTGGGCACAAGCTGATCAGGGGCTTATACACTTACATACAAACAGGAGTGATGAAGTAATCACTGCTCAACCTTTACATATGGGGCTTCGGCATGACATTAAAAATGAGTAATCAGTTGCCTCATTATTTCCTTTTCTAACTCCAAGGCAAGCCAATCTACCTTTTGTATCTCACTTTCTGTTATTGCCATTTAAGAAAACCCTGGTGACAAGACTGCCCGGTACGAGCAGTCCTGCAGCGTTGATGTGTTCCAGCGGGGCCGTAGAGCTGGTTCACACAGCGGGTGTGTGGTGGAGCGGCTGGGGGAGACGACAGCAAGTCAGACAATGAGGGGAAAACTGTGACAGTGGCTGGGCCAGGGGTGAAATATGGCAGCTAAGGGGAGGGAGGGAGGATCTGTGCAAGGGAGACAGTGAGCGGAGATGGACGGGTGAGAGGACAAGAGGCTGGATGAGAGAAGAAAGGAGAGTTGATGAGGGAGATGAGGGAAGTGGCAAGAGGTGTGAGGAGAAGGCACAGGAGGGAGGAAAATGCTATTGTCTGTTGCCTGCTCCGAGAACAGAGGAGGAGTTGGGTTCTTGGCCATCTCTGACCTCTGGCTCAGGAGAAAACCCTTTAGTCTCCAAACAAAAGACAGAAAGAGACATCACACTGATTGGGGTTGAGGCCTGTGGCAAAAATGCATGTGGTTGGCTTCTGCTAGCCTTTTGTCATAATCAAAAGGGCTTGACACAACTTTCTTAAGAGCTTAGGTTACTGTGTTTGTGTACACGTTACATTACTTCTGATCATTTTCAAAAAGCACTCAGGACGTAGCATTACACACATAGATAAAACAATTAAAAAAAGATAATGATTTTAAACCTCTGCAAGTTGAGTTTCATAGTCCCAACCAACACCAACCAGTTGCACACTACTGACTTTTATACTAATATTTTGTCTTTTTTTAATATATATAATTAGCAGATTTAGCTGATTAATTGGGCTTTAAAATGCCAGGAAATAATGTTGCTTGTTACTATTTTCTAAAGCCAAAGTTTTATTTATTTTTTTAAAACTTTTTTTCAAAGTTTTTTCTGTCAGAAAGGCTCGTTTTCAGTCAGCTGTTCTAGCCATAGAACCACGTGAGGAAAAAAAAGAGGCACATAAAAAGCTTAGGATCAGACAAAAAAGGCATCTTTCGTTTTTTGCATCCATCAGGATTCCAGTCAAAACCAGCTGAGTATCCTCCTCTATGTTCAAACAGAAAACAACCAGTAAAGCAGTTTGAGACCAAAGCCCTGCACAGGATATGACTGTAAGGTCCCAGACTGATGGGATCAGTCTCTCAATATACCCTTCTCAGGGCAACTTATGAGCTAGAGACCACAGCGACCCCGGTGAAGGAAATTGGCATTAGAGCAAATTAAAAAAAGAGAGGACACAAAGAGGCAGGGGAGAGAGCCACTGCCAGGAGAGGAAGGATTGGGCGAGCAGAACTAAAGGGATGAAAAGAAACGATGGGAGGCTTCGTGAACTTCGTCCATGAGCCTGAGCGGCAGGTTGTGTCTTGTCAGTGAAACAGCCTTGACACATTACAGGAAGCTTATATTGTTCTTTACAAGCTGTTTCCCCCTAATAATAAGAGAAAGGAATGGACGAGCCTTGTGAGGGGAGGGGGGTCCCATTTACTGAGAGACAAACGGCTTCAAGCGGTGAGAAAACACGAAAAACAAACTAATAAATACTGTGGGAGAATTGCTGGGGGTTATCAATCATCCTCCAGCACTCAGCTCACTGGCAGGTTCTTGGCTGCTGGCCCTCTGACCTCAAAGGAAGGCCTGGTGCCCCGCTACACTGTACCGGACTGTATGGAAGGAATCAGGCACGTATACCTAAGGGCCACTTCAACTAATCTGATCAGGCCAACAAATACTCGGGCCAGATATATTTGTTCTCCTGAGAGACACTTAAAGAGATGAATGAGCATTATTATGACGCTTACCATTTACAATGACTGCATTTGCATGCACACAAGAAACCAGCGAAGGCAGGAAATTTGAGAGCACATTTACAATAAGATGGTAAAGTGTTTTTTGTAAAAGCCCTGGAATAATTTAGATATAGTACCTGGAAAGGTCATAAGAAACTTGTTTAGATATATGAAGCTGCCATTTCTCTATAATAGCCAGAGAATCTGGACTGATGCTGCAGGGAGAGAACTGCCTATGAACCTGTAAAGCATGAAGTTTTTACGACTGTGTGCTTCTGTTTAACTCTCAAAAATAACCTGCCATATAGCTGTGAAAAACAAATGATTTAATCACTTAACGTTTCACTAATAAAAGAAAGTCATTGCTTAAACTGAACAATTGTGGGAGGAAGAACCACAGTGCATGCGTTGTTCCATGTCCCAGTATCTGGTTTATACAAAATGTTCAGAATTTCACAGAAGATTTTAGCTGCATTAAAAAATACCTGATTAAAACAGGTTATCAAAAGCCAGGTATGATATGATGATATAAATTAAGTGAATATAAATGGAGACAGTTCTTTTGAATAGAACTGGGCGACTGTGTAGACTTGAAATATGCAGACACTGCACTGAAGCACCAGTGCAACATAACCACTTCTACAAATTGAGATAAAGATAAAAGTTGTATATGTCCAAAATGTAATCAAACTGGAGTTAATATGCCTTCCTTAGGGACACGTTTCCATGTCTAAATGTGGGGCAGATAGTTCAAATAACTGTTTGCACTTCCTGTCAATAATGACTTATCCGGGAACTCATTATCATCAGCCACAACAAGACTAAAACTTGTTTTGGGTGTTACCACTCCAAAGACAAAGACATAAATAAATAAATACCAAAATTCTCTTCATTGCTATAATACGTGTATGGAGTTAGGTCATTTATCTAAACATATTGTGTGGCGTGTGTGTGTAGGTTTGTTTGTTTTGTTGAACTCTGCAGCTGATTGCTCCAAAATGTACAGGAGGAAATATCTGTTAACGGAACACTTAGTGGAGCATGTGAACAAACTCTGCTGGACAGATCATTTCAGCAGCAAAGAGGTCAGATCAGAGTGATACTGATAGAGTATTTCCGCTCTGCCCCACACACATTCAATACTCCTGACTACACTTTTATGGTATACAGTGTTTAACAGTGAGTGGGATGACAAGCAAAACCTGAACAAAAAAAACAGAGTTATGTGATGTTATGTTATGTCAAAACTGTAATTAAGACAGATGACCTTCTGCATGCTGCCAGCTGGATCAGCTGGCCAACAAGCTTGGGGGTTTTCTGTAGTTTGGGGCAGGGGTCAGTGGTAGCAGGAAACATGGTTTTGTTCATCTGAAGTGCCAAAGGAACACTCAGAAGGTTTGAGGAAGGTCACAACACAAAACAACTCTACTGAGCACAATTCAACTGGCAGGTCTCTTAAGGACAAGTCAGCGGAGGAAGTTCACCTTTGATGCAGAAGCAACTTGCAGAAGAGCCAAAATACAGAATAAGCTCAGTTACTGATGTCTGATCTCGTTGTCTTATTACGTTCAGGAAGAAACACTGTGTGTGTCCTGAAACTCAGTCATCCTGCATCAGCAATTTCGAGCAATCCAACAGTGGGAGCCTTGAACAAAGCAGACTCGCTGCTGAAGAGAGCTGAGCTGGACTCTGGTCAGCCCTGCCAGACCATCGGCTCCGAGACTTGAATGAGAGGCAGGTGGGAGGTCTGGGCAAGCACAGGCAGGTGGGGAGACAGACTGACTTCCAATTAAAACAGAGTGAAGTGGGCTGAGCTGAAAAAAGCCATTTGCAACTACAGCCCAAACACTGCCAGCGTTGTTCCTGACTCAGAGTAAAACTAATTATTATTTTCCATTATCAGCTGGATTGATGTTTGTTTTTCCTATTAATCATTTTGCCAATATGCACAAAACATACAAGTTCCCAGATCCTCTGATAACATCTTCAAATTCCTTATTTTGTTTGAAAATTCAAAACTAAAAGACATTCCATTTCTGACTATTTTAAAACAAAGAAATTAGGCTAATCAAATTTGAGAAGCTGTGATTTCACATCAGTGAAGTGATTGACTAATTAAGGAGGAGAAGAAAGGACAGGACAGAAGAGGAGGTGAAGTAGTAGAGAGTGGGGTTTGGGGAGAGAAAAGAAGGAGAGAGAGGAGAGGAGGTAGAATACAGTAGAGAGGAGAGAAGATTTGAGGAGAAGAGGAGAGGAGGCTAAGTATAAGAGAGTGAAGGAGAGGAGAGGAAAGGAGTTACAGTAGAAGAAAAAAGGGAGATGAGAAGAGGAGAATAGCGGAGAAGAGAGCAGAGTGGTGGAAAGTAGAGGAGAGGAGAGGGGTGTAACACAGAAGGAGGGAATTCCTATTAACTCATGTTGCATGAGAGAGGTTATCAGCTGAACACGTTGAGATGTATGTGTGTTCTATTACACTGCTGTGTCCTTCCTCCTCTGGACAGCAGGAAACTAAGGAGCGTGCAGGCAGGCAGACACTTGGGCCACATCCAACAGGAAGAATCTGGGACGGGTTGAGACTGGGCTGAGCTGGTCTGCCTCTATATTACATACAACACTCCTTTCCTACGCATGTCCCACCTACCTTTTCCTCTCTTATGTTGTTCCTCCCTGTACTTTTGAACAATCTGGCAGTATCATCAAAAACACCAAATGTACACCATACATTGCTGAAATTACACGGGGAAGTGCACGTGTGTTTTCTTGCATGAGCACACGGATGTCTGCCTCGCCTGGCTGCCAATAAGGATGGATACGGGATTCTGCTATGATTAGTGTATTATTCAATGATCCACTTTCTAATGGATAAACCACACAGCTGGAGGTGGGACAAAAATAAACACATAGCACACCTCAAACTTCGGTACAACAAGTGCTTGGACATTCCAGCTGTTTCCTTGTGCCAAAAATTAAATCTAGGACAAAGATTATAACATAGACCAAAACAGAAAATTGTGTGTGTGAGTGTGTGCGCGTATGTTAGTAGAACACACCCTCCTCTTGAGGCGATCTCTCTCCCTGAGGGTCAATGTGTCAGCCTTGGCAATGACTGGAACTATGTTGACTTTGCTGTGGATAGCCTTCATAAACTCCACATCCAGAGGCTTTAGACTAAGAAAAAGAAAAACATCACAGAAGAGATAAAGAGAAAAATCAAAATATGTCAGAAAACAGAGAATTGAAAACACAGAGGGGGAAACAGCTTTGAGTTTTGAGTTTAAGGAAAACTAGGACCAAGAAAGGAATCAGTGATGATAAAACAAGAATAATCAATGTAAAATTACACAATATAACTGGGAGACTAAGCAGAAGTCAGACAACCACAATTTAAGTGAGGGAACAACATTCAATCCTTTTTGCCATAATAGAGGCAAAACAGATACAGAGTTTTTCTGGTCATTGGACCCATGGACTAATTAGCCAAAAACAGAAATGACTGCTTGCCACAACATGTTTACAGAATCACACTGGCTAGCGGTTTCCTCAGACAGAGAAGGACGAGCCCTATTTTAAAACATCCAATATAAAATAGTGCTGTCTTGTCAGAATTTAATGCATGCTATTGTGTGGGAATGCATGAATGCATTCAGATAAGGCCTCGCAATTGAAATACACCATAATGAGGCCAAATTAAAGTAATTTGCTCATATCTTTCTTCTCATCTTTTAGGTAATCTTGAATGGAGTGCAGATCTGAGTAAACCACAGCTGGGTAAAGATAAGACTGGTTTCGTCTCACTGCTGGTGTCCATACAAGTGAGATTTTGTTTACCCGTGTCCAAATGGAGATATGAAGTAGAAGCAGCAGTGCACCCTGTTGTCCACTATGTGTCTTCGGTTCAGCCCGCTCTCATCGTGGAGGTAACGCTCAAATTGATTGTCAATGTACTGGATGATGGTCTTGAAGCTGACATATGACAGAGACAGAGAAGCAAATATAACTCTGTAAACACTATTTAACACTGAAAATGACAGTATCAGGTTCAAGGTAAGGAAATCATTTCTGTTATATTTAAGGAAATCAAGTAATAATTCAAGTAGCATGTCAGTAGCGTGGTGTTAAATGTCAAGAAGTGCAACTTGCAACTGAAGCGTTTCTTTGATGCTTGTGGAAAAGTTGACATTCTGTTATCTAAGCTTATCATATAAAAGTCATCTTAGTTCTCCAATTTCTTTTCCAACACAATGCTTTTTAGGACAGGAAACCACATGATATCAGGTATTTTTGCATGTTCTGCTTATACTTGATACACAGCACAGTATGGAAATCAACTTGTAGAAAAAAATCTCTCTTTCGTTTTGTTAAAGAGCTTATAATACACTCTGTGTGCAGTCCTTGATTACAAATACCAAAAAAATCTAATTTGGTTGGATTTATTTATATATTCTCTTTAATGCTGTCTAATCTCTCTACCACTTTTTGGTAGCCTAAAATACAGCTTTTCCAGGACAAACAGGAAATTGATTTTGGACACGGGGGCTACGCTGACATTCACTCACACTTTGTCTTACACAAACACATACTCAGTCTCTCTCTCTCTCACACACACACACACACTTTTGAGGAAATCTAGACTCAGGGAATGCAGAGGGAGGATAGGTAGGAAATAGGGAGTTTAGGATGAAACTTGAGAGAGGGAGTTGTTGTCGACAGGAGAGACGAAAGGAGACCATGCTGTATATGATACTTGTCCTAGCTGTTATCACTCCCTACTCCTCTACGCTGCACAAACACACCAGTCCTGGCTGTTGATGGCGTCGCCATATCCAGGAGTGTCCACCACGGTGAGGCGAAGCTTTACTCCTCTCTCCTCAATCTCCACAGTTGATGCTTCGATCTGCACCGTCCTCTCAATCTTCTCTGTGGGGTGGAAATACAGGAATAATTGACGGGTGGATGAGACACCTCAGTACCTAACATTAATCTCCAGAATTCCTGCCCGGGCTACACCCTTACATGACTGGAGAAGGTGGATACGCCTTGAAACATTAAATCATAGGTTCTGTAATGATTACACGTTTCCTTATCTGCACAAAGTGACCAGGGAGGGCCTGGATAATTGTTTTCGAGCCAGAACAAGTCCTAAACTAAGTCAAGTCATAAGAAGGGCAGGGTCATATTTTGAGACTAAGGCATTCCTTACATTCCTCTTGAAATAATGCTCTGCAGGAGACATTGCACCAGACATTTCTCTATTATTACAGTGCGCATGTGTATGTGTGTGTGTGTGTGTGTGTGTGTGTGTGTACTGGAGAGTATACCTGCGGCACCAGGGATGTAGCGCTCAGGATAGAGATCAGTGAGAAACAGGCTGTTTATGAGTGTTGATTTGCCCAAACCAGACTCCCCTAAAGAAAAAAAAGGATTGTATAAAACTCTATTTTCTGAAGAAAACATCTACATGAGAAAAAAAGAGTGATGGCTCACCTACAACCATGAGGGTAAATTCAAACCCTTTTTTCACTGATTTTCGGTGCACTTGGTTTGGGAGGTTGGCAAAACCTACATAGCCTGTTGCATCTGGGAACTGAAGAGACACAACTTATTCAGAAATGGGATCAGTTGTTAATTGTTATGTCTACACTCTCTCTCTATATATATATAGTATATATGCATGTATATATACTCTATATATACACATAAATATTAAACTAGCTATAAAATATGCAATAACTCAAATGAGCAAGGATAGTAATTATGTTGTGTTTTTATTTCCTATAGTTTACAACTTTTACTTTCACTTATTGAATCTGCTAATGACATTTCTCGTCACTTTATGAGCTGGGTGTATAAGAGTGAGATTGATGATGATGCATATCATTGAGAATTTCCAACAGCCAACAAAGCCCAGCCATGAAACACTTGCATTTATACAGGATATCCTCTCTGGATGCCTGTGCAAGCGTGTGTGCATGAGATTACAAGTACCATGAGTCTTAATCACCACTGCCTTATTAGAAATCCCTTTTGGATACTCAGCGGAGAGATATGTCATTGTTTAAAGTGAAAACTGTAATATGGTGAAGTTTCAGGCCGTTACTCACCTTCCCTTTCTCTCCAGACTGAGACATCGCTACTGTCTACTGGATGTCTGATGAGCCTGTTGATTGGAAAAGAGATAACAAAAATACATCTGTTTAAATCATTCCTGAGGAACCGTTCTTTCTGACCATCTGAGTGATATGAATCAAATGTTATTTTATATCATGACATTGACAAATATCTTGGGATTCGGGCACTTTCTTTGGAGACTTTGAATAGCCTAATAAAAACAGACAGGCGCAATGGTAAGAATGCTATGGCAGAATCTCACATGGTCATGTCACCCACCCTAAATTAAACTTTACAGGACACACATCGCATCGCCATGACATAGAAATTAAACTGCATTAAGGACCCACAGTTATGGCTCATTTTTCTCAAGTAGGAATCACACAACTCCACCTCAGAATATTTCTGTTATAAAGTGTGACTGAAATAAAATCAACAGCACATCAAGTCAGTGTTGAGACATTCATTCAGGCCGGCGACCTCACTGTTCTTTAACACTATCACACGGAAGGAGCACCGATTAAGAGCTCTGGGCAACGAGCTTGTTCCCAGACTCCCATTAAACTGTTACAGTCTTGTTGCCCCGTGCTACTGCGCCACTCAAAGACCCTGAGCAGACGACAGAGCAACAAACCTGCTTGATAAATTAGCTACATAATGACTGAGCAGGAAGAACAGGCTCCATTCTATCACCAACACACTGGCCCTTGACAGGTGGAGTGTGATAAGCATTAGAAAGAGGCAGGCTGCCTGCACTGCCAAACGGGGATGCACTCTGGTTATGTAATGGAGGGAAAAGAAGAGGCATGGGAACCTGAAGTGACCTTTCTCCACTGGCATGTTACACACACATTTGTGGGCATTTGAGGGGACCATTTCAAACTGTTAAATGTATGAGATGGTAGTTGGGGGCCGCTGTGTATCTCTCATACTGACAGGGTGGTTTCAGTGAGCCCACACAGAGAACAATGGCTGTTTATCCCATTCTGGTTCCTGAGGCCTTTCCTATACAGGGCAGCTCAGCTGGGGCAGGAGGGAGAACACGTGCCTCACCCCTGACCACATTCAGGACCAACCACATGTCAGGACAGCAAAGGGACACAACAGTAATTTAGGGTGGAGGACTACCAGGTTAGGGCCCCAAAGGTTATAAGGTTAACAAACGATCAAACAGGCTATGAGGCTTTGTTTTAAAAAATAAAAAAGGGGTAAAAAAAAATGAGCTCTGATGTTAAGAATGAGCAACCAACATAAACTATAGTTCAGCACAATACAATTATGACAACTGAAATCATTAAATGTTCAACTAAAAAGTCTGAAATTATATAATGCAATTATAATACAATAATCTATGAATTGTTACTCACTTTTAAAGGAAAAATACCAAACACATACTGCGTCTAGCCTATTAAAAGTAAATGTTTGCTGATTTTCTTAGTCTTTTCATAGCAAAGAGTAATATATTGGCCCATCAGAACAAAGACATCTTAATGTGTTAACTTTGGAAGGTGTAATGGGACATTTTTCGCAATCAACTGCTATATTTTTCGACCAAACTATTTATTGTTTAATTGAGGCTCTGTATCAATATTTGTTTTGTGCTGCTTATATAAGAATATAAAAAAGTATAGAACTAATACACATGTGCAAGTTATTCCAACGATAGACTGGTGGGACAAAGACATTTGCAACTTACAAGAGATCACAGGACACCACATCCTACACTGATAAGATATTTTTCTCTTATGTCCTTGTTGGGGACGCATCAGGATGGCCACATGAGCACGTTCATCTGAGCGTGTGATTGATGGGACAGCAATGCATCTTAGGGGTAATTTACAATCGTCCACTTGTGGTCCTCTCGCCCATGACTTAATGATTTAAAATTTAAGGATTTAATGATTATGATTTAAAACAGTGTAAACATATTCTGTGAGGTGGAGCTTTGAGCTGAAAGCTGGAAAAAAGCAGTACACAAGAATACTGATATTTTTAACCATTTTCACCATCTTTCACCAAAACAAAAGTTACAAAAATGTATTCTGTGGAGAGCATGAATGTGTTTGGAAATATGCAGCATTTCATGGCAATTCATCCCATCTTTATAAAACCGTCTACCTCATGGTAGTGCTGAAGAACAAAGTGATCACTCACTGACCTTCATTTCCACCCTTAGAGCAAGATTAGCAACATTAATATGGCTTAATAATTAGTTTCAGCCCTAAAACCCCATCAAAGACAATAACAAATGTGCTTTCATTGTTAATGAACATCTGAGTTAATGTAGCAGCCCACACAGGCATATCCATGTGTATCACACACATACACACACAGTTATTCCTTGACAGGCTCTGTGGGAACCTGCATTAGTCCGGCAGCCGATTAATTAAACCGTTCCAATATCGCAGTTGTAATATCACAAAGACAACACTACAGGACAGACAGGCAGGAGGCACACTTCAATAATACTCTCTTAATAATGGCCATTTAATCGGCCGTGCTGCTGAGCTGCTTACACACACATACACACAGCTACCAAAGGCCAGACGTGGGGGAGATTAAACAGTTTGGGCCAAAAGGGAAAAATGCCACCTTAGTAAAGCCAGAGTTCTTGGCATGTAATGCATTTACAGTTGATTTATTGGCTGGACTGGAGCCACGAAGGGGCAGCAGTGCTAGTAGAACTATTCACCTTCCTGACAGGCTCTGTCAAGGGTCCACACACCCGTTCTCCGTGGATTAAGGACTTTCTACTCTTAGTGGAAACACTGAAACAATAATTTCACACCGTGGGGATCTGGTGAACTCAGTGGCACAACAACAAAAATGGCAATTTACTGGCAACTGATCACAGCAACAGGGACCCCAGAGCTGCTGGGCATAATAAAGTGATGTTTGGCGCACGTAAAAACACACACGTAGACGAACAACACACATGGAAAGAGGGACTAGACTGTAATTAAGTAGCCCTTGGGGGGACAAAGGTAGTGATGGCGGGCAACAGTAATAAAGACATGATACTGGTTTTTAAGTTGTGGTTTTACTGTATAAACACTTTATAATATGAGTCCAGAGAGGGTAAAAAAAAAAGGCACAATAAGCGGAATGAAAAAGCCTTTCAACCATGAGGAAACCAGCAGGCCTGTTTATAACACACACACAGAGTTTAAAGCACAGGATGGACCGTTTATGATGATGGGGACAGGGTAGGAAATGACTAAAAACAAGTGGGAGTCATACAACAGCGAAATGTTATCCTAACACTGTGCAACTCACCCAGCTGCTGTACAACAGGAAGTTCAGGCAAAAAAAACAAAACGTTGATGGTTAATTGTGAAACTAACATTGTGAGTAAAGTCAAACGTGCACTTATAATCACTTTTAATCTAGATCCATCTTCCTGGCAATGGAGTCTGTATAATTACGTTGACTGACAAGTGATTGTTAAATCACTAAATGCAAACAAATAATCAAAGAGCCATTTATCAAGCAAATATGCCAAATATTAACTAGTTATAGTTTCTTTAATGTGAGGAAGTATGTCTCTTCTCTTTTTCTATAAGGGTAAACTTCATGTCTTTGGTTTTTGGGGCTGTTGGTCACACAAAATGAAGAATCTCAAAGGTCAACTTGTGTTCTTGGAGACTGTCATGAACAGTTTTTCACATTTTTGTGATAATTTATTATTTCTAAAAAAAAACATTATGATGGAACAATGTGATGACATTCCTATTTACAGAAAAAAAGAAAAAAAATTGTAATATGGACGATTATTTTTAAATATCACAAAAAAGAACAAATTCGTAATATGGACTGTTTTTATTAAATATCATCCAACTCTACATTAGATTAAACTGAAACAGATCTACACAGATACACCTACATTTGTGAAAGCAAATTAAATTAAATATGACTCTTATCACAACAGATCTGATGCTTGTAGGAATCAGTGCTATCTGTTAGGTGTGTTTCTTCACCCTGTTTTTCCCAGAGTGTGCTGAACAACAGGTACCCCGCTGTGTAATATCATCATTCAAACCTCTGACACAATAGCTCACAATAGCAAATGGGTCTGTCAGTGTGAATCAAGTTTTGTTTTTCCATTCACACCACAGTGTAAAACAGGAGGAAACGTCTCCTTGTAGTTTACAGTGTCAGACAGATGTCTTCCCTGCCGCTCCTGAGCCGGCCAGTGTTTGTGAGATAAGGTCGCAGGAAGGGGAAAGGTCAGAGAGCGGTGAAGGTGCGCGATCACAGGCCTGAGACGTCTTTCAGTACCAAGGGATGTTGTCCGTTTGATAGCAAACTGATCTGCATCCAGCTGGGTGAAAAGCTAAGTTGTTTCTGAAATAAAGGGCAGCTGCCAGCCCCAGATTACAGCTCATACAGTCGTGCCCGTGGTGTTCACCACTCAGCGGGAAAGGAAGTGAAATATGCATGTTTTCAATGAGCCAAAAAACAAAGATGGATGATAATTCTTCAATGGTGGCCCCAAGCCACATCTTAGACAGACACATAATGAGAATATGTTATTGTTCCCCACTGTTATTGTGAAGTTGTCTAAACACGAAATTTATTTTGCGCAAATGTGCCTTTCAAGTCAAAAGGTCAGGGATTAATCGGATGTTCGAAAGCGATTTCAGGGTTCAGGAATGTTACACAAGAGGGATTTACAGGAAATTTGCGAAAGTCAACGCTTTGAATGGCACGTCAGATGCAAATTTTATATGGTACTCATTAAGAAAAATGTAAGTAGCATTTTCCTGCAGCTATCACGAACAAACTGGGACAGTAAATGAGTTCAAAAGCAGTGAGCGTATTTTTTAAAACTGTGTTTGGCTATAACCACTGTTTATAAAATCTATAGAGGGGGGAAATATCTGCTTGGACAGTTGTGTGGGTTTATTAAAAACAGAATATAAAACAATATTTCAGGCACTGGCAGGGTGTTTGGAAACGTGTGTGAAGGCCTGTTGATGTCCACCACACCCAGTCTGACACACACTGACTGATTTTACCAAACATCAGCTGGGACAATCACTTTAAAACTTGAAGGGGAGCGGCTCAGTTAAACACTGCAGCTCCTTAACTTTAATTTAGTCTTCTAAACGCCGTTTGGCAGCCTGAATTTGAGAGTAAAAAAAACTCTAAAACTTTGCTGCATGTCAAAGTTTAGCAGCAGTTGTTACCGCGGCTGGTGTCATGTTGCCAGCTCGGCTTCAACTGTCTTCCTCTTCTTCTTCTTCTTCTCTGGTCCGTTTTCATGCAAACACTTGGTTAAAAAAAACACAACAAACAACAAGCCATTGAGCGGTGCCTTACCTGAGCGTAAATGTGAGATATTGTTAATCAACAGGAGCTTTTTTGCCTCTTGCCGCTGTCCCAGCCCAGGAAGGGAAACCCGGAAACCGTCCCCGTGTGTCCGCCCTCGTGAAGCTTGTCGTTACTAACGGCTGTCCTTTCTGCGCCACTGACGCCATTACGGCTCACCAGATGAGACGGCTCGCCCGCTAGCACCCATTCTATACCAGATCCAACATGGCCGCCTGAGTGTTACAGTTTCTTTGAGTTGCTCTTCTGCCCGTCGATTTCTAACGGAGTGGAAAAAATTTGTTAATGTACTATCGAACAATAAAATATTTTTATGCCACTTTATTCTGTTTCCAGAGAATAATCATGGATAATTTACCAGTACATACAATTAATCATTCATAACTTTACAGATGAAAACTTGACACAATATGGACTATGATGAGCGTTTTAAATAGGCTATTGTAGATGAATGTATAATAAATTAAAATAAATTGACTGACACTTAAGTTAAATTTGAATTAAAATTTGGACTTTTGAAATAAAAAAATGGACTTTTACCTTTAGCAAAGTATTTTACATTATGATAGTGCCACCTGAACACTTATAATATAGGCTAAATATTATAAAAACACATATATTTAAAAAAAAAAAAAATAAATAAATATATTACATAAGGTATGTTCTGGAATAAACTAAGCAGGCTATCAACCATCTGGTTATTAGGCTATAACTTCAGAAACTTAAGGCACTTGAGGCTCCTGTCAAGATATTTCTGGTGTAAAACTAAATGAATATATAATTCACAATAAGGATCCTTTCAAGTCATTGGATTTCACGAATTAGGCTATTCCTTACTGTAGCCTATGTGATACACAACCCCCCACCCCAACCAAAGGTATTTAAAAAAAAAAAACAAGAAGCAAATTATAACTTATGCCTATAAAAACAACCACAAAAACTTTGCCATGAGTTTGTTTAAATCAAAATGATTATTCAAAGCAAGGGCAAATTGAATGAAAGAATGAAATAAAGGTTATTTTATTTAATGTGTTATGCTAAATCTTTCCAAACAAAAGTCTAAAACTTTTTTACCTGTTTTTAGACCAAGGAATCAGAGAGGACAGCCTCTATTTATACTCGGTTAAGGCTGCAAAACTGCTTCAAATTAATGTGAGTGCAGTCAAAATAAATATGAGATTCCTTTTTTCTCCCTTCTTTTCTGTCATTTTTAAGACACCCACTTAGTCATACACATAACAATGGGTGTGAAATGGCCATTTTAAGAAATATGTATACCACAGACAAGTGGGATTAGCCTCCATGTCTGAAAAATCAATAACAAGAGCTCTGATTCACCCAACCACTGCATTTCAGCTGCTCCATACCCTTAAAACACCCACCGTGCGCCTTCACCCCCCCTGCCCCCTCTATTCATTGTAAATAACTGTTCAAACGCACAATGCGCTCTGGACCGCTTTATTCAGGCTCACAACTTCCCCGGCTTTTCATTGGTCCCTGGAGGATGCAGCGCCGGCTGATTGGAGGAAAGTTTCCCATCCAGCCCGCACTCCCCCACCCCGCAGATATTCGTGGTCCGGTGCTACTGTGATTCCAGTTGTTTTCACATCCCCTCACTAACAAAGAGCCCCCGAGCTGCTGCTGCTGCCTCTCACCTCTGCGGGTAAATGTGGCGAGTGATGCGCAACTGACCAGCGACGCTCCTCCACATCGAGGCGAAGAGATCCAGAGCAGAAACGCACCTCGCTCTTGAGGAGAGAACTGAGGGGAGAGTTAGGAAACTTTCAGACAGACTTCAGTGAAGGCAAAAGAGCGAACATGGTGTCTGCCGGGCTGGAGATCCTGGGGCTGTCGCTGTGCGTGGTGGGCTCGCTGCTGGTGATGGTTTCGTGCGGGCTGCCCATGTGGAAGGTGACGGCTTTCATCGAGGCCAACATCGTGGTGGCGCAGACGATCTGGGACGGCTTGTGGATGACGTGCGTGGTGCAGAGCACGGGCCAGATGCAGTGCAAGGTGCACGACTCCGTGCTCGCCCTCACGCACGACCTGCAGGCGGCCCGGGCGCTCACCATCATCTCGTCGGTGATGGGCGTGCTGGGGCTCATGGTGGTCATCGCGGGGGCGCAGTGCACCAACTGCATCCGCGTCGAGTACGTCAAAGCCCGGGTGGTGAACGCCGGAGGGGTCATCTACATCATCAGCGGGCTCCTGGTGCTGGTGCCTCTCTGCTGGATGGCCAACAACATCATATCGGATTTCTACAACCCGCAGGTGCCTTCATCCAAGAAGAGGGAGATCGGCGCGGCGCTCTACATCGGCTGGGCGGCCTCGGCGCTGCTGCTGATCGGAGGAGCGCTGCTGTGCTGCTCCTGTCCCTCCGGTGGGAACTCGGGATACTCGGTAAAATACGCACCGACCAAGAGAGCCACGCAGAACGGGGACTATGACAAGAGGAATTACGTGTAGTCGTGTGGCTCAAAGCAGGCGGTGCGTAAAAGTGACCTGCAGCTTTTTGAAAAACTTTTTTTTTTTTTTTTTTTTGATGGACGTTATCTTTTCTTTTTGCACCTGCATTTTTTTTATTTTATTATTGTATTTTTTTTTAGAAATTCTGAACTTCTGAAAATCAATGGAAGCACCTCTGCTGTTTGTTTTTTTTTTACACTGGCTCTTCAATACGCTCGGAGCGCAAATTCACACATCCTTTTTGTATCTGCAGGAGAGTTTAAAAAAAGAAAAAAAAAGAAGACTGTCAACTACAAGAGGTAGCTCGCGACAAAAAGGAGTATCTTTGTTAGGTACCTGCTTTTGTAAGTCTTCGAAATGATCAGTGTTTTGAATTGTTTACCGCTGTAACTGCAAACTGTTTTTTTTAATTATTTTTCTTTTCTAGAGGAACTCTCGCCATTGAATTTATATACTGTCCCTTTGCCTTGACGTGCATCGTCAGCACAGACTTGTACAGTAACTGAGAATGATTGCACTCCTACACACACACACACACACACACACAGACTCATTTCCTTTAGTGGAACTACGCCGACATGTTGAGGACTCAGTCCATTAGCAATAAAGACCGAGGAAGAAAAGGTTAGACACGTTAAAGCCCTGATAAATCCCGGACAGGGTTTTGTGTTGCTCAGAAGCTGATGGCGCTGACTTTGAAGCTTGCAGTCTAATTTTGGACCTGCAGAGTTCAGGATCTAAAGGTCACAACATGAAATGTTACAGTCCGTTATTCGGCTGCACTGAGCACCTGCAACCTTTTTTTTTGCATCATTGTCACCGCAGGAAGTCTTTTTTCTTTTTCGACACATTCTTGGAATAAACTTTGTTTTTCTGCTGGCGTGTTGACGCTCGATGTAATGATTCATTATGCGTGTATATTGAAGATGCAATATTGTTCCATTTTATGATGATTAAACTGAGTATATTGTCTGAAATCTGCAGCTAAAGTGTGTTCTTAAGCCAAAATAAACAGGAGCTGTGGCAGCAGCGCGCTCCGCGGCCGTGCGTAATGCGCGTTCCCACCATGAATCCATAAACCCCCACGGCGGGAGAAAGTATTTTGGTCAGCCATAGAAATCCAGATGACAATACCCATTCAGCTAGAGTGGGGCTCTGCTGTTCAGCTCACAATACTCCACAACCCCCACCACCACCACCACCTCATCCTCCCCCCCTTTTCAGACCACCCCCTCCCCTCCCGGTCCGCAGTCAATGAAAGGCGTTCAAATTGGAGCGATGGAGAAGGAGCTGGACTCGTCTTCCCGCAAGTCACTCCATTCATCAGTCGTCCCGGCCGCATCTCCCTCCACCAGGGCGGTGCTAAGATAGATGGGCTTCACCACAAAAGGCTACACACCATCACTTTGAAGCAATTAGTTTATCCACAGCTGCTGCGTGCGCACCGCATTTATCCGCACAGGATAGTTTCACTTGTGGCGACAGCAGAAAAGCGCAAGTTTTTGCAGCCCACAAGAAACAGTCCTCTGAGTTAAAACCGTGACTGGATTACAAAAGCTTATCCATACTTGTTTTGCTGGTTCACTTAAGAATCTTAGCGGGTCATATGCTCTCTTAAAAGTAGAAAATATGGCCATGCAGTCAGGAGAGTGTGTGATCAATGCAGCCCAACCAGAGAACTAATACAGCTTTAATCAGTAATTGTTATTCTACAGAAGAACAAATACTATTTATATTTGCTAGTATATTTCACATTTGACAGGCTGCACACAGAACATGACGCTAAACATTTGATCATGAGTAAAATATAATATATGAAATTGGAAAGAAGTCCAAAATGAAATGTTGATTAACATTATATGAAAAAAAAAAAATCAAACACACTGTCCAAGTACAGTAGAGTGATTTTCCAAAGTTTTCAACCATGTCTCATGGTCTTGATCTGTGGGTTGTGTTTGCTTGGTTGTCATGGAGACCGATATGCTGATGAGATGCTCAGCAGGTGTTATGATTTCATCCACAGCACATATAAGACTTCTCATTCTTGGCCTTGGAAACAGCTGTTTGATTTTAACATCTTTGGGGGTTGGACTGTTATTATCTTAACTTTGGCTCTGGAAATTATAATAAACAAACAAAAAGTCAAGATCCACTTACCGGTACTTAAAAGTTTGTTGTAGTTATGAAATTCAAATTCATCTCCATGTGCTAATGACTGTGTGATTTTGAATGACAGGTCTGAAACTTGGGACCAACTCAACTTGGTGTTGATGAACTTTCACAGAGAGCTGAGTCTATAAGGTGGTTCAATTTTTTCATCAACAAAAATTATTTTCATCTCATCTAACCCCAAAATTGACTGGGTCTCATATGTTAATATTTGCAGTTTTCCATCTTCTGTTATAGTAAACTGAATATCTTTGAGTTTTGGATGGTTGGTTGGATGAAACAAGAATTTCACAATTTTGGAACTAAATCATTTTTCAGTTTTGAACATCTGATATGAATAAACTCAATCAAACAGTTGATAGTGATAAGTAATTAAACAAAGTGCTACTTTTATCCTCACATATAGCTTAAATACTGTATTTACCCAGTCTGTTCAGTACAGATGACACATAATGTTTTAACGACTTATTAGATTGTTGTAACCAAGTGAACTGCTTCTGTATGACTAAATAAAGTAAATCCATGAATCTCAGATTACCGCGATATGTGAACTCAGTACAGTAGGCGTTCCTACTTTGGGGTCTGTATGGGTTTTTCTACACAAAGACACTCCCTGGAAGGTCCAGTCTGGTCAGCCTCAGTGAGATGTTTTTGTCGGATTGTTAGTTCCACTCCTCTAGTCGCCCCACAGAGGGTGACGAAGCGCAGAGTGTGTGTGGGGGGAGTGTGTAAGCAAGGGGTTAAGTGAGCGAGAGTGTGTGTGTGGAAAAAGTTGGGGGGTGAACCTTTAAAAAAAACCCTCATTCCAATGAAGAGAGGCAAATAGGGCCAGCGACGTCACTCAATGGGCGCTCACCATGGTAACCAGCCAGAACCTGCAGTTGCCTGGTTACGGGAGCCTATAATGTGGTGGTATGGATGAGCCTAATAAAAGACCTGGCCAGCAGACATTCCAGCAAGCATGGACACACAC
>JBAJHX010000076.1:17106939-17119635 GCA_037176925.1 Amniataba percoides
GCAAAAATAAGACCTCCACACATTTACAAGAAAACTGTACAATATACACACAAAATCCATAAACATTTTAAAATGTTCTTGTACTGGTTACATTTTACATGTCTGATGCAACTGATCCATTTCATTCACGCCTGACATAAAGATGTGGACAGCAGCAGCACTGACACTGTTCAGGACTCAAAACAAGAACTTAAGCTCACGTTGTCTCTCATGAAAGGAGGGTGATGAGTGCATCCAGAAACTTGCTCCTGTCCTCCGTCTTCAGTTCAATTACTGTAGAGGGAAAATAAATAAATACATTTAAAAAAATACACCTCACACATAGGAATTAATAATGCACAAAGAAACAGGGAACACATCCATCAGCATAAGAAGACTTTTCTTTGGGGAGGTTTTCTACACATAATTTCTGAACTAAATAAGTTTGTATCTGATCTGTCAGAGGACTGCAGATAGTTTGGGATAAATAAAAGATGTAAATTTGAAAGTGTGCTCAACTGTCTGAGTCATCTTTGACAAGGCTGCCACCTAGTGTCTGATGAAGAAAACTCCACATGTAAAACTTTTGGGAGGACACAGCACAAGTGAAAAATAACTAACATCATTGCTTACTTGAAGTGTCGAAGTGGTCATGGAGAGTCCTGGAGCTGGTGCTCTCTGCAGCTTTCTCAAATGCTCGACCAAAGAAACTTATAGAGTGCAGAGAAAAGTTTCGAAGTTGAGGAAACAAATCATTTTTTTGCTGTGTACAATATTAAATAATTATAACAATAACCATTATCATTATTAATATAGCAGCGAGAATTAGTCAGTCATCACCAAGTACTCTGATAACCAATTCATTCATTTCATGTTTTTCCCAAGCAAAAAACCACTACTGTTCTCTAAACTTCTCTAGTATGTAAACTTTCTGCTTCTTTTTTGAAAAAAAAAAAAAAAAGAAAGAAAGCAGAAACTACCTGGTATAGAATATTTGACTCTACAGTTCAAATATCAAGATTTTTTATTCATATCTTACACAAAAATATTATCAATCAAGCATATTTTAATCTGAGCTTCTGAATTTCTGGCAATATCCTAAATTTGTAAAAGTCTTACTTTTTCTTGTCAGATGTTTCGGACTCAGGTGGGATTCCCACAACGATGACAGTACCCTTCTCCACGTCCTTGGGAGCTGCCATGATGAGGGGAAGCAGCTTGCAGCGCTTATTCCTCGTCTAACCAACAAACACAGTATGAGTGAAGGAGAGACACCACCTACAGTGAGTTTTCAGTGCAAGTAAAATTCACAGTCTGAATCTAGTTTGACAGCAGTAAGATACTTACAGAATGGACAAAAGCCTTCAAGAGGTACTTGCAGAGGAGCGACAATGCCATGGGCTTGGAAAAGAGCTTCACATCAGGTGTTCCCTGCACATGAAAGAGCAAGTTAGTTGAGAAGAAACACACACACACACACACACACACACACACACACTTGCAGGTTATGCTAACACACGTACCTCCATGAGGTAGCAGTAGAGGAAGGGTCCCTGGGACAGGATGAGGTTGGTACAGATGCAGCTGGCTACAGTCTGCTGGATGGCTATCAGCTTCTTCTTAGCCAAGTCAATGCCTGAATGAAGACGGTCGAGGTTACTCCTACACAGACAGAGAGAGACCAACAAGAGGCAATAAATAAACAGACACTTTACCGCCTTAGACACTCGTCCAGGTCATCTTATCCGCATGTAAGAGGATTTTGATTTTGGTGAACTAACTGTGATGAGTTCTGGCTACAAACCTGGAAAGAGAATCAAGGGCCTTGATGAAGTTGTCACTGTCACTCTCATCTTTCTCAGTGCTCTCCAGCAAGGCAGCAGTAGCATGCACCATGTCGCCGGCCAGGAAGCGATTCTTAAAGCCAAAGTGAACGCCGAATGTCTGGATGCGGATGTCTTTCATACTGATGGAGGAGGAAAAAAAGACACCATTATCATCGTAATCATTTCAGACTGCATGTCAATAAATGTATGCAAGTTTTAAAGCAAGTAAAGCTGTTTCCTCTTGAGTTCATTTCTAGATTTTTACCCATATTTATTGGAAGACTCCTCAATGACCTCCCGTAGATTCTCTTTGATCGAGATGTCCATAGAGTTGAATTTCTGCCTCACTTGCTTCAGAGGTAGCCTGTTAAAACAAAAGTAAGTAATTATGGCATTATTGTTTCACATCAAAGTCTATCAAATAAAAGTTAGTACTTCTGTTAAAACAGAACATTGATTTTGAGGAACTTTACCCCATGTCTGCGAGGAACTCCTGGAGTTTCTTTTGGCCATTTAATGTCCAAAGCTTGAAGTTGCACGACGTGTAACAGGAATTACAGATGCTCTCATAGAGTGACCAGTGCTGGTAGAGGGTCAGACGCAGGCTGAAGCAGAGAGTTAAGGGAAACTCAAAGGAGGAGGGAGAAAAAAAAAAGAGTTGCAAAGTTTGTGTGAGTGATTCATGCCACTATGACACTTGAAGGAAGGTATGTAGGAACAAAGCAGTGCTTTAAAGATCCATAATGACAAAGTTTTAAATTAAGGATACTCGTATTCAAAGGAGATCCTCATACAGTCGATGGAAAGAGAGTTCTCCTCATCCTCATTTCGATGGTTGTGCCGAGAAACATGCCGCTGCATTGTGGCGATGTCTGTTATGTACTTCATACTAAAAAAGGAACAAGAGGCACAGAAATAATACAGTTCATTTAAACAAACTGATACAAACAACAATAATGAAACCCTATGAATGCCTTTACTACAGCAGTGAGTCTGGACCATTTTGATTTATGTTTTCGAGAATCAGGTTTTTAAAATATTGGTGACATTCTTACTGTGTGATTTTATCATGAACCCACTGGTCGGTCAGCCCAATGACAGCCCACCTGCAAGGACAAAAACAGTTTTATATATTGAAAAAAAAAAACTGTAAATTGCGTCTATTGGGACAAAAATGCCATCACACAACTTACCAGAGCATGTCCTTGGTGTCTTTAGTCAGTACCCATGCCAGCTCAAAAAACATCAGTGCAGCCTAACAAAAGACAGAAATTGCACAATCAAAAAACATCTATAATTAATTTCAGGAACAACAGAATATGTAAACTTGTATTCAATATTCAGATAGGAGTTTAAGATATGTAAATCATCAAATTCATCTTGCATGTTCATGTAAAGGTTTCAAAAGTAAAGACGATTTGAAAACCATGTACTCACAGATGTCCCGTGATATTCATACTGCTCATAGTCAAACAGGATTTCCCTCCTGAGAAATAAGTAGAACATTAGTGTCAATTTAGAAGCTGTAATGTCTCTAACAAAAACATCAATAAAAATGCTTCACCTCCGTGCCTCCCATTCCCTCTTTGCTCGCTGTCTGTCAATCCTCCTCTCGACGGCCCCCTGTATTGACATGACATAAAGTCACACAATCATTAGTCAACATGCTTAGATTCATTTCAGTAGTGCATTCTCATTCTGTTAATACGTACTTCGTCAAATCTCCTCCGCTTTCCAGATGGCTCTGAGCCCTCATCACTCTCATTCCCAGAGTCACCTCCTTCCTCATCGTCATCATCCCGAAATATGTCATCATACGAAGGCACACCGAGGTCATCATCCTGTTTGATTAGCAGCTTTATCTGTGGATGAGAGAAAGTGCTCAACCAGTGCACAAGCTAATAAAAAGGTGGCACATACAAAACCAATATCATGTCCTTAGTTTGAGCTGAATTGATCATTATCCATTACCTGAGTGTCATTGTAGACGTTGACCACATCCACAGGCCGGTGAGTGTCACATATGAAGAAGATGGAATCATCATCCGGCTGCAGCATCTCAAGGAGGTCAACATTTGCCCCACAGTTGATGAGAACAAAGTACCGGAACTACAAACATGCCAGAATAGTACATTTAGTTTAGAGCGGCAGTTCTTCCTCTTTGTTCCCTCTGTCATTTAATCACATCTGATTCATCATACCTGCTCTTTGTGTTCTAGGAAGGCGGTGCCAAGGTCCTGCCAGCCTGTAACTGGCACAAGTGTGTACTGGACCTGGTCACAGTGGAACAATGCCTGGTAAAGAGACAAAAAAAGATTTAACATTTACTTTCCAACTTTACTCATCATTAGCCTATCAGGACAGGACTGGGAATTAAACCTGTTTGGAACTGTATAGAGATATCTGGAAGTATAAAAATAAATGTTTTCATCTATATGGACAGTAATTTGATCTCAAATGTGTATCTACAGGTTTCGCTGTGTGTCACTTTTAGTAATTGGGAACTACCTCACACTACACCATTCAGACTGGCTGGCTGATGTCTTTGTGTTTAGAGAAGACTAGATGCTCATTTAAGAGTAAATTCAACATTTTCTCTCAAAGCTCTGGGACCCATAAAAAGTTAATCATTCTGATTCTTTCTTATGGTTTTTATGTAAAAGACTTTCCATCCCTCTTCCCTTTTAAATCACTCCATTTCCATACTTTTAGTCAGCCTGCATCTCCCTGGTTGTTCAGTGTCTGTGTGTCTACACAACTGACAGGGCTATATAACAATCTGTGGAGCTGAACTGATCTTGCCTTCCTTGTGATTTTAACCACGAAACCAATACAGTGAAAAGCATATAAGAAAAGTGTAAATACAAGACACAACATTGGCAGCTTTTGTATCATCCCACTAACATCTTCAAGTCAACAAATCATAGGATTTAATTGCTTTATTCTATTATTTATTTAAAAGCACAATTATTGAGTTATTGTACAAAAAACTTAACTTATTAATAAAAGTTAAACTAAATATTGGTCTAATGACTGCTAACAGACCATGACACATCCATTACATTTATATATTACAGGGTCGGGCTAATGATAAAAGCCTTTCTGGTGCTAATGTTTGCATCTGATCTTACCTGAAGTATCTTACAGGCGCAGAGAGCGTCGATGTCTGAGGCCACCAGGAGAGCAACTCTCTAAAAAAAAAAAAGCAATGTAACGTTACGACAGATCGTATTTAGCTCAAGTTGCCAGCTTACATTAACGTTGTTCGTCTCAAAACGACAATAAAGACAGCACATATCCGGTAAGTCTGGTTAGCAAACAGTGCTCCGTGGCTATACGTAAGCTAATATAACACAAGTGGCTCAAATAACTCACCTGGTTGGCAACGACTTCGTAAAACTCCTTTCTTATGTCCGCGATGAACATTTTAAATCACGGTTAAAATGGAACAAACCCAGTGAAATGAGACTACAGTGGCATGAACAACAGGTTATTTTGTTTAGCTGTCAGGCACCGGGCTCTTCTCTGTGCCTTGTTGTTGGAAATCTGGCGCCAAATCCCCACGTCACTGCCATCCACCAATCACTGGCTGGGAAGTAACACATACGTCACACGCCCGGAGGCCACGCCCGCCACGGTGAGAAAACGAAGCTGCCTTTAAATAAAGAGCCGAAGAAGAACAACCTGCCAAAACACACTTTACAACACAGTTAATAAACAAAACTGCGCCACTGTATTTTATAAAACATGTGCTATGAGAAGAGAAGAAAGCACTACAGGACTTACAGTAATAATTACCTCCCTCAAAGCATTTACAAATCTTTAATATATCCCAGTGATGGAAAGTAAATTTACTCAAGTACAATTTCCATTTAAGGTACTTATATTGTTCTTAATTACATTTATTCTCACCTTTACCAGCTACATTAAAGTAATGGAAATTTGAACAACACCATCACTTTTTATGTAATTGAATATATGTTATTGTATATCTATGTTTAGTTTTTTATTATTACTTGGTTTATATTCTAATTGTATAATTTATATGGTTATTTGTATGGTTAATTTGGTAATTTCATTACCAATAATGAAATGTAAATTATTGTGTAATGACAATTCTTGAAATCTATTAATGCATTGCTATATATAATACATAATAAGAGTACTGTTCTGGTACTTTGCATATACTTCACTTGCAACAGAGTATTTGTACGCTGTTGCATTGCTGCTTTTACGCAAGAACTTAATTCAATTGCCTTTAAACATTGACCAAGGGGGACAACATGAAAATATAACTAAATACATGTTGAGATACAAATTTCTTAAGAGGGAATTAATCTTTTCAATCCTAACTTCAACCACTTCAACCAGCACTGTGAGATTTCTTCAATTTTCCCAGTTTAATCAGGATTAGGTGCTGTGGTGGATTAGAGATAAAAGAATGATTATTTTTATCAGAGGATTTACATGTTGTAACGTAAACAAGGGCAAGTTAGCCCACATCTTGAAATGTAAAAATGAAAAGATTGCTCTTTTTCTGCACACTATAATTCCAGCAACCCATAATCTCAGTAATGAAACTATACAAAATGTTGTTGCTATATCCAGACAAAAGCATCTTTTCTTATATAAATTTGTCAAAACAGGTGTCTGTAATGATCACACACACTCAAAAAACAGGACTGCAGACTCAAAAAAGAATATAAGCAAAGGACAGTGTGTATTGCAAGATTATTTAGAAACATCATTTAGTGTCACCAAAAGATTCATTAAAAGCATCACATGTACAATCAGCATGAGCGGATGCTATGTGGTCCTACAAGCCAAGGCAAATTATGATGAGAGTGACATAAATAAAGAAAACAGGCAAGTTTCAGAATAACCCTTCATATGACAATAGATGTGAGGGAGACCAGACATGATCAACAACCTGATACAGTATACATGTAGAGGAAATCACAGAAATGAAAAAAAATGGATGGAAATGTGGCAGTTTAACAGGAATGTGGAAGAAAATATGTCCCTCTTTAGCTGTGAAACATGCAGGATTTTATCAAAATGCAGCAGAGAACTTTTTTTTGTCTGAAAGAAACCCATGTGTCCACAAACATGATCCATATTTTCATGAAATAACATCATCACATTTAAGGTAAACAAATATTCATTCAAAATTCAAGTAAACGCCTACATGCCCCAAAATTAAATACACTTACACCTGTACATCATCTCATAAATACCTGTAACCCAACCAAGTAAATCAAGATATTACTTATGTAAAAAGTTTTTTCCATCTCTCGGCTTCTTTCTCTCTCTGTTTTACATGTTTCTACCCAGAAATTTTCACATTTGACTCCACCAGAAATAAAACTTACGGAAAATACTTTTTTGAGGTAAAGAAAGGCAGCATGCCACATTTAAACATCATGTAACTTAGTATTTTCCTAAATTGAATCTTATACACTGTAAAACAATAAAAAACAAAAACATGAAAGAGAGCATACACTGTGACATGCAGCATACACTTCATTCATTAACTAAGAGTAAGCAATGCAGTAAACAAAGGCACAATTCATGTTTTTTTCTGCCAAGTTTGGTCTGAAACCACTGTGATCCAGCTGCTTTAAGCTCAATCACAGCGACGAGCAAAAGTGCTTTGACCCCGCAAAACTTTGGCTGGTTTCATACATGAAGAGGTTTGGTTGTTTCTCCCTCCAAGAAACAGTCATTTCTACACACAATATGATATTCTTTCCAATGAAAAACCAGCCTCCAAACATTAACGAAAAGACAAAAAAGATCACAAAAAAAGTAAACACAAATCATAACTGAACCACAGTTCGTAGCTTTCAATATCTTCAATTTAAGTGGATGACCTGAAAAACAAACGCAACTTGCCAATGAAACTATTAATAGGATAGAAAACCTGACCAGCAGCAACACTGGGAGGCTAGCACCATCACCTGGAGAGGTTACAGTCCTGACCTCACTCAGGTTCATTGGAAAGATCTGGTTTCACCGTCACTCCAGAGGCCAACCCCCGCACACCGCGTCTCTCTGGTGAACATTCGCACTTTCAGACGTGTCGGCAGGGGCGGCAGGGGAGTGTACAGCAACGAAAAACAAACTTACAGTAAGCCTGAGACCACTGACATAGGAAAACATTTATCTCATAGTTCTTTTACAGTAATATTAACTCATGTTAATGGATGTGCTGTACAGTCAGAGTAGAGCAAAAATTGTGAGGAAAGACGAGAGGAGCTGCTACATCTGGGTGGTGTACTGAGGATTGGGCAAACAGAGAACCCTGTCCAGGTATCAGTCAAACAATCTGAATGGAAACATTCAAAATATAATATAGGAAGACGGAGAGAATTAAAGCACTCAGGACAAAGGCAGCAGAGCAGAACTGTGGAGATGAAGTGATGCTGACCGAGTGGTTTTCGTTTAACTGCTTTTCACATGAAGGTGCTTTCACAGAGGGGTGGGCCACATGTTGATGTTCACACTGGGATGATACAGATGCATCAAATTTCACCAAACAGCTAATTCTGTGGTAGCTTTTCCTTTAAATGATAAGTCTGGTAATATTCTGTATTTTTCCTTTCCTTTGCTTCCTTGTTATTGTCAACAAACCCAATGAAAAGAAGCATTCCTAAGTTTTATGTCTTAAGCAGGAATGCACAGGGTTTGGATAAGTGCCACAGACAGGGCTTGGACGTCAGAGAGCACTAACAGACAACTTTCTATGGAATTTGTTGACAATAAAAAAATATATACAATTATATCTGACTGTATGACTTTCTCGATGACTAATGATATATAACAGAGACTTATACCTTTATCACCCACCCCTTTAGAGATGACCAGCCCTCTTACTGTACTTTAGTTCTCCTGTTAAATTAAATACCAAAAGATGCAGATGATATAAGCTCAAAACTTGCTAATTATCTGGAACTTTCAACCTTTTCCTAGTCTTCTTCAGTGAGTCGAGCGCACAGCCTAAATTCAAACATTCAAACACATGACAGCAAGTGGTCGTGTACGGTGAAGAGACTGTAGGTTAAAAGACGTCTTTCTTAATCTTTATCCCAGCCAAATGCTGACTTGAATCATTTCAATGTTGCGATTGATCCTTCCACAAACAGGAGATGTTGTCTGTTTGTCTTCATTTAGTCTCTTGTCCAGGGTGCTTGTTGTTTAACATTAAGGTCTTAAGACCACACCTGAACTAGCTCTATTCACTGAAGACAACTTTGAAATGCAGTTGAAAATTCTCACTTGTTATTAAGTGGCATTTTTTCAGCTTGGGCTGAAACTAATAATTAATCCTAATTTATATTATACAAATAAGCATCAAATCTTTATATCCGAGATGCTGCAACCACAAAATGTTTGATGTTTTTGATAGATAAATGACAAGAAGGATTAATTAAAAGAGTTCTCACCTATCTGTCAACTAACTGATTCATCGCCTAATTATGCCAACTTTCTTCAATATATATTGTTTCCCAGAGGTCAGGAAAGAACATCCATGCCCAAACATCAAATATTGAATATTCTGCCTTAAGTCGTGACCCTGCTTGCTGAAAAAGTTGAAAGTTTACAAAACATTCACAAAATAGTGACCCTACAAGAGAAACTGTTTCACAGCAGCTGAGCCAGTGATTGATGGGCAGTAGACTATTAGTGCAGAGCTTGTGTGTAGTTGACCTGCTCAGCTGTTGTGAGTATTTAACATCTGTTATCTATAGGCACAATACACAGAGTGTGCAGGGCTGGGCCATACAGGAAATAATAAGTATTCACCAGGCCCTCCTGTATTGTCAAATGATGTGTGTTTAGGTTTAGGAAAATCCACACTTCAAGTTATTTTTGTGGTTGATGTTGTGTTTCAGAAACCATTCAGAAGAAATGTGTCATTTGTCGTTCCAGTTGAAAAAACAATGTGTCACCGAACAAAAAGATTTCTACAACAAACATGATTGACGATAAAGAATAAATATTGATATACTGCCCAGCCCTAAAGGTGTGAAACTAGATGATTACCATGTAACCCAGATGAAATGACACCAGTAAAGGTTATGATCCAGGTTCAGCTGTTCTACAGAGGCAGGATGTAGTTGGAGTTGGCCAGTTTGCGTTCCTGTGCGGCAGGAACAGTCTCTCTATGGCGCAGAGGTCTGTGGCAGTCGGGATCCTGAAGTGGAGGGTAGTGCTGTCTGTAACACAACCAGGCGAAGGTCTGACCCAGCAGAGACCCAACCAATACATCTACAGGAAAGAGAGAGAAGATAACACACACCTGATGAGATGTACATATGAGGGGTTTGATTTCACAACCTCACATTAGTTTAAAAGAATATTAACTCTAAGAAAGATTCAAAAGTACCAAAAATCATATTCACAGGTTAAAAGCATAATGTAAAACTTGAGACTATAGTGACATAGTGTCAGATATATTTGTATGGGCAGGCCATCATATCTGGATCTGCATTTCACATGTCAAGGTTTCAAACATTTGATCCAGCAATATTAATTTTATTTTGACGGTGTGCGTGAAATTGATGCAGCCTGTCGCTGAGCTCTCGCACCGTTCTACCAGAGCCTGAGATACAAACATTTCTTGAGACTAAATACTAATTCAACACACAGCCTTTCATGTTGACTGAAAATGTCTGTCTAATTATCAGACCAGGCTAGCAAGTAAGTTATGCTGATATTCCCTTATTTGACAGCGGAAATGTCAAATGGGTTTGTGTTTTTCACATTGTGCCATCTGAAGCATTTCTGTGACTCTGACCTTGCCAGTGGTGTTTGTAGTCGCAGGTTCTTGAGAGGGCAATCACTGCTGCGATGAGTAAAGGGGCGAGGAAGGCACACAGCCGCCATGCTCTGCCATGACCCGCTGCATTGAAGCAGCGCAGCTTTCCTGCGATGTATAGTGCCGTGAAACCCAATCCTGCAAAAGCAACTGAGACCGAAGAGGAAGGTGATCAGAGTCACAGGAACAGAGAAAACAACAAAGAGAAAGAGCCTGGATTAGAGACACTTTTCAGACTCATGCTGGAGGCTCTCTATCTTATACAACAAAATAAGAGCCTGCAGGCTTCAATACACTTACATACATCTATTTTCAGATGTATTAAATGCCTTCCTGCCCCACTTTGTGCATTTGTTTTTCTTCCTTATTGCCCCCTGATGAAAATGTACCAGCCACTGAGGCATAATAGAGCATAAAAGGCGCTTACAGGAAGAGTGTCCGCTGGGGAAGCTCTTTCTGCCCTCCATGACGACATCTGGGTCACCACTGCAGCGCAACTCCAGGTTCATCTGACCATCTGGGAAACAGCGATAGAAGAAGTCTGGTCGTGGCCTTAGGCCGGGACAAAAGCAGAGAAGACACATTTTTTTATCTGGTGTGGCACTGAGTAACATTATCATCGGATGTATTGTGATTACAATTTACCTGCCGACAACAAGTTTGATGGCGTTGGTGAAAACTCCGTTCAGCACCAGAGTCAAAGTCACAGCTGGATGAGAAGGAAACAACAGACATGTCAACTGGTTGATATTTTTGTTTTAAAGTGAAAAAAACGATGTTCATATCCAGGTTTCTTACCCAACGAGGCCTCCTTCAGATCTCCTCGCTCTGTCTTTTTTAGGAAGGTGAACACCAGGATTACAATCAGCGGGGTGAAAACCGCCACACTCTGATGCAGACAGACAAAGGGCAGAGAATAACAACTTCAATCTTTTCAGAAATTGTCTCTGTTGTACATGGAAAAACAAACCCATGTCAACATTTACCATAGTACTGCTTCATCAAAATAATATAAGAAACTTGTGAAGCACATTGTCAAGAAATTAAAAAAAATTCTGTTCATTTATTTTCAGTCATCCAGACCTGGAATTCCATGTCTTTGCAGGTTTTTCAAGACAGTACAATCTCTGGTTTACGTCCACCATGTCTGCCAAAATTATGTTCGTGATCAACAGCACTGCCTTTGAAAACCTGCTTTTTGCACCATGACACTTTTCACAAGTTTCTGACAAAAATAAAAGCTGTGATATTCACTGTGGCAGATTACCTCATCTGAAGCAACCGTCATATCTGCTAGTTGATTGTCAAACTATAATGAAACCAGTGTTGTATAGACGAAATGGGGATTTAATCCTAAAAGCATCGGATATGCTTAAGAGACAATAATGTGTAAAAAATAAAAAATGGTATTATCCTTTAAACACAGCAGGTGTTAAGGTAGTTCAGATTCTTTGTAGTGATTAATGTCAGAGATGAAATTAGAGGGCAAAAAATTAACTGAGAAAGTTATTATATTTATTAATTATGTTCTATTCCAATGCAAACATTTTACTTACAAACATAAGAGAGGTGGGCACGTGGTCTTTCTCCACACGATGGAATTTATACAACCACATCTCTTCTGGCTGGATCTCACGGTAGAAAGGAGGAAGCTGCTCTGTCACACTGCATAAACAAATAAAGAGAACTGAGTTTGTTTTCTCATTATTTACACACTACCTGTCATTTAAATTATGGCTCCATAAAGCAATGATGCGAATTACTGTAAATTAATTTGAATGTACTGACAGGAACACAACCAACAGAGCCATCCGGATGGAAACCTCCGACAGGAAACCACGAAGCAGCCTCCTCTTCATTTTGTTTCTTGGAGTGGACTTCAATCAACAGCAAACATCGTCACTCCACTTCCGCTGAACTTAACTGGGACAAGAAATAAGAAATAAAGAGCTTAGTGTTGGTTTATGCCAAATAATATGGATGCTGAAATGACATATACTGTGTAAATAACAACTATATATCATGTATATAAGCTACATTGCACCATTGCTCCCACGTCATTGCACTCCA
>JBAJHX010000076.1:17119735-17165889 GCA_037176925.1 Amniataba percoides
TTTGTGTTTATTTATTTAAATTTTTTCTATTTTTGTCAAGCATGAGAGTGCAAAATACCGAAGTCAAATTCCTTGTAAGTGTTCACGTACTTGGCAATAAAGCTAATTCTGATTCTGATTCTGAATTCTGATTCTGATTCTGACATGAATTACCATATACTGTGTGGCAAGTTTACATTAGAGGTTGTGGGTGTGCAAGTCGAGAAAACAAGTTTAAGAACTATATACTTTATGTGGATGTGTTTATAAAAACAGAACAAATATCTGCTCTCTGTAATCCTGATAAAGTGATTTTAAAATAAGATTCTTTGCACATCCTCCAGCAGCAGGCAGCTGAATCAGGCGCTTCTCAGTTTGAGGACAACAAAAAGAAAGGAGCACATTGATCAATACACGCCACATAATTGTACAAACACACTAAAGTACTGTGTCTCCTTCAGAGTCAAAAACAAATCACCTTGTCTGGGCACTTTTTTCTACTTTAAAAAAAGGTCCTCCATAGTTGTTTACAGTGATGCTGCCTCTTTAAACATTCCTGCTAATCATTAGGTTGTATTTGTCAAGATGGGATATAACCTGCATGTCACTGACCTGCAGAGACAGCCTGACTAACGTTGGATTTTTTAACACAATGCAATAATTCAACAATCGAGTGAAAAAACAGTAGCCAGTATTTGAACATAAACAAACTATTTTGATAGGGATCCTGCAAATTTGGTTATTAAAGAATTGTGACTGTGACAAAATGTCAAACAACTGATGATGCTGATGCGCTTGAATTTGCACATTTATACAGTAAAGAGAAAAACAACACAACAGTGCATCACTCATCCTTAAATCTGAGTCAGGCGCTCAAATAAATGTCATAAATTAATTTCTCAGTTAGCGTCATAGTCAAACATCAGAAGTGACCCTTTAGACAAAACTATCCAAAAGACGGAAATTAGGAAAATGTCTTCTTATCTACATCCTCAACACTTTTATTCTGAGTATGTGCTGAAATGCAAATGATGAGTATCTTTCAGTTTTTGTGCTGAAACCTGAAAGAGGCCAACATACTTCACCTGAGCTCCTCCTTAATTACTATTATATTATTTTAATTAAACACAACATGAAACCTGTTTTTCAAAATAACACTGATATCCAGCCTCCTCCATCACGATGCACAAGACGAACCAGAGGAACCACACAAGAGCTGCAGAAACAAGATGTTTGCAGGCTGAGCTAAGCTAACTAGCAACACATCTGTCAAACAAGACATCTGGGCCATTTCCGCGTTGTCAAGCACGGAAATGCCACTTCCGCTACTCACCTTAGGCAGGTATTATTTATCTCTCTGTCCTCATACAAACATGTTGAAATGGGTCAGGCCTCCACAGCCCTGATTGTGTCGGTGAAGTCGTGTTTTTGAGGACTTGAAGGAAACAGGGATGCCGTGGAGCAGGCGCGTGAAGGTAACGGAGAGCACGCGGCTACTTCTGCTCCAAGGTTTTCAAAATAAGAGCACGTTATCCAAGCGCAGACGTGTCATTAGGTAAAGGTATTTGTCTAAATAAATAAACAAATCCTACTTTTATACAGTCAGTAGGTGAAAGTGAATTTTATCAGAGGTGGAAGGAGTACCTCGATTTTGTTCTTAAGTAAAAACAGTAATACCACAGTGCTGAAATACTCAAAATGAACTTAAAGTACCAAAATTAAAAATACTCATAATGCAGAATAATAAATGTTATATTACTTTAATGTTAATGCTGAAAATGAAACTTATGTCAAATATTTTTCGAGAACTTTTACATACAGCATTCCTTTGAGAATAAAATTATTCATTATTGTAATTAACTCTACTGGTTAGATTAAACAATCTCACCATTTGAGCATAAGGATACGAGATGAATTTGCGTATCTATATTTTTCTGTTTTTCTGTTTTATTTAGATCAACCTGACAAAAACAGGGTGTGTGTGTTTGTGAATTTGAAAATGTGAAAACTGTAATGCTTCATAAACCGGAAATGACTTTGTGGGTGATTTTATCCGCCTTGACACGTGGATGCAAGAAGCCACGTCACGTCATAAATTGCCATCTAGAGGTTAAACCGGTGATTTCTTCCCCTCCCATCAAAAATCAGCTACACGTAGCCTTTTCCACTGTTACTCATACAGTTGCTTTATTTCTAATTCTGGTGCATGTGTGAATGGCTTAAAAGTGCAGGAAAATCCGTGCAAATTGGAAAGTGGGCTGTAAATTTCACCCACTAATAAGCTGCTAAAGAGGGAAATATTGTTTTTGTTTTTTAACCAAAATAAGATAAGATAAAGTTTTTTATTATGTATTTTATAAGTAGTTGCTTTGTAGATTCAGATTAATTAAAACATATAAATAAATACATTATTTTATATTATTAGAGTTTAAGATGAATTGATTCCCAGGGTGAAATTCATGTTCATTCATGTTGTTTGAGAGACACTCTCAGATCCCCTCACAGCATTCAGTACCGTTATTTTGGTGAAGGCAACAAGTGCACCAATCCCTGGTTGGTTTTAGTACCACTGAGCTCTCAAATGGGCATTCATCTTTGAAATGAGAGGTTTATGCACTGCAACCCTGCTATAATATCCGTCTCTATGTAATTGTCGAAGGACTAACTCTTGCTTACAGTCTGATCACATTCTAGATGACATTCTCAGTCACCAAAGGAAGACTTGCTCCTCATTTTTTTCTTTATATATTGTACAAATACACAAGCATCATGCTTGTGAAATGTTGCTGACCTAAATTTCCGACCCTACTTACTTACGTCTTTCTCATAGATCCAGCTGCAGATGTTACATACAGATATTCCCATAATTTTAGTAAAAATATTTGACAATACACCCCAAAACCATAATGGTGTATCTGACTGGTAAGCATATGGTAAAATTCGAATAATAGTTTTCCATATTTCTATCATACTTAACCAAGGAGGTCAATATCTATATGGTGTGGTGGAGTATATGGTTCACAGTTTTCTCAAATTCTTTTTTAAAAAAATCCCACACAGTGACAGTGTTTCACTGAGACAGAGTACAGCTTTATTAAAGTCAAACTTCAGGCATGTCTGAACTCTTCAAACTCAACTTTAGAATGAAAAAGGACAGAATCAATATTCTCAAATAAAAAGACAGTCATGTACAAAAAGAGTGTCGTCTCAACAGTCACACACATTTAGAAGCAGAATTGTACAGGCAAAAAGAGCACGCCACAGTAACATGAGTCTATGCAAGTTCAATGCAAACTATTTACAGGTTCTTCAACAATATGCAGTATGCAGTAACACAGGTTGAACAGTAATCAACATGGTATTTTGTGTTCATCCACGTTTTAATTGAAGCAACACCAAGAGTGATAGATATGATCCCAGTTAGAGTTACTGTAAGTATTTTTACTACAAGTAAAAAGAGATGAGTGCTTATGAAGGTGAATTTATTTATTCATTTATTCCAACACTATTTCCCCTCTGACAGCATGTCAAATAAGAACTTAATGACAGTCGGCAACATTGCACAAAAACCAAAAGACATCACAGTGAACTGAAATATATCCTTTGACAAAAAAGGGGGGTGGTCCATCCTAAATTTAATTGTGTTTGTATATTTATAAAAAAAAGCAAAGTCCTGGACACTTAGAAAATCCTCCTCAGGCATATTTAAGGGTCACTTAAATGAGAACAAACATGCTGTCTCTGAACTAAAAATGTGGGCACTACCATGAGAATAAACCAACGAAACATACACAACAAATAGTATTTTAAGTAAATGAAATGATGCACGCTGGGACACTTAAATTAGGCATACATAATACTGCTGCTGCATCAGCTGCGAAGGGTAGAAGAGGACAAACTGGCACAAAGTAATACATGATCATGCGATCTGCAGGTGCAAAAACATAAAGGCCGTTGCACAATCTCTACGCAATATGGTTAAAAAAAAGGGAAAAAAAGAGAGAGCACGAAAAAAACCCAAACATTGGCATTAAAATCAGGCATTTTAAGACTCTGCGACTGAATACAGAAGTGGATTAAACCAGTGTCTGATGTTGGAAGCATGCATTTCAGCTTAACAAGTCACCTTGAAAAGAAAAGACTTCAGGCTTTTAGACCAGTTATATGATCACAAATCATCAGTCAGACATTTTTTTCTGAAGCCACAAACACAAAAGTCACGGATGCCTCCTCTCTGATAATCACATGTGCGAATCACCTGTAAAAAAAAGAACCAAAAAAAAAAACAATAAATAAAAAAAATAATAAAATTCAAGTTTAGACACGCAGACCGTTTTGAGTATGTGAGTGCTTTAATGATGCACCTACCTGATACTGAATAAGTACTGAAATGGCCAAATTCCTACAGCAAGCTACTGAGCAAAAATATGCCTCTATATGCGAAGACTTTGGCAAATTTGGGAGCAGTACTTAAGCACACAAGAAATCAGCGAGTTTTTCAGAAATCTGTGAAAAATTGCAGGAAAAAGGCTTCCTAAAAGAGTTGGCAATATCCAAAAGAATAAAAGAAAAAGAGGGGCTATTGAATGCGGATGAGTGTGAATATTTAATCTGATAAATCTGTGCTTGCACCATATCTATCATGGAGCTGATCGTGGTTCAACTTCCAAATGTTCAGTGAAGTATGAAACAACAGTCAGTCATTCCCGAAGAAACACGAGCTGTTCCATGTCTGATATGAGTATTATGAGTAACCTTACCTCTCGGGTTTCACATAGCTGCATTCAATAGCTCATTTCTTTTTTTCTTTAGTATTTACACTCTGCTGGCAGTTCATTAGATACACCATGTTAAAACTAATACAGCCTAAAACAACAATTCTGTAATAAATCCTCATTCATGGGGATCGTAATGTTTAGTTTTACTTAAAACTTTGTCAGAGAGGTGTTGATTTGACCATGTGATCAGGTTGGAGGTTGAAGTTTAGACATACGTTTCTGTATAACAATGCACTATAAAGTGCAACCTCCAAAACAGCCAAATGAACACCTCTAAAACACTTTCAAGTTTATTTTAGTTTATGATTCACAAAGGAGATTCACTGCAGGTCTGTTGCATTAGCCTGCATTAGTTTTAACTGGGTATAACTAACAAGCTGGCAGCTGAGTGTATGTAGTCTGTCCATTTGAAAAGATCCCAAATGAACTGAAATGATTTGGAAACATTGGCACCATTGAACCCTGTGGCTCGACTTTTAACACTGACCTCGTGAGGAGGCTTAAAAAAACAAAACAAAACAGACAAACAAAAAAACCCTGACTTTCTTTTAAGGGCAAAAAACACACGCAAACAAACAGTGATGTTACCGGGTAGAATCTCAAGCAAAAAGGCTGAGGCAAGATTACAGATCAACTTCCTCCTGTGATGATCACTTCAGTCCAGGCTGGGAAAAAGAAAAAAAAAGCACAAGAACTGCTCTGAAACTGAAACTTTACATTCCTATACTGAACTGCTTCACACTGCTTTTAACACCAATTACAGTGAGTCACGATACAGGTGGATGAGCAGTGGCTGTTACCAAATGTGGAATCATTACACCAAATGTAAAAAAAAAAATCAAAAATGTATGCAATGACTAAATACAGATATATCATGTAAAAGTCCCCGTGTTATTTTTTTTTAATAGTCTATTTCACTTACACCTAGTGGAGAGGGAGACAAATTACTGCACTGGTGTTTGAAAAAGAAATTGGTATAAAATGTGGTGCAATAAATACAAAAAATTTGGATTTGACAGATGAGCGATTAAAAACACTGTACAGAAGTTTGTATTGTACATTATACTGGACTGGACAGTTGTTATACCATTACGTCTTTATATAAAGCCCAGCCTTGAGGATGTTTCTCCAGGTGGAAAACGAAGAAGAGCCTCTACAGAACACCGAGGAATTTTTTTGTACAAAGCTGGACTGGCAGTCATTCTTACTTGTGCCAAAAAGAACAAGAAAAAAAACTTTTAGGCCACTTTCCTCAAAAAAAAAAAAAAAAAAAGAAAAAAGAAAAACCAAAAACACGCCCAGCACCCTCTACATTTCTGACCGAGAGGGAAAAAAGTTACAACACAGTTTAAATTCCGACGTTACTACAAGAAGAGGTATCCATTTTGAAACACTTGTCTTATGTTCGTTTAATATACATTTCTGTATATGTATGACCTAGCTAAATTGTGTGACGACAAGCTGTGTAAAAGTGCTTTTCAGAAAAAAGTTTGGCAAAAATAAACAAAAAAGTAAACAAACAAACAAAAAACCTGAAAAGAAAAAAAAAAATCAAAACAAGCATCAAAGCCGTCACAGTACACGACGTTACTGAAATGGACTGCATCTGGGCAGTAGTTCCTACAGCCAGAGTCAAACTTAAGGCTGATTAACAATACTTTAAGACAGCACCAGTGATCACAAGCTGAGCCCCTCCGTCTACATACAAATAACAGTAAAAGCTCGGAGGAAAAATGTCTGAAATGAACGTTACCGGAAAAAAGAAAATAAAAAGGATCTGTCTTGTTGTTTAAAAAAGCGTTTCCTCCTTCCAGGAACAACCAGAGAGGCGAGGCTACGTCCCTCCTGATCTTTAAGTACTTTACAATATTATGAGCCAATTATGTACACAATGGTGAGTGAGACTGGTAATATGAAAATCACAAGTACTTCTGTAATGTCATACCATTACACTATATACCATTATATTTCACCTTAATAGGACTATTTTCACAAGGAGGTCTGCGTAATGCTTAACACCTAAACAAACATAATACACCACTCACCGAGATGAAGTGAGAGAATCTGTCTGTAAACATTAACAAACATAGATACTGTATATAATTATATTCATCTATACCGATAAGTATATTAAAACCATGTCTAAGGAAGGTTGGAATGTAGTGTGTTCCTGAAAAAAATTGCACCAAAAAAAAAAAAAAAAAAATCGGTCATTTCCTTCCCTCCCTTTCCTCCGAGAAGAAGAGGAAGAAGAGATAAATACGATGACGGGTCACATCGGGAGTGATAATCGGTTGTGGAGGAGGAGAAACGGCTGGCTCATCTCCGTGCAGCCACGGCGTACAGCAGGTAAACGAGGGGAGGAGCAGCGTGGTGGTGGGGGGTGTGTGTGTGGGGGCGGTGGTTGAGAGGTTCAGCTTCACTTCTCCTCCTCATCACTCTACCTCTCCCTCCACCTCACTCGTCGAGTTCTTCAAAGTGCCGTTTACAGACAACGCGACAACACTGAAAATTTCCACAGCTGTAAAAATTTTTTAAAAAAGAAACATAATGAGGTGGTGGTCTGGGCCCTCCGGTGGGCGGAGGCGAGCTGTAGAGAGCGTTAGTGGTGGTGTTTTATGACAAGAGGGGAGGAAAAACGATGACACTTCCCCCGCCGACACTCCAGTCACCACAAACGGCATCAAGGTGTTCATCGGTGTACCTTGTCTCTAAAAAGGGGCTGTCGTACTGGTCACACTGTATTCCCTTTCATAGCGCGCTGCTTCAGATCAGAGGTGGATCGGAGCCCAGGAGGCCAACGGGAGCGCACTTACTTTACAGGGAATGAGGTATTAAAGGAGCAGCGGGTGTCACTCTGTGGCCGGCTGGCCCGGCTCCGGCTCCGGTTCCTCTTTGACACTGATGGGGCTCAGGGCGGACTGGCGCGACTGGGTCGAGTCAGATTCCAGGGGACTGTCAGGGTTGTGATTGGAGCAACAGGGGCGGCCATCGAGAGAGGAGTTGGTGAGCGCCCCCGCCTCGTGATCATGGCAGAACGAGCGAGGGCAGAAGTCACAGAGGGATGAAGCTGCTGCGCCGCAAATGCTGCAGTCGTGCCATGGACATTCCCAACGACCTGCAGACAGAAAGAGAGATCATTAATGAGAACGAGCAGTGGTTTGAATTCACTAAGGGTCTAAAGGCAAATCTTAGGAGTCGTGAGATGATTAACAGCATAAAGACAGAATAAAATGCACTTTCTTGCTTCAAAAAGGTTTTTTCAGACGTGCTCTAATCTTTTGTCTCGTGTGAATTACTGTATAATTGTACCTCTTTAGGGAAAAAAAGAAATACAAGGGATGTTGCTCAAAATATGCAACCAGTGAGAGGTCACACTTCAGAGAATATTTTGTTTGAAGGTGTCATAAATCAAAAATATAATACAATGTAATATACACTACAGGTTACACTATACTAATAATATACAGTATTTGGAAATGACCGTTTTAAAATGTCATAATTACAAAGTATTTGTTGCAAAGATATTATGATGCCAGCAATGCCAGTTATCTGCCAGCCGCTTTTAAAAGTTACTTAAAAAAGGCTCAGTTTACTCACCACCAACACAGTGAGGATGTAAGGAATTTTATGATCAAACCACTGAAAAATGTCTTTCAAAAGATCCAACAGAAATATGCTTTTAGAAATGAAAAATACTTGAAGAACAAAAAGACAGGAACGCTGAATTTTTTTTTGTTGCAATATCTCAGTTTTTTCAAGACTTTCCTCTAATATGAATTAGAGGATAAATTGACTATGCAAAAAGTGACTCAGAACCAGGCACTGCAAGTACACTTGGCCTGTTTTTGGGGAATCACAAACCAAAAGTTTTGCATATTCATGGGTTAGGAATCAAGGCTGAATAGGTGCTAATAAAATATTGTTTTTTTGTTTGTCGGCACTATCTCAGAGTATCACTGCAGGTACGTTAAGCTGCTGAAATGACTGGGTTTGTACTTACCATACGGCGGCTTGGTGAGGTTGAGACACAGGAGGTGGTATGCTTTCGGACAGTCCTTTCTGTCGCACATCACCAGCTCCCCTCCCTCTCCGCAGCAAAAACAGAAGTATTCGTGTGTGTGCTTGCCCTCCGGCCGCAGCTTCCGCTTCTTCGGCTTCAGCTTGGCGTTCCTGGCCTTTTCCTCTTTCTCCATCACCACAGCACTCTGGAGGAAACATTACAAAAAAGACGAAATGGTGTCAAACACAAAGGCAGGGCTGTTCTAGAACTGGCTTCGTGTCGACGAGAGGTGAAAGTCCTCACCGTCGGCTGCACCCCGAGGAATCCAGAGCAGTTGTCTGATCCGCAGTGACAAGACGTTCTCCTGTTGCCCACACAGTGCAGGTTGTAGTTGAACGTCAGCTCCGTGTCTGCGGGGGGACAAGAGTCACATCAAACCTGTCCAACTGTGCGAGTAACGTGAATGTAGGAATGTGACAGAATAAATGTGAGCACGTGTTTCCATGTGAACTCACCAGCCTCGATATCACAGAGGGCGAAGAGTCCGATGCGAACGTCTCCGTTCACCGTCCACTTCTGTGTTTCACAGTTTGGGCTGCAGCTGTGGTTCATAAACCGAGACGAGTTTCCTTTCGGGCCGGCATCGATCACGCGATCCTACGAAGAAAAACACACGAGGGTTTAGAGAGGTGCTTAGTGAAAGCCTCTCCTCTGAAAAATGTTTCAGTGTTTATCAGTGTCACTGATGTTACCTTGGTGAGGGTGAGCATGTAGAAGTTTGTCACGTGATTTTCATGGGCGCGTTTGATTCGCTGCTGGCACTCCTCTGAGTCTATCACCTCTCCCACATACTCCGTCACGAAGTCACCCTTGAGAAAAAGAGCAAACTTGACATTTTTACATTGTTTTCACACAGACTTGTTTAAAATTACAATTACAGTTAGTGTGATGGGCAGGGACATTTTAAACTGAAGGTCTGATCATCAGGTCATCAGCTATTTGACTGGCTGAGTAATGTTAATTTCCAATTTCAAAGACAATCAACACGGAAACGTTTTGTGTCTTGTCGTGTCAGGAATGTGAAAGAACATACAAAACTGGCAGTGATATAAAAGCCAGGCCCCTCATCTCGCTTTCTGCCAGTCTCCATTGTCTCTATTTGACAGGCCTTGGTTTGGATGAGCATATTTCTCACTTTTGCTTCCTTTCATACAAGCTTAGATATTGTAGCTGCCCTGATGATGCTTTAATAATTTGAATCTACCTTAAAATACTTGAATGTTGTTCTATTACATTAGTAATCCGATGATTCTTGTCAGTGGTCCAAGTGTCCCGTAAACCCTGACTCCTAGTGACGGTAATACAACACACTGACGCAAATCTTGACCTGGTCACAGTTGCCCAATCTGCAGTTCCTGATTTTGTAGTCGCAGGGACTTTGTTCTTGGCACAATTTGTTATTCCCTTTGTTAGACATTCTCAGTTGATATTTGATATCAAATTTACCTTTTAAATGTATGTGTTATTATATTGTAGGAAGCTGATTACGACAAACAATCAGGTTATCGCTGATTTGGAACCGGCTAAGTTCACATTTAAGAAGAAAGTAAATTGATTATTTAAGTTGGAAGGATTGCATGTTTAGCTCAACACCCACCTTCCTGAGAGCCTGGTTGGTCCTGAGGCCCCAGCCACGTCCTTCTGTCTTTATCACTTCTGTCTCTGCATACAGCCGCTTGGTGAAACACTGGTTCTCACAGCTGTCTCCCGCAGGACACACCTGAGTACAACAAAGAGTTACAGAGGTGTCATTTCTTACGACTGTCCGCTGCTTTTGTTGTTTAAGAAATCAGATAAATGAACAATAAATTGCACACTTACCTGTGGATGACACTCATACTGCAGCATGCGGTTAAGACACTGGGAGTGGAGGCTGCATGGATGCTCGTCTGTTGGTCTGCAGTTGCATCGTGGGATTTCTGACAGGTCAGCTACGTGCATCTGAACTTTGCCAACTGGTTTGTTGGACTGATACGGGAAAGCACAACATCCACAGAGTAAGTCTTAACAGTGACAACACTTTTTGGGCCATTTGTCTCACGTGAGATATTAGAATGACTGTACCTTAATGAATTTGTAGGGTGGAGGTTTGCGAGAGTTGCGCTCCTGCTCTAGAGCCTCCCTGCTCTCCCTCTGTGCCTTGAGCTCCTGAAACCGCCGGGCTGCTTCTTCCAGAGCTAAAACACACCATCAATTTCTCAGGAATTCATCCTTTGTAAAACTTCAAAAAGGTTAAAATCATAATGGACTTGTCTAAAGAATAGGCAGAATCTTTCCATGAGCAACTTACCTTTCTTGAAGGTTTTGTTGATATTGATCTGCCCCGTGACGAAGTTCTTGTCATTCTCCACGTAAGGGAAGACGCGGCCCTGGTTGATCCAGTAGTAGTCATGGGAGCCAAAGAAGAAGACGGGGAAGTCACCGATGTCATGGCGAAGGCTCTGGATGTTTGATGGCACCAAGCGGGGGTTGCAGATCTCCGCTGGCCACCACCTGTAAGGGAACGCGACAGGAATATTATTCAATGAGACAGAGATGAAGAGGAGGGAGAAAAGTGTGGATAGAGAGAAGAGTGTGGTAACAACAAAATAATAAAACATCTAACCTAAAATTACAATAACCGCAGGACAGTGTCACACCTGCACCAAACATTTATTTTGCTTCTCATTCTTTGTTTCATGTAAATGATTATTCTAAAGAATTTGTTTCCAAAACCGTTTACTCAAGCTTCTGCAAAATCACAGGTCACTGACTTATAGGATCTACATGCCTGGCTGATAGAAATGCTCTTTTCTTAAATGGAGGAGACATTATTTGCATACTGATGCTTTAATATAGTTCCTTGCCTGCAGACTATGAATTGTAGCATCGATCATGACTCACAGTTAGTAGGAAAGGAAAAGACTGTTGCTGTGCTCAGCTCAATGTTTCCTGAATACCTGCAGCTATATCATCACATCCTGTTTCAGTGTGAGGTGTGGCGAGTGTAGCACTGAGCTTAAAGGATAATACTGGTGATGTTCTATAGTTTTCTTAATGTCACCTTATACTATGAAAAGCAACACCAACAAAATGTTTGTTGTGCTGTTCTCAGCCCATTTCTTTGTACATGAATCCATTTCTTTCTACATGAATCTTTCCAAAATGGGTCATAGGTATACATCTTTACTTTTAATAATTTACATCTGGGCATCAGGGTTTATGTAAAAGACAGCACATAGTGCATTAGGGACCATTGTCAGTGGCACAGTACTGGGTTTTTAAATCAGACCTTTTAGTTTTGGACAACAATGCAAGTCATGGCACAGACGAAGAAAATATCTCAGGCCTTGACTACACAGGAAATACTTGTTAGTAGGATACAGTCACTGTTAGTTTTGTACTTTCCATGTGATTTTTGGGTGAAAAAAAATGACAGAATATCACCAGACTTATCCTTTAAATGGATCCATACCATGAAATGACAGTTGCACAACCCTCAGCAGTCTATAATCACTCTCTCTGCGTACCTGTAGTTGCCCAGTTTGACCCAGACAATTTGTTTGTAGTGAGGTTTCTTCCCTGCTCTGCAATCACTGCAGGACCACGCCCCCTCCGGCATCTCTATCTCCAGACACTCCGGGTGGAAGGAAGCCGGGCATGAGTCGCAGCACAGCAACTTGCCTCCTACATTTGTATGGATGTACACAAGTGTGCGTGATTGTGTGTGGGTGTGTGTGTGTTTATGTGTGTGTGTGTGCATGCGTTGTGGGAAATTGGTATGCAAAGAGAGGAGGAGTGTATGATTAGGTGATGCACCTTAAAAACCTGGACAAACTCTGAATCTCATTTGCAGACAAGCTTAAGAGAAGTATGAATATTACAGATTCAGCACATTGTTGTGCTTTTCCAACATCTAGTGAGATGTATAAAATAGTATCGCTGTAGGGAAAACAACTCCCATAATAATGTCTGGTCATTAATCTCAAATGAAAAACAAAAGCCAGGAGCTTTGTGCTCGATGAAGGGCCTTGTGTTGGAAACTCCTGCACGGTTTTCTCAGGTATGTTATAACTTTTACGGGATCATTCACAGCGTGTCTGGCAATCAGATTCAGAGCACTGTACCAAGACCAGTCTATGGGAAACACATGCAGCAGCACAGGAATAAAAACAGCCAGCAAGTTAACAATGAATCAGGGTTAAAGTCAAATAACAAATTATTGGCAAAAAGCAGGCATGCAGTCCTGCCAGTAAAGCAAACGTTTCTCATCACACATCCTGCACAGACCATCTTGCATGGAATCATGTATATATTTCATATGATTTATGATTTGTTTTCATTTTAAAGGAATGTAGCACTACCATGAACTTCAAAAACAGTAATTTCCCTGTTCTTACACTTTGGAAGTCATCTTTGCGTAACTATAATCAAATCTAGTCCAGATTAGGATTATATTCCATCCAAGACAGGTCAAAGCTCAAGAGGATGAGGTGAGCCAAAATTTCATTTCCCCTGAAAATATTTCAGTCAAAAATAAAACTTAGTTGCAGTCAGCATAAAAGAGGCGAGGCTTGGACAAGGCCTTTCAAATCAAAAACAAGCCCAGAGTGCTGAAGCAGAGAAGCAGTGTGCTTCCAGCAGCGAGAAGATCCACAAACAGCAGACGGAAGCGGAGCTGATCCAGAGCATCCTGTATCAGGGCTTCACAGCTATTTAACCACCAGAGGTTTGAAGACCAATTTTACTTGGTGAAAATAAAAGAACTTTTGATTACTCTTGTTTGGAACAACTTGAGAGTAGTATATTAACCCAGATTGCCTGTTGCATGCACAGCAAGAACCAATCTCACAATGGGCCTTGTGCAAGAACCACTAATACCAACAGATTTGTCGCACATACAAGCGAATTAAGAGAGCTTTACCTGTACTAGATACCAACAAATGCCTACCAGATGTGTTGTACATGTTGTGTACAGGTTTGTCTTTCACTTTCAGAATCATATGAGACTTGTTCTTTAAAGAGTTTGTGATTTAACTGATGTATATTACAAAATCTGCTGCAGCCAACAGTTTAAAATCCCCTCCAATCTTAAAATGTGGTCCACTTCCCTTTAGCAAGATGTTTTTTTGTATCTTACGTCATGTGAAACTGAAAATCATTTTTTTTTATGCTGAGGTTCATATTTCATGTTGGGAGCACACATGCTGTGATTCTTAACTCACTTCCGATGGGATGTCACACTCAACGCCAACAGCAGCAGCAGGGGTTATATGACCACCTGTTGTCACACATGACCCTGGTCCTGTACTTTGTTCTTGTGACGACACCTGAGCACCTGCTGAAGGAGGCCATGGTAGCTGGAAGCTCAGAGAATAGGTAAGTAATTGAAATTTGGGTTTCGAATTTTTATCAGAACTTTCTTTATACCTGACTTAGCTCACTAGTATTATTTGAATTGAATCAGGTCATCTAATACCACTATTGAAGGTTTTTTTTGTGAATGAAAATTTGAAAACAGTGCGGAGCAAATAGCCTTGTAAAGCAATTTGGAGGCATGAGTTATATTGATGATGATGACGACGATGCAGACAACAGGTGACACTCATCAAATATAAATAAGCCTTTTTCACAGTGGACAGTTTAACCTGTCCAAGAGGGAAAAGCACAGTGATGGCCTCCTCCCCTTCAAGTGTCCCGGTACGCCATGACAGTTAGCCAGCATGCACAACGCAGGACACTGAAACTGAAGCAGTTGAGTTACATACAATTTATTTTCACCGGTACTTTTTCCTACTACGACACGTCAAAATGTCGCATTACAGCCAGTTTACAACAAGTTAATTGTGTTAAATCTGTCTCCTCATATAAAAGAAAGGTTTTTGGATAAGAATTCAAAACTGTTCTTGCAAGAGGCCCACTGTTGTCTGTTAATGTGTTAGGGAACTTGGCTGCGGTTACTTTGCGCCACTCTGCATTAAAATTAACTGCACGTTGAACCAGTTAATTAACTTTGCACCTCAAGGCTTGGAAATGAAAGATGCGTCCAAAAGGGAAACTAAATCAGAACGGGAGCAGGCACAGCACAAACACAGACCAGTGGGACAAAGGAGAAAGAGAAAAACTGTTCAGTTACCTTTCCCAACATTCTTTTTGGTAGCTGACGAAGGAGAGGGAATCATAGGTAATTTCAACTCAGCACGATTTGACTCAGTCAGAAGGTAGTGGGACTTATAGGCATATGAACTTAATATGGTGTCAGTAAGGTCTTGCACTAACAGCCCTACACAAGACACACAGGAAGAGACGGGGGTGAGCCGCAGTCAAACTTGAAAATTACCCAAAATTCACAAAAAAAAGAGCACAACACACACGCAAAGTCTCTCTCTCACACGCACGCACACAGAAGAAACAAGTAAAAAAAAGTTTGTCCCAACACAAAGAGGCCAAACAGTGCACTCAACTTATTGTTTAATAGGCAAACATCACATCTAAACTGGTTGAAAATCCTACAAGCATCCAGGCCAGATGGGATTATTTCAAGTGGAGTGCAGTGTGACAGCCTGGATCATTCTTGGTATAAGTATCGTGATGGAGAACAGACATTACATTTCACAGCACTCCTATAATGCCAAACATGGAACATGTAATATTAAAAGATAAAATGTCAAAACAATATTTAAACAAAGTAAGTGAGGTTCCAGGTGTCACCCATGAGTTGCTACTGAGCTCGCTGTGACTGCACCACAAAACTTTAATGATGGAGGCTGATCAGATCCAGTTGACGCTCCAGAGTGAAGTGCAAGTATAGAGAAATGATCTTGCTCTTTGTCATTAGACTGAAATTGTGATGAAATAAAGGCCTTATGCATTTGCCTGCTCCGTCTGTTCGGGGTTGATGAATGAATCGCTGCAGGAGAGGAAGGTTAGTGCGAACAGTAGTAAGAGCTCACCTCTGGCACACAGGAAGCACCAGCCCACGTTGACGGGGGAGGAGAGGAGGCCGTTCCTCTTGGCGCTGCCGTGGCTGCTGCAGATCATGATGTGATGGCTGAGGACGACGCTGCCTGCCGCCACGCAGGAGTCTCCAGTGTGATAAGCCACCGGACAGCGGATGCAACGCATCAGACGACCTGGATGGGAAGCAGAGGAGAATGAGACAAAACTCAGTGAGAGTGTATGACAAGTATAAAGTTTTTTTTTTCTTTCTGGACTGCTCACACTGTCGCACAAGTCAAGTAGCTGCAATACAATCCAGCACACAGAGAGCTGTTAGTTTTTATACAAAATTAGGTCAGATTCCCTTATGAGTTCCAGCTGTAATTAATGGAAGTCCTTTTTAATACTTTATTTGGTGGCTAAGGCAATCAAGACTTCAGACTTCAGTTGTTAAAATGTAGTTTTGTTATGACACTGAACATTCACACTTTGGACTTCAAACGGTCTACAGATTAAATACAGAGGGTTGTAAGATGTTAAACAGGGTTGAACAGATTAAACAAATAAGTTCTACTGTAAAAATATAAAGTTATTACTGGACTTTTCTCTTACATTTATGGGAAATATTTGATAATTTTACCTTTTTGGGACATAACTAGTTATCTAAATGACACCATCTCAGAAAATTTGTTGATATCTGAAACTAAATATGTTTTGGAACAACGGTACTGGACCTCTTACAGAATTTCTGAACTGCACAACCACAATCATTTCCTGTTGTATTGGATTAGCAATAAACTCGACTTACTAATAATTAGCATACTTACACATGTGTATATATATATAACATACTTCACTGAAGTCTTTGAGGGAATTTAAGAGATCATTTCCTCTCTGTGCATAAAAATGCATACTGCAGGTTGCAATAGTGTGGGTTTAAAGTTTTGTTTTTACTTGCTTGTCAGCTTTTCTTAGCTCCCTGTGTAGTATTCACAGTATGATTACAATCAGATACAAAGAGCATCAATCCTGCCTGGTGTCAAAAGCACAAACTGTACTTCATGGTGTAACAAACTTTTTCTACGTACAATTTTTAAAATCACAAGATACCAAAACTACTCCAAATACAGCACAGATCGTTCACTTTTATGATTTCCAGCAGGATAATGCAGCATATTCTTAAGACGTTTCAAGGAACATGGCAATTACTTTATTTTTTTGCCAACAGTCTGAAGCCTGTAGGTGCCTCTTAACTCCTACCAAATTAGAGCCCTTTTAGTTTGAAGAGGAACTGGATGTTCTTAGCAAGAACAAATATTCTGGAGTAAACACAGCCTAAGTACACAGCCAAGGTGCTCCTGCAGTATCACCTTTTGTCAGTCCTCTCTTTATAAAGCTCCCACAAATAAAATGTCTCATGTTGTTTTTGCATTTCTCCCTCACACATGATAGGGATGCCTTTTTTCCTACTGTTATTGGTCAAAAACATCAGTTAAATGTCAGCCTAAAATGTAATGGAAAATGAAAGTTTCTTTATTGATGCAGCTGTTTCACACTTTTGCTGATGTAGCTCATTGGCCCAGAGCTTCCACTGCAAACAAAGACTTATTGCAAAACAGGAAATCAGAGAAGGTGAAAAACAAAGCTGCTTCACCTTTGCTGGCTCGCTGCATGTCTCTCTCCAGGCAGCAGGTAGAGCAGATGTGTTGGGGGCAGCAGAAGCCTCCGCCCGAACTGCTGGTGGTGCCCGGTAGTTTGCGGACACAGTCCTCGTGGTAGTAACAACCACATCCGGACACAGAGCAGCGCGTCACCTCCCGGCCCGCTGTTTTACAGCTAAAACAAGGATGATTGCCTAGAAAAATAATTAAAAAAAGAGAGAGATGAGATAGTAAAAGAGCCAAACACAGCGGCACACAGCGACAGTGAAGCTGTGCTCTTATTCGCTCACCATTTCTACATTCCAAGCAGGTGAATCTGCCTTCAGGTAGGGAGGCCAGACCAAGACAGTCCAGGTGAAATTGTCTGTTGCAGTCACCTTCACAAACCACCAGACCCTCTCCATATACCTCGCAGATCTGCATACACACAGGAAGGTGGTCAGAACATCATACGACTTGAGAGCTGTCAGCGTTTAGAAGAAAGACGAACAGATGAATCACAAGCAGCACTGACCTGGCAGATGGTGTCTCTCTTGCCAGAGCTGCTGTCCTGACGGGACAAGCCGGAGTCCACAGACTGAGTATCTGAAGCATCTGCATCTGCTGCTGCCGGACTATCAAGACTCTTCCCAAACAAACCCTGTGAGATGACGACAGAAGAGTGTTGATGTGTTTTGTGTGAAGAAATCAAGACTTACAAAATAGGGTTGCGTAAAACTACTCTTTCAAGTGTATAGATGTCCAGACACAGTGTTATCAGGGCAACAAATGATTATTTTCATCAATTATTAATGTAACAAATATTTTCTTGATTGACTGATTAATGGTTTGGTACTTAAAAAATATAAATAAATTGACGATTTAAAAAAAAAAAAGTTCTGTTTATGAAAAAAGTGTAAATGAGACTTTGCCTTTGGGTGTATGTTTATACATATTTTCCTCTTTGTGCAGGGGGGTGTTTCCCTACAGCTGCCTACCTGTGGGTCATTGAGGCCTCTAGAGTCAGAATCAGAGGTGTCTCTGTATTGAGACGAAGCCATCTCCACATCCGTTGATGCTCTGCTACGTTTCTTGAGGGGCTTACAAGCATCTGAGATCTCACTGGCTCCTAGAGGATCACAGAGAGTGGCAATCAGAAAGGTGTATTTATACCACTTTATTAAATGTTCCAGTTACAGAGGTTTACGAGAGGCATTAAAGAACCTCCTACCTTTCTGGGAACCTGTCCTCAGTGTGGTCTCAGGAGCCATCTCAGCCTGTGAGGAGGTTGAACAATGAAGTTTAGGTTTTTGTGGTGGTAATTTTGTTTCAGGTGGTGGCAGATTAGTTGCAAATCTGGCAAAACTGTGGCATCACTAGGATGTTATACACCTTACAAGATGTTGCTGTTGCTGTACTTTCCCAATGTTGTAAAATCCTCTCTCATGTCATAAATCTTGAAATAAAGTCAAATTTAAACACACATTCAAGGTGCATTTTCAAGCTTTTTCAGCACCTTACAGCGGTGGTAAATTTGAACTTAACTCAAATTAACTTATTCATTTTCTTTTTTTCTTCACTATATGAAAGCTGACAGTGTCGAAGAAAAATACTGAAAACGTGCAGAGGGAAGAGTATGACATGCAAAAACTCTAGGGAGGATTCATACCTGTTCCTTTTTGGTTTTCTTCTTGGGGACGGGATCGCTGCCTCTCTCTGACTCAGACCTGCTCCTCACTGACCGCCGCTGCAGCTTCCTCTCTTGAGAGCCTGAAAACACAAAAAAATATTGAGCTGCCTGACTTTACATGTCAAGAATTCATTTAAAAAACACAGAATGCTTGTGTTTTACCAACCTTGTGGACTGCTGTGGGGTGATCCAGGAGAGGACGTTGTCTGCATTCCTCCATCCTCACTCCTTCGACTGGCAGGGGAGCCTCTCCTCTCTTCTCCCTCTCCCTCTCCTTCTCCCTCTTCCTCCCCTTCATCTACATCTTCATCCTCCTCAGGACTGGGCTCAGGTTTAGCTCTGCTGTCCTGCTGAAAGCATTGACATTTGAAATATCATCACAGAAGAACTCTGTCATGTGTCAATTTTTCTGTCTCTCTAAGTCACACAAACCTCAGGCGAACAGTATCCCAGGTCTTTCTGCCTGGCCTCCCTCTCCACTCTTTCCTCCTTCTCCTCTTCGTCTTTTTTCGGAGATGGAGCCGCTTTTTTCTGCAGGAGAGGCCAGTCACACTTTGTGATCTCCACATTCAGCCTCTTCATGGTGATGGAGAGAGGCAGCAGCTTTCTGGCGGCTGCTGTTTTCCAGGCTCTGACAGGTGGTGGCGAGTCCTGCTGTGGATCACAACCAGCGCTCTGTTTTGGGGAGCCAGTTTTACGTTGGTCCCCCCTCTGGTTCTTCTCTTCGTTTGAGGTCTGGGAGTTTGTGTTATCGTCTGTGTTTGAAACACTACACTGTCTGCGCGGGAGCTGCCTCCGTGGTGGCTGCTCTCTGTCTGGGGACTTCACTCCTCCGTCTTCCTTCTTACCAACCGAACCGCTGGAGCGACGGTTTCGTTTCTCAGCTCTGTTGCCGGGTTTCTTGCTGGGCGGGGCATCATTAGGGTCGGGGTCAACGTAGATGAAGGTGTAATTGTCGATTCTCTCCTGCCGCGTCATTGCGAAGGCATCCTCGGCGTGGCCCACACCCACCTCCCACTGGGAACGCTCCCGCTGAGGGATAGGCTTCAGAAGCTGGAGAAGGAAAAGATACAAACAACTTATGAACTTTATTTCTGGAGCCTATCTGATGGAGAACACTATCTTTATCATTAGCTTATTGTATTGACACTGGCATCCATGGTAAAAATGCTTTATAATGCAAAATAAAAAGAAATACATATATTTCTCATATTTAAAAAAAAAAATTTTAAAGGCCCTAATAACACAATGCAGAGGATAAACTACAGTGGAAAAAGTTTATCAATGAACTGTATAATATATAATATTTCCTCTCTAGTTCTGTATATAAATATACAAAATAAGGTATGTGAACAAGGATTAACATCAAATACATGCTTACTGCTAGAGATTTGCATCAGTCGCAATAGACTATCAATCAGGTTCTCCTTATATCTGTATTCTTGTGTGCATTCTTTCTCTGTCTACCTTTTATCTACCATCTATCTATCTGTCAAGCTATCTTAATCATTTAAACCTAAATCTTTACTCTAATAGACTGATGTTACTGAAGGTTAACTTCAATAATTCTTCTCCTGAAAATGCCAACATCTGAAAAAACATGGAACAATTCATTTTTATATCGTACCAGTCTGACCAAAGGTCTTTGATGCATTCATACATACTTTGTGTTTTTCTACAGGGTTTGTGGCCTTGCGCAGTGTCTCAGCTTGAAGGTCATCAAACTGTTGTTTCCCCTGGTACATGACTATCCTCTTCTCATGGATCCAGGCTCGCTCAGCAACGCTGCCAAAGAACTGGACGTGATATTCTCTGTGACCTGCACAGTGACAGAGAAAAGAAAACAAGACATGGCTTTAGTTGTGTCCTTGCACTTTTATACAGTTTTGGAAGAAACAGGCTTAAACCAGTTTATGCTGTTCTTTTATACGCATGTGCTCTTACCTCTGGTGTTGATTCGAGTGTGGACTTTCATCTGCGGGTCAGATGAGACCATGCAGGGCCACCAGGGATAGGTGCCCACCTTGGACCACACCAGATCTCCTATCACAAACTCCTTACAGAAGCCCGTCTCTTGGATCACTGATGGATGGTGGACCTTCGGAACCTAAACGTGAACATGAACGAATCACAGTCTGCTTTAAAAATCCAAACAGTGACAGGTGAGTTTACTCAAGGTCTGCATAGAGTTGAGCACAAAGAATTCAAACTGCTAACAAGAGAGAACAGTCATACTCTTGCCTTCGGCGTCTTTGGTTCAGTTTTAATAACGGTCTTCTGGGGCTTCTCTGTCTGGACCGGCGGTGTTTCTATCGGATGAGGTTGGATGTGGATGTCCTCTGTCTGGCCTGTGGTACCTGCCTGTGTCTGGCTCTGGTCCAGGCTCTGTTCCTGGACCTGCAGCCTCGCACTCTTTTTCCTCTTCTCCTTCTTCCTCTCATGTCTGCGCTGCATCTGAGCAGCCTCGGTCTTCTGAGACTCCTTCTGAAGATTAGATAATAGAAAAAGGACATCAGTTAACGGTTTTATTTTTTGCTTTTTTCCAACTAACAGAGCGTAAAAATGGATCTCTGTCTGCTGAAATCAAAGCCTCCTCAAATATCTGCTTCTTAAAGTAAACCAAGATGATTATAGTTCCATGTGACTGATTAGACTTCTGTTTAGTGTATGATGTCATTTTTCAGCCTTACTCTATGCTGCTGTTTGTATGTAAAAATGAAACATATACTCAATAAATCAACTGACAGAAAATTAAATCAGCCACAATTTGGATATTGGGTAAACTATTTAGGTCATTTTTCAAGAAAAAATAATTAAATGCTGGTTCCACTCTCTAAAATGTGTAGATATGCTGCTATTTATGGTCTTACATGATAAGAAAACTGAGTAATTTTGGGTTACAAACTACCAAAAGAAAGGAATCTAAGACATCAGCTGCAAGTTTCATTATTCTCTGTCATTTACTAGGCAGAACAATTGACTGATCAGAAGATAAAGTATTACATTTATCAATAGTTTGCCACAGTGATGTCTGTGTAATTCACACTTCTGCTTCCCTCTGAGTTTGGGAACAAAAATGCTTTTTGGAAAAAATGTAACTGCAGAAATGATCTACAATGGTTTTAGGTGTAATACTGCTGATTTTCAGACATTATTACAAACATACAGATATAAAAGCAAGTTTTCAAAAATAATATACATGCTTAGATAAAAACTGCAGTCCTCGAATTTTCATTATTTGCAGACAAGAAACAAAAAGCAAGGCCTCTGCTTACACCGATGAGGATCTTGAGACATGGTTAAAAGCTATCAAGTGAGCCTTGAATCAAGATTTTTTTTTTTTGTCCAAGGTCAAGAATGACAAAACTTTCATCCTCGAGCGGCTTATTGTATTGCCATAACAATATCTTATTTGTATTATAGAATTTAACTGCAAAATGAAAAAAACAATGTTTGATATTTCAGAGAAAAGCAAAAAAATACCCATTAAGTGTCCAAAAATTACAAAACAGAACCCAATTAGATGTCTTAAAACAGCTTGTATTGATTAATAAGAGCTTTATCTCTCATTTGAGAAGCTGGAAACAGAGCATGAGCAGGAAAAGTCACTAAAACGTCACAAAAATGAGTTTGTTGTTGCTTTCTTTCATCGACTAATTGGTGCTACAAATAATTTTGTTTTCAAAGTCATAATCTCAAAGATTTTCATTTCATTGTCTTGCATAACTCTCATGGCCATTTTTGATAACTGCAGGTGTGTTTTTGGAGTTCACTTGATTTTCAGTTTCAAGTTTCGTTGTCTGTAGTCACTGATATTTTCTTTGTTTGTTTTTGTTCAGCCATAATAACTATTTACTCGCTACCAGAGACAGGAAAAAACCCAGCATGCCAATTTACATACAGGCGGTTTGAAGAATGAGTCTGGTGCATTAAAAGCCTTGTTAAAAGTTTAACTGAGAGCCATTTGTGATTTTTCATGCTTTCATCAGTGGGCCATGCGCTTAATCACCATTCTGTTATCTCATTTGGCAAAAAGCAACTTAAACATTTATTTTAATGAAAATCTTTGTGAGTATAACTCTAACATTAACACATTTATTTCACAAAAACAGAAGATTATTCATTCCTTTCCTAAATGAAAAGCATCTGTGAAGTGAAAAATGTAAAAAGATATAAAAGACTACAGAGAACATGACCTCAGTCACAGATCCAGACCTGCGTGTGTTGCGTGTGTGTGTGTGAGTAGCTTTCATTACCTGCAGTTCTTGCAGCAGGTCTCCACACAGCGCAGATTCAAACAGCTCTTTTCCGTTCTGATACGTCTTTATGATCTTAAGCTTGATCTCTGGAGAGCTGGTTTTCTTCAGCACCCCACCAGGGGTGTTGGACGGGGCGTGGGAGGGCTGAGAAGAGGGGGTACTGTCCACGAGGGAGGGGGGAGGACTGGAGGAAGGCAGGTGTAACGGTGGAGGAGGGGGGAGAGTGTGGGTCATGATGTGAGGCGTCTGGGACAGGTGGTGCTGGGAGGGGAGGGGCGGCGGCGGGGGACTCTGTGGGTGCGGGTGGGTTTGTATGTGAGGCGGGTTTGAGTGGAAGTGGTGCGCGTGGTGGTGGTGATGGGGGTGATGATGGTGGTGGTGGAGGTGCGTGTGATGTGTGGGCAGAGGGGGAGACACGGGAGACAAAGGTCTCTCCTGGAGGCCGGGACCTCTCAGGACCGTCCCCTCCCCGGGCATGAGACCGTGGTCCCCGTAGCTCCGTATGGCCCCGTAGCCATTAGCCGAACCATTGGGGAACTGCGAGTACATGGAGAACTTGGTCTGCGACTCATACAGGCCAAGACCCGGCGGGTAGCCGTTGGAGACTTGTGACATGTCCTCCGAGGCCGACGGCGGGTAGGAAAACTCTGCATCGAGGGCAGCATCATAGGAGGGTCCACCATCCTCGCCCGGGTCACTGCCGGTGTCGCAGGTGCCTTCCTGTCTGATGTTGGCGGAGTCAATGAGCTGAGGGGGTTGCTGAATTGTATTTCCCATGATCCCTTGCATGAAAGAGAAGGAGAAATCCATTGTTGGGCTCCTGCATCCTTAACTGTCTTTTTCTTTGACTGGACCTGTTGACAGAGACACGTGCAATCAAATGAGACACAGGGAGGCTCTGATTAAGTGATTAACTGAACGACACACTGAGTTCTCGACGCGCTCAAACACTTTGTTCAAAAACATCTCATTTATCCTCTAAAGAATCCTGGGAAATGACAGAACATGTAGCACCACATCACAGATATCAAATCAAACCTTTTGGCCCCCTCTTTCCTGCTGCGGATTGTGTGAATCATTATGTATGTTTTGTGTCCAGGGGCAGTTCACATGGCAGCCTCATAATGTTTTGTCCAGAGTCCTAGTAACCGACCTGCACTCACATTAGAGGATCCATCCAGCCACTGGTTGTATGCCACTGGATTTATGGTGATTTCATGAAACATAAATGTATTTAGGAAAATGAAACATGCAGGCATAATATAATCTGATATTTTTAAACTAGCTTTGGACACAAGAAAGCTTTTTGGCTGAAACAGGGTAAGGTACAGGATCAGGCTGAATAATATATAAATGCAACATCCCCAGTTTGATTCCAGCCAGCGACCTTTGCTGCGGGTCATATTCTGTCTTTTCTGTCCATGTCTACAGTGTTAAAAGGCCCGATAAAGGGAAAAAAAGGAGAATGTAGTGCCTGCCCTTAGCATTTCATCTAACATTGTGCTGCAGTGGTGTGCATTTGCAAACAAAATAATTCCCACCAGCAGCTTGAGACCTTCAGGGGGTAATCCAGGCTTGATGCTTTATGAAGTCATAAGATATTATCTGACACACAGCGCAAAATCAAACATCAGCTCCTGAGTTCAATTACTTGTCCCTTCAGTCATATTACAAGTTCACTGTTTCCTGAATATCAAAAATGAATAATTGTCGATTTATTTAGTCTTAAATCCAAAGAGTAAACTGAATATCTTTAAAGCCCTGATCCTTTCCATTCATAAAGCAACTCATTTTTTGAGGTACTGAAATAATCTGTAGATTAATCGATAATGAAAAACGATTAGATAATTTCAAGCCGCTGTCTGAATGTTAGACACCGATGGACAATAAGTGACCAAACTCTCATCAAAACCACCAGCAATTAAGACATACTTGCTCACAGAGCAAGAACACAAACTCCAGGCTGCTTTTTCACCTGAATGAAGTTTTACAGTCTCTCGCAGCCATCAGTCACCAAAGTGTGGGACAAGCTGTGGATCATTTCACTGCTCCTAACCCCAACAACACAAACACACTGTGGCCTGCCACCACAAACAAAACAAACAACAACAAAAAAGAGCAGCTGTCAGAGTGTGCTTTTGCTGTGACACTTTTTAATATCTATCACCATCAATTAATCAGGTTAAAAGTGTTGCTCACGGCAGTAATCCAGAAACTGGGCTTTAATTTGGGCACAATCATAAAAGGCGGATAAAAGGTGATGTAAACATGCATGTGGTGTCAACCAGCTGCACATACGGACCTGTGGTGTTATTTAAAGGTTAATATTCAGAGTGGTGGAGATTAATACTTTTCTTATAACAGTGTGGTTCTGTTTAAAAAACGACACAGCAGACGCACACACACAACCCCCCCACAAATTATCTTTTCTGCGATGTTAGCTTGATGCTACCTGGCATCAAAAAAGGAGATGGTGGTGGTGTGTGAGTGAAGAGGGGGGAGGGTTGTATTTTAAAACAGATGTGAGCCAGCTACACAACAAAACACAACACCTGGGTGGAGATTTAACGATTTAGGAGACGTGACTAAACCTTTAAATGTGTTGGTTGTCCGCTTTCTTTTGTGCGTTTAACGTTAAAGGATTATAAAGAGGAGGAGGAAGCTAAGCTAAGCTAACAGTCAACTGCCAATATGGCTGCCTCTGCCCCTTTAAATCAAATTGTGATTAAAACCTCCATCCTCCATCACCGGCGGGCTGGAGGGAAGTGTGGCCGAAAAATAAGCTCTCTGCGCGGGATAAGCGAGGCAGCAGAGGAGGGTGGAGGTGGAGGTGGTGGTGGCTGTGTGTGAATGTGTGTTTGTTGTGTGTGTGTGTGTGTGTGTATGTGTGCAGGGAGGGGGGCACAACAACAACATGCATGAAGAGCTAAATGGCTAAAGAGAGAGAGAGAGAGAGAGAGAGGTGGCGAGGGGGGAGAAGAGAGGCATTTCTGGATGTCGAGATGCAGAGAAATAATAAATAACACACAAACCTAAAAGAAAATAAAGGCAAATACCTTCAGCGTGTCCCATTCTAAACACATACACCAGCCAGCAGCGCTTCCTCGTTTAATGTATAAGAAAAAATAAAATGGAAAAAAAATCCTGTAACAGAGATTTGTTTTTCAAAAAAAAGCGCAGGCCCCTCTTTTTCTTTTTTTTTCTTCTTTTTTTCGTTTTAACGCAATTCTCCACAGCGAGGAGGAAGAGGAGGAGGAGGAGGAAGAGGAAGAGGAGGAGGAGGAGGGTGTTACGCTTTCTGTCGCTGCCCAATCCTGAAGCCTGGCTCTTCCTCAACCTACCAAAAAAAAACCCGATTCACACAGATACATCCACCGCGTCTTCACACCGAGAAAGACGATGGCGATGATAATAACGATGAAGAATAACGATCCTCTTCTTCCTCCGGTTCCGGTGTCCTTGCTGTCAGTCGGTCGGTCGGTCCAGGCCGGGCTCTCCGCCGTGCGCTCGCCGCGGTTCGGGCTCCTGCTCAGCGCCAAATCACACGGATCCGGACCGGAGGGGCGACCAGGAGCACCCCGGGATGTGTAGTCCTCTACTCGGGGAGGAGAGAGTGGCTGGGGGGAGGGGGGAAAACACAGGAGTATTGTTGAATATGAACAATTAATAAAATAAAATAAAAAAAGTGAATAAAAGTCCCACCTACACTGAAATAAAAGAGGAAATACATGTTTAGTTTCATTTAAGGAAGAGGGTGTAACATACCAAGACAATTTCCTTGTGTCTTGACTTGGTAATAAATCTTATTGTGGTTCTAATAATAACTCTTATTCTTTCAGAACAGGAGTACATGAATAAAACTCATACACCTTTACTGACATGAGGAAACATGTTTAATTTAAAGCGGTTGGTGTAATTACTAAAAAAGTGTAGGTAACTGGATAAAAAACAGAGGGCTGGAATAAACTGTCATAATTTTATATATGCATGTATTTATTTTTACAGTACATTTCTGTACATATAGCCTATATTTATACTTAATACAAAGTAGTTTACTTAATACTTATTTTTAGCTTTACAACTGTTCTCTTGTTTCAAACTGTATGTGTTTCTATTTCTGTGCATGCACAGTGAGAGCGTTATCCACATACCTGATCAACAAAGCTGATTCCAAATAAAAGTTATCACTTCATTGAAATGAAAGACAATACATGTTTCCATTAAAGAGAAAAGTTTACTTAAAAAAATATAATTTAACAAAAAAACCCCAGAAACATTGCAGTTTTATGATGGTGATATTAAAGGGTGTAAACTTTGAACAGTGATAAAAAAATTATTAATTATTTTATTTATTTATTTGATAAATTTCGCACTTCCTGATGCAGATGTCGTGTTTGCACCAGCGGCTCTGATTGGCTGTTATGGACCTCCTGATCTGCAGCTAGCCGGAAGAAGAAGACGTCTCACTCTGCCTCTGTTTCATGCCCCCGCGATTTATTGTAGTTCATTTATTGGTGCACTGCGTTTTTGACTCACTACTTTTTAAATAACAGAAGTGATTGAGTTGGACAACTGTTTGATGTTTTTACAACTCAAATATTTGAATCAAACCATTCAGGAGGAGATGGTTCATACTGTTGTATGAGTAAAGGACAGAGTTTTCAGTAATTAGATCAGGAAATGTGAAAATTCACAAGTAAATTCAAATGATGTAATAAAAGGCAGCAGCAAACAGAAAGGGATAGACCAGACAGGCCAAGAGCAGAAACTTTTAATTAGTCCTTGGATGGTGATAAGCCCATTTGAGATCTGAGGGAACATCTGACTTGTACACAATCTTTTTTATGCAATCTCCTCTTTTTATATTGTTTTAATACTACTGTCTTCTTTAAAAAATCTTTAATTTAATAATATTGTATATCTTTATCTTTTTTCTAGAGGCAGATGTGCACAGAGAGCAGGGAATTTGCCCACAAGACCAACTAAAAAGACATAAACTGCTTTAAAACCCCAAAGAGGAAGATACTGAGATGGAACAACACTTGAGTTTATTTTTTTTTTACTCTACTAAGTGAAATCCCTATTTCGACAGACGATCTTCGGCTGATGTGCACACGCCCAATATTGACGCATGCGCAATTTGATCTCACAGTGCAGCTGCCTTGCGACGGCTGCACGCGCACAGCTGAACGTCGGGCGACCAAATCGGGACGCGCGCAGAAACCGTTGAAACGTTAAAGAAAAACCCGTAAATGGGTTTATCGCCACACCGGCCGCCACCTTCAACGCTCCCGTTCACCTCGACCGATTGTTGTGGATGGATTACATTATTCCCGTCTCACCGAGAAGCCTTACAACGCCCAGTCAGTCAGCAACAGCAGCGGCGGCCATATCTCCGTCATTGACGCTGGAGGTGAGCGAGCGTCGTCACCTGCTAGCTTAGCGAGCAAACCGGCTAGCATGAAGCTAAAGAGGCAAAAAAGCGCAGAAACGTTTCTATAAAGCGTCTTAAGTCGTGTCATTTATTGTGTTATAAATATATACATGTTTAATATGTTTGTCGTAGCTGTGTTGGACGTTTGTTAGGTGGACAATGTTAAGAAAATGACTAAAATGTCGCTCAGTGTAAGTGTTAAGTTTTGACCTTTTTAATAACTGTTGCATGATCTTATTATCATAATGTGACTATATATGTGTCATTACTGATTTTAGTGTTTGTTATGCAGATAATATTTACGGAAAACTGGCTAGATGTTGCTGTATTAGTGATGCCTTATTCTGTCTGTCGTGACTCATTTGGACATTCGTTGGAGTTAATGTTTGGAAAACTACTTAAATGTAGCTGTACAAACGTAATACTGCAGTGAGTTTTTAAATATTTTCCATGTCAGATTTGGACTTAAGTCAAGTAGGTAATGTTTGTGGAAAATTACCGCAATGTAACCCACCGTGTAAGCGTCCAGTTTCGTCCATTTTTAGTAGCTGCTTTATAAACTCTGACCGGCAAGTAGCTGTGTGTAACATTTGTGAGTGTATTTCAGATGTCTGTTATTGATTGACAGTATTAGTTTAGTTTTTAAGCCTTGAATCGTGACATGTGCCGGGTTGATATGAGGGATTTGTCGGTAGTGCTAACACCGTGTTGTTACATAATACGAAGCCAACGTGGTGTCCTGTTGTTCCCATGCTCTCTGTCATAACACGTCACAGTTAGATCATTTTAAGAGTTTAAGTTATGACATCTGTCTCTTTGGCAGGTGTGTGTGTGTGTGTGTGTGTGTGTGTGTGTGTGTGTGTGTTTGAGAAAGAGATAGAGAGTGTTAGTGTGAGTGTGGGTGCGTTTTGTATTTTTCCAGTCAGCCTGTTGCCGAAGCAGAGTGAATTGTAATCAGATCCCTGTTCTCTTGTGTCCATGTGTGCCTCCACAGAGTACTGTAATCTGCTCCTGCAATGGCCGTCTTTAGTCACCAGGTGCTCCTTGCAGTCACAAGATCAAGGTGAGTTTGTGCACATGGCCCTGAGTTAGATAAACAATAACAATTCTGGTCAGGAAGATCAGCCTGTGTCCCTCCAGAGGTTGAGACACTCAGCTGGTTCTCCTCGGTGAGGTAAATGACAGTGGAAGTCGCTAACGTGTTATGAGGAGGGTTAAAGCACAGACTGCCTCTGTTTACATAGTGTCTGCTGCAGTGAAGCCCGTTCACTGTACCTCATGACTCAAGTTAAACACAAGTGGTTTCTACACATGATGCAAGATCACAACCTCCCAGTACAGAACGTATTCTCTCGGTGAAATTACAAAGCAGGTCAATTTACAACATACTGACACTCACACAAGTCAAATGTGTCCTCACATTTCGATATAGATATAAATATACACACCAATTAAACAACTGTGAGATTTTTAACCATATCTGGTTTACTAATTTAACTATGCTCGTAATAAATCTATAATCATTAAACCACCATTGTTTTAAAATATATTGATTTTTAAAAAAGGGATTTTTGCGTTCTGATTAGCCAGTCATTGATGATCCTCTCTAGTCATTTTATATGCAGTTACTACAAGTTGTTTCTCTTGAGTTTCCCAAATGTTTACAATCCTGACGGTTACAGAAATGTAGTATAAAATGACATATACAGTGATAAATACAACTTTTGTTTTACAGAATTCAACAGGCCTGATTAGAGTATAGATGGTGTATTCGATATAATTCAAAACTTTCTTTAATTGTATGTGTATACATTAGTTTCTTGTATCTTGTTTCCATGTCAGCATATCAAGCGACCCCAGCTAGGTTCATGACAGAGGTTTAAAGCTGCTATCTTAGACGTCAGGTGATAAATTCATAAAAGGAAAGGTATTGACATTCCTAATTGACCCTGCTGTTAATTTAAAGACAGAGATTCTCCTCTGTCTTTAACAGCACTCTGTGACCTCTTCCGTCTTCTACTGTAGCTGCTTTTAAGGACAGTCTTGGAGATACCTGTCTGTGTCATAGATACAAGATCTGAACATGTTACTAAAACAATGAAAAATGCTGTACAACAGTAGACCGGTGTTTCCTAGAAGCAGCTCAGCGGAGAGGCTTGAGAGGTGAATGTGCGTAGGGATGATTCACCAAAATATTTTTCAGTTTAAAATAACACAGGTGAGTTTCTCAGAAATGTTTTCATTGCAAGATATCATTGGCCACTGAGTTCCATAATTAGTTTCTGAACAGCTATTATCGCAGGCGTAGTGGTGTTTTGTCTTCTGCCCTGGGCTGGTAAACTGCAAATATGAGCCAAGAAATAAGAAGCAGTCTTGTATACTTAAATTGATATATCTTTCCAGTAATCTGCCTGCAGTTACTTGTTAAATAGATATTTGATTCTTTGAACAGATCCCTCAAAGTGGATTTTATTTTATAATCTGTAGTTTTTATTTTTAATTTCTTGACCTGCTACCAAGTTTTATCTGTGGTGTGAGCTTTGCTCTGTTGACAGGAGCACTGTACTGATGCTCAGACTGAACAAGTATTTGGGTACTTTACCTACTCAGCTGGTTAATCATTAAAGCACCAGACACAGGAGGAACAAGTTGAATCAGTAAATGCGGTAGGGGCCTGTTTGATAGACAACCATCGCTTTGCATTTTTGCGATTGGTTTATGAGTATACAGTGGCCAGGAAAGGCCAAACAAACACTGGCCTTTCCCTTTTTAGCTCAGAGGTTTTAAAAGGTCCTGAATGGCTATGAGATAATGATTGTTATTTGATCTCGCTGACACTGAACAAGCCAATAGTCTAGCCAATGGGCTTTTTTAAAGAATAAATTATTAATTGATTAAACTGTTAATAATAATAATGATAACTAATATTGAAGAAGGTGCAACTGGTGAATGTTTGGTATTTATACCTTTAATAAATCTCTTTGACTGACTAATTCTTGCAGCCCGAAGGTCGATTGGGATGTCTTTAAAATCCAGGAGTCTTCACTTTATGACGATATGAAACATGAGAAACCGTAACCTGAAGTGCTTTACTTTGTTTACTGTTTAATGTATTAACATTAATGATCAAAATTGTAATAATGTATTATTGAACATAAATACACACATGAGCACCATCAGTTTTTCTATCAGCATTGCGTTGCACACTATTATGCAGCATCTAACCTGTTTTTTTATTTCCATCAACAGGGGATCGTATTTGTTATCCAAGAGGCACAACTGCTCCTCTCTGTCTTCCAGAGCCTATCTCCACATCGACCCTCCCCGCCATGTCTCCTCCTTACTCACACTCAGGCACTCCCGCTACGGTTACCCTCACTGTTACCGGGGCCATGCCCTCGCCCGTGGCCACAATTCCGCCCTACTCGCCCGCCCTCTACACAGCTCAGGTGTTTGGCTCCAAGACATAAAGCAGGAAGATCCTAAGTTGTCACCAGCCGCTGGCCAGGATGCTTCTTCAGCAGCAAAAAAGGACTCTGTGGCCACTGCACCGCAGTCTCAACCTCCATCAGCTCCCACTCCGGCCGCTGCCAGCACAGCTGCCGCAGTCCCTCCAGTGCAGGAGAGGGCAGTGTTGAAAAAGTCTCTGTATCACAGGATTGTGGATGAGTTGAAGCACTACTACAATGGCTTCCGGTTACTTGGCATCGATATCAAGATTGCAGGCAGAATGGTTTGGAGACTGCTGCACGGACAGCTGCTCACACGCAGGGAGAGGAGAAGGGTAAGAGAAGCCAAATGTACATGATGAGTGGTATTGTATTATTCAGTCTGTCAAATGTCAAAGTAGTTATTCGTCTTCAACTGGAAACAGTTTAAATGTCACAGAAATCTGGATAGTTAATAGTCTATTAGTTATTGCGGACATGGACTGGGAAGAAATAAAGCTGCACTGGGGGAACTCATGTCAGGAAAGAAAATAATTTCTTAAAACATTACAGTTCAAAGAACATTTATTCCTCTTCTACAAAACTCAAATGATGTAACCAGAACGTATTATTTTTAATAGCTTCTATATCATCATAGCATGCAAGAAATGTCTTTTCTCTTCAGTGAAACAATGACTCAACTCACCTGCTTGTAACCATTTACCTGGAGATAAAATTGCACACAGACAGTCATTTACCATGGTGCTAATTTACCTAAAAATGAATATCTTACAGGTTTGAATAGTTAATTGAAAACCAGCAAAATATATAAATGTCAACTTGAGTTTGAGAACTTTTTTCTTTTTAAATATATAAGTGGATCAACACATGAATTAATGATGAAAACAAGTTGCTAGTTGCAGTCACCACCTGAAAACCTGATAACGTTTACCCCCGTACTTCAGTACCACTCAAGTTTTTTAATCATTATCCACCCAGAAAGACATAATTAAAAATGTAGAAAAAGTAGCTTTTAAAGAACTTCAAATGTTAATACCTCCTAAATCACATTGAAACACACTGAGTTCTTTGATTTTTGGTTAAATTCTGCTTCACATTAGAATCTATTGTGTAGTTTACGCAATATTTTTTTATTTAGGTCTTTCCACACTTGGTTCCCAAATGAATTTAAGACTTTTGTTTTGTGTTTTAGCCCCAGGCCGTCGTCTTTTATTGCCCTGAGGTCACAGCAGTGTGTCTGTCTGACTGCTTCACAATTGTCTAGTTTCTTTCCTGTCCTTACATAAAGAGCCTAGCAGTAGTCCTGCTGGTTCTCCTTCTCTGGGTTGTTATCAGTGAACTCATGGACTCATAATTTATGGCTTAAGGGTTCCCTCTGAATGTTTTGCACCTTTACATGTCAATAAGGAATGTGTACGGTGTGTTCCCGAAGTTGTAGCGAGTGCTAGCAGTTGTGTGGCGCAGACGGGGTGTGACAGACAATCACAATCATATAGATTGTGATTAGTTAGTTAAATGATTAGTTTTCTGTCAAAAGAGATGCAAGATGTTTTTTTGTTTACTGACCTGCAGTGAAGAAAGTAAAACTTTCTTATAATCCTGAAATAGGTTAGTCTGTATGTTAATCTGTGACACTAATCCTGCTGTGAAAGACATTCAGTGCTGCTGTGATTGTTTTACACTAACAGGCTTTGTGGTGTTCAGAGTTTGCTTGTGGGTTTGAGCTTTGTGTGTCCCAGATATAAGACACAGAGTCCTTTCCAGGGTCTGCAGTACTTTCCTGTAATGGTCATGATTGAAACTCAAAACAGTCACTTGTAAGATGAACCCACCTAGTTGCTGCTTCTTTGTTGTGACTTGATGCTTTTCTTTGTTTTCTGTGATAGTAAACTGAATATTTTTGGGTTTTGGACCAGACAAATATTTAAAGCTGCCACCTTTTGCTGTTGATTGGTGTTTCTTACAGCTGCACATACTGTACTTATTTTCTTCAGCAGTGACACTGAACATGCTCATGTGCAATACTCTCATTACAAATGAAGTCAAATGCATCATGCTACAACTTTTTTTTCTGCTTCATACTAAAGAAAAACTCGAAAGTGTCTTGTTTCCCATGACAAATCTATAAGAAAACTATATCTATCACAAAATTTAGTCCAAGTTAAATCCATTGCACTAAATTTATTTATCAAACAATAAATGCAGGCTCCATGAGTGCTCTGCTGTACATGCAGAGTCTGCGTGTGACCTGCCTGTAAATAATGATAATGTCACCAGGCGGTGTTCAGTTACATTATTCAGCCTTTGAGTGGCATGTGTTCCTGTCATCAGCAGCACCTCGTCCAGTGCTGGATAAAAGTAACTGTCACAGGGCTGCTCTGTAGCCTAGCATAACAAACACTTAAGACCCAAAAATATAACATAAAATCTCCAGGTCTGCCTTCACTGACATCTTGACAGCATTTAGATAGGTGTTTGTTGCTTGAGTTTTAAAGTTTTACTGCCCTCAGCCGTGTTGGGAGGCCTGTAGATCTTCAGCACTTCAGTTAAAGCAAGCATTAAAACATCATTAGAAATGGTAGGTTACAAGTGAATAACACAACTGCGACTCACAAGTCCATTTGTGAAGTTTTATTTAGAAACGTGTTTTTCCCTGAAAAGTTTGTTTCTCTTTGTAAGTGTGGATGTCACAGTCAAATATGTGAAACCAAAAGAAAAATGAAAGTCCAGCCTCATTTCTGGAGGGGTGGCACAGAAGCAGGGAGGTTGTTTTGTCCTGTTGGAGAAGGGCAGTCTTAAACTAGCCAAATAAGGAAAATTATTATTGTTAATTGTATATCAGTAAACCAATAACAGTCATAAAGAAATTTCCCGTACTTTTCATATTAAATATACATTTCTGAAAAAGATCGCAATATCCTGAGGTCCTAGTGTTTTTCTATATTTCATAGACCAGCAGTAATTTAAAAACAAAACGCTGATCACCAAGTTGATAATGAAATAAGTATTTGTTTCAGCCATAAAAGGTCACTGACACCAATACCTGCTGAGCTCTCTTCTCCCTCTCTCTCTCTCTCTCTCACTCACTCTCTTTCACTCTCTCTCTTTCTCTTTCTCTCTGTCTCTCTCTATCTCTGTCTCTCTCTCTCTCTGTCTCTCTCTGAGACACACACACACACACTGTTGGGGTGCCCACTTAGCCCCACTTGAACAAGGAAAGCCGAAAGACAAGCCCATTAGCAAGCAATGCTAACGAAAGTGCAAACATGACCCATTAAGTAAAGTACCTGAAGGACAGACTTGTGGATCTCCAGAAAAAGTTTGGTGACAGCACCTGTTTCACTGAAGCATTAAACAGGATGACCCACTTTGACCAACAACAGGAAAACTTAAGTTGTTTGTGGCAGTTTCATTTGACTTTGGTCAAAAGTAAATCAACCTTAGATGTTTTGTGCTTAACTTACTACTTTTAACTTTTCTCCATGTCAAAGATTACCAGTAGTTAGTTAGAAAATGTATTCATGTACAGTTATATCATTTTTCCCTGTGATATTGAGTATCAATATTTTTCAAAGGTGTTGTTAGAAATTCCACTATTGTGACAACACTTATTGGTAAAATTATTTTTTAAAATTCCTACTTCTGCAGTGGATTTCTAAAGCTTCGTCATCTGATGATATCAGCCCAGCTTATGATTTATTTTTAATCCAAACTGGCGCTGCCTTGCACCACTCAGCTGACTTGCCATTTATTTAAAGTGCTTGCTGTTTGCGTTGTTTTACTTACCACTATTTTCTTGCTCACAATGCTGAGCAGTTCAAGTCTTGGTAGTTGTGAAATTGTTGATAATTTTATTTGGTTTGGCTCCTGAAATGTGTGGTCTGTCGGTTGCAAGCACAATAATAGAAGTTATAAAAATCCATCACATGGTGTGGGCAGCTGAGTTGGTCTTGGTTGTGTTCAGAAAAATATTAAAAAATGTTGATACTCAGTGGAGTCGGCTCATCGTCTAATGTATTATGATCTTTTCCCTGAACATATCCGTGCAAATGCACGTGTCCTGTCGCTGCATGGTGGTAGATGATTGAAGAAGGACTTTCTGTTACCGTGTGTCTCGCTGACTGATTGGTGTGCATTATGTGAATGCACCCTCAGTGACCCAAGTTGTGCACACGCCATGGTAAAACTATATTTGGGCTATTTTAAAACATGGCAGAGCGTCAGTGCACGTGTAATGGATCTCCCATGCAAACACAAGACTTAGGCACTGACTGCGGCACAAATACTGGCTCGTGTTACTGTGCACATTTAGTGACATCAGCCCTGTTTTTCTTTGTGTTCACAGCTGATGAGGACCTGCGCTGACCTTTTCCGCCTGGTGCCCTTCATGGTGTTCATCATCGTTCCTTTCATGGAGTTCCTTCTTCCCGTCTTTCTTAAACTCTTCCCAGAGATGTTGCCCTCCACCTTTGAGACAGAGTCCAAAAAGGCATGTGTTCATGTATACACAGACACAGGCATACACACACACACACACACACCCATCCTGCCGCCTGAACGACCTCACGACCGAGTTCATTATTATTATATAACTTCTCAGATATGGCTTTGGCTGCTGTACTAATAACCTCTGGCAATTGTAGGCAGCTGAGTATCTAATCTAGCCAATTTACTTTTGGGAGTACATACACCCTCCAAAACAAATACATATTATCATTAATTTGTCTATTGTTAATGTGAATATCATAGTCCAGTAATGTGACATTCCTTTTTGTTAACTTATAATCTTCTGTAAAAGAAAAGCAGCAGGTTTCTGTGTTGGTCCAGTTGGCCTGTCAGCTCTGATGTTCCCTGGTTGAGTGATTCACAGATATGCTCTTGTACTCCTGGACTGCACAGAGATGTCCGGGCTCTGAAAAAATGACTGAATATAAGAAGGGGGGGGAAAAACTGCATGTCAGGACAGTAGATGATAGTAAATTCAAACACAGGGTGGGAGATACCAGAGAAAATGCATTTGGATTAAAATTATCTGCTGTTTTTATAGGCAATATATATGGTCCTTTTGTATAAAGGTTTATAATCAGTAATAATTGCAGATTTTAAAATTTAATTACTTGCAGCTCTTAAACTCTTTTGTGAAGACTAATTTGTTTGTTTGTCTCGTTCACACAGGAGGAGAAGCAGAAGAAGGGTCTGGCGGCTAAGCTGGAACTGGCCAAGTTTCTCCAAGAGACCATTGCTGAGATGGCTCGAAGGAACAAAGCAAAAGCTCAGACAGAAGATGAGACACAGCGCTTCTCCACATACGTTCAACAGGTAAGTTACCCACAAGTCAATGGCAGCCCTTTCACACATTTTATACAGCAAAGTCATGGAAACAGAACAGGGTTTCTCTTCTTCCATCAAATACTTGTACATCTGAAATTGCTGGTCTTTACCTGGAAAGTATTTGCTCAGTCTGGTTTCTCTGTGTCCCTCTCAGGTTCGGGGCACAGGTGAGCAGCCCACCACGAAAGACATCGTCCGGTTTTCGAAGCTGTTTGAGGACGAGCTCACTCTGGAGCACCTGGAGCGGCCTCAGCTGGTGGCTCTCTGTAAACTGTTGGAGCTGCAGCCCATCGGCACGAACAACTTGCTGCGTTTCCAGCTGATGATGCAGCTCAGAACCATCAAATCAGACGACGAGGTGAGATGGGAGGACTGGGACCTGTTGACTCTACAGTCGAGTGACCGTAGAGATGATTTTATAGTCAAAGGCAGAGATAGAAAAACAGTTATCAAACTAGAAGTACCTTAACTAGTAGATTTACACATTAAAGCCCATTTTCTACAAACCATTCTGACTGATGTAGATGAAGTTACTTGACAGTCTAAAAAGTTTGATAAAATAGTTTTAAAAAATGTCTGGCAGTAAATATCTATGTACATTGTTGTAAAAACTGTATGTAAATCGTATAAATAACTGTAAATAACTGGAATACATTCATAACTGGGCTACACATTAAATTAAATGTAGAATGTGAGTTATTCCAGTCCCTGTCATCTTTTCACAACCTCGTGTGACAGTTTTTTGACTCCCCTCCTCATCTCGTCACAGATGATCGCAGCAGAAGGGGTGGCGGCCATGAGTGTGTCAGAACTGCAGGCAGCATGTCGTAGTCGAGGGATGAGGTCTCTGGGTCTCACCACCGACCAACTACGTCAGCAGATGCAGCAGGTGAGCAGTTCATGTTGCTTTGTAGCTGAATGCTGGTTGATAGAAATTAAATCCTGTATTGACCGTTTTAATATTAACAGAGTCCAAAGATTTAAAATATTTTATTAGTTAAAAGTAATTTCTTCTCCATTTATCAGATATATATTGTTGTTTTTACCAACATGAAGGGAGAGATGTACCATCTTTTTACTGTATTCATTCTCTTGGTTTGTTGGACAGACTGCGACCGTTTTGGTTAAAAATGTGTTAAACATCAACGTGTCATCATTGTTCTCTGTATAATAAATGTTCCTCTCCATCCAGTGGCTGGACCTGCACCTGAAGGAGAACGTCCCTCCATCGCTGCTGCTGCTCTCCAGAGCCATGTATCTGACAGACCTCAAACCAAAACCCCCCGTCATCCCGCCTGTTCCCAAACTAGAGGTTCGCCCTTTACAATCTCCTTAACATTTTACAGGTCACACCAATACACACTGACTTGAGTGTACTGATTAGAAAAAGTTAGAGAAGCTTAATATTTCAGCTGTTTAAATAGCCGATATGCAGGTCACTGATGTCTGGTACATTGAACGTTTGCTGTTTGATCACCTGTTTGATGTATGAAGATGTTTATACCATCTATGAATATCCCATGTTGTAACTATTGATGATTTTCATTTATGGGTCAATGGTTTAACCTATTTAATATTAACAAGTAACTTCCCAGAGTGAGAAGGGTCATTGTCCGATGTGTGTGACCAACAGTTCAAACAAAGACCCTTAGTAATGATCTCCTCCGTGTTATAAATAGTCCGTAATGATTTTTTTCTGCCTCTAACTTAGTCTCTTTAGGTGAGAGTTTTCTGAAAGTTGAATGAATTTTATTTTGTGGAAAAACATACATATTCTCCCTCATTTAAAAGTATGTAAATTGTTCCATTCAAAAGTTTAACTGTTGAATACAGAATGTCTTCTTCTCCACTGAAAAACTGGTTCAGTGTGAGTATTGAAGTATCCACATCACATTTGAGTAAATTGCATTTGGACCACTGTTGACCTCCAGACAAGCTGTGATGTCTTACTTAAACGTCTAAAACTCAGATTCAAGGTGAGGGCTAGTAAACCTTCTCCCCTCAGCACGTAAATCAGAAAAATATGGTGTCACATGTCACATTGTGCACAGACAGGGGAGGGGGGCTTAACGAAATGCAGCCTTGACGAGAAATAAACCAGAGCAGAAGTGCTTCTGTGGGATGTGGTTGTCTTATCAGATGTTTTGTCGTTACTTCTGCAGAAAGCTACTCCTCCAGTGGAGACTACAGGAGCAAACAAGACCTCAGTCAGCACTGACATGTTGGCGGACCCTGCTCTCATCATTAAAGACAGACCGGTCAGTGCACACAGCAGAAACAGACAAGAGGAACTGTATCAATTAAATTTGCTCACCACTGTAGTTAAGAATAGATTCTTTCTAAAACTGTATATGAAGTTTTTAAGACAACTATTTAACTAATCATAGTCAGGTCCCTATTTTCAAAAGGGTTTTTAGTTGCTGATCTTCACTGCGTTTGTCCAGTTGTGTGAGAAATGATAACACACAGAAACACACCTGTGGGGGGCAGTTGTACAGAAGAACCAGGAAAACCTCAATCTTTTATTTGTCTAATTTTGTTATTGCGTTGCAGGTTGAGGAGATGAGAGACAAAGCTCCTGTGATGTCAGACAAACCTCTGACTCCTGCTGAAGTTCTTCAGGTAAGCTCCTGTTGTTCCTCGGACCCGTTGAATCTACAAAAACCAGTATGGGATTTGATTCTGGACAAGGTTTCATAATCTACTTAGTTCCTCCTAGCTTTGATCTTTCTCACATGGCATGCTAATCTCTGGCAGTTGCTGCTGTTTTGTGGGACAAAAAATACTTGAATACGATGAAGAACGTATAGAGAGTGGTTTAGATAGTCATGGGGTAAACATCACAAAAACAGAAAGCTGCTGGCGAAGCTGGAACTGAACATCTGAAGTTAATCTGTGTGAGGTTTAAAAATAGCTCATTAAATATAGACCTGTCACACAAGCTTCCAAGTGACTTTTTTTTTTTAAACCAGACAGTTTTAAAGAGATACTACATGACATGAAAACACATTTGAATTCCCAGGTGTGTCTTTTTTCTTTTTTAATGTGATTTCAATTTACTCTGAAGACATGAGGTTTTGGAAAAGCAACAAAAAAATACACTCTCACTCCTGTTTGTTCTCTTACACTTCTGTGCCTTTTTTCACTACTTGGGTAGTTTGTTCATTAAATCTGTTCATTAAATTAAGTTTCTATGCCTTATGCACACACCGTAGACTATAGAAAGATGGTCGACGTGATTGTGCAAGTGAAGCCAAAACATCTTGATCACCCCCTGGTGGCCAGCTGCAGTATAGGTCATAAATCTGCATTGTAGGCACTGAAAGTCCTGTTAATTCAGCAGTCTGAGACACATACCATGTGACCACGATGACCCCGGATCACGTCACGTCTTCGTGGTGACCTTTTGAATCCTGCTATCTCGTGATTTTAAGTGAGATTAGATTCAACTTTATTATCAGAACACAGAGTACGGAGACAACAAAATGCTGTGTAGCGTCAAACCAGGAGTGCAAAAAGCAGAGTGTGTAGAAATGTTTAGAGGGACTATATAAAAATAGTAAAGGATAGATATGAATGAGTATATGAGTAGCAGACGGGGTGGGTCTGGGGTGTAGCAGAGTCCAGGAAGGTGACAGCTGAAGGGAAGAAGCTGTTCCTGAAACAGCCGGTCATGTTGCTGCAGATTTCTGTCATTTACCAAACAAAGGCAAAATATGATAAATATTTCAAATAAATGATGTCATCTTCAAATAACTTTGCCTGCAGATTGTTTTATACATGTTCAGAAGATGTTATATTAAGCTTTGTGACCTTTTCCACAGGCTAAAGCAGCAACAGAGGTGTCCCAGAAGAGCAAAATGAGTGCCAACGGCGTCTAAAAAGGAGAAGGAGCTTCTGGACTGAAGGGGGATGGATTCACACCGCTGTAGGAAGAGGGTATCACGATAGGAAATCGCTGGCTTCACTCAGCATTGTTTCAGGCTCATTGACTAGTTTGACTCTCTGGGCTCTGTTCCCTCCTTGTCTTTTTTGTTGTTTACACATCAGAAAGGCCTGCTGCTACTTCTTCAGACCCTCAGCTTTCACCTTTTTGCACTCCGTTCTCTGTAATTCTCCATTAGAGCTGGACAAACCAGCTTGAAATGTTACTGGACTGGAGATCAGGTGTGATTTCGTAATTGTCCTGGGAGTGACGCCAACACTACCCACAGCAGAGCCTGGCCATTTGTCTCTTTGATGGTGTCTCCCTACAGTCTAGACAGCCACCTCCTCCTCCTCCTGTAAATTTGTAAATAACCTGTATATTTTTGTCTCTCTTATGTCGCAGCAGCAGCAGCTTTGTACATTTTGCTATGCAAAGGTCTAAAGAAAGCAAGTTTTTCTCTCTTAACAGTTTTATTTTATTTTACTTGAACATCTTGTTCAGGATATGAGAAGATTCATCCACTTTTTCCCCCCCAGAAATACTGTGCTGAACTTTTTTGTTCAGTTTCTGCCCTGCACTCACCTTTGCTCGCTGAGCTGCACAGTGCTGACATTCTGAACCTGCCATTGAATAAAATGGAAAAGGTTTAGTCAAAAATGTCTCACTTCGCCAGCTGGTGGACAAGCAGATTTGGACTGGCCCCGCCTCCGAGCAGGGTGACATAGCGTAGTTGCTTGCTGCTGTAATTAGCAAAGACTGGTGTATTATTAAGAGAGAGGTCACTCCTTCAACCCAGAGGTGGTTAGTAACTAGTCTGCCACTGCTGGTTAGCCACTGAATGGACAATCTGTAAAAATGGAAAAGAAAAAAATGCAGATTTTATTTGCATAGACAGTGTATGTATTGTTTTAACACTATGTCGCTACAATTTCTTTAAACCGAAAAGTGGAAATACTTGATTTTTTTCCATAAAGATATATGATTAACATGGGGGAGAAACTTAAATAATTCTGAAGCCACATATGAGATTAATATTATTTTTGGTATAGTGGCACTAAAAGAGATAAATGTAAAGCATTACGACTGATTCAACTCTCCTACTCTCTAAATATATGACCCTAAAAGCTGTTATTGGAAAGTTTACCACATAAATGTGTACTGTATACATACAGTTCTGTGTGTTTTTGGCTAAACTTAAAGGTTTGTAACCCTCCCCACCCCCGTGTTAAACATTCAAAAACATTTGTTTGGAGTAACTGATTTCATTGCAGCTGGATGAAGGTTTTTGTCTCCATGGCATTTTTCCTCATTGATATCAACCCATAGGCTCCCCTGCTGGAAGTGGATGCCGTAAATGAAAGGATATTTTTAAGTAAAAAAGATTGCTAATGAAGATTTATATTATTGGTTTTACACATGTGCCTAAGGTTAAAGGGCGATTGTGTTTGTGTTTGCATTTTTCATCAGAACAGATTTTCTATATTGTACCATTTTCAGTTTGTATTTTGGTTTGGTAATTCTCCTTGGTGTGTTTAAAGCACCTGGTTGCACCTTTTTTCCTCTTAGTGGAATGTCTCCTTTAACCTACTCCATGTCATCCAAATATCTATCAAAAATCCAAAATATGGATTCAAAATGAATCCTTAACCTTATAATCACCAGTGTGTTGAAACTGATGAAAAAGCAATCACCTTTTCAATCAGCTCTGTGCTCGTGGTGCAAAAGAGGATTAAGACAAAAAATTAAAAAATCACAGTAGTTGCTTTCTTCCAACTTGTTGGTGCGCTGCTGCTATACTAAAAAAATAAAATTTGTTCTGAGTAGATTTGAATTCATTTATCCAGCTTTTACGGCAGATGGTGATTTTAACACCCCCTGATGAGACGGACCGGTCATGTTAACGTGTTTTTCCTTAGACTTGTTGAATTGATCTGCTGCAAAGTTTTATGACTTGATGCGTTTAATGACTAGTACCGTCAAATGCATGACTGAGCAGATTGCACAGAAAGTAAATAATAGAAATGAGTGGACTTGGAGACTTGCCAGACTGAAAACTGTAAATTTCTTACCCACTTGGACAGGATGCAATTCTTCTACATCCACAGTAAATTTTCCCACAAATGCGCCACCTTGTCTTGAATATCCTTGCTCTTGGAACAGTGTTTGTTTCCTCTTCTTTTATCAGCGTCATAGTGAGTGTGTTGAGAACGCTGTACCTGTGTGGAAACTATAATTACCTACAACTATCACAGATGGTTTGGTACATTGGTGCCATTATGATGTGTCCTCTGTCTTCAGTTTCCTTCAGTTCGAAATTGCACTGCAGTTACTTCTTACCCTGCATTAAATATATTGCGGCAAGAGTGTTGGGTTGATTTAAAAAAAAAAAAAATTGACATGATTAAAATCATGAAACCCTTTACAGTTGTCTCCTATCTCTTTTTGTTGCTTGTGGAATTTTATTAAATTGCTTTGTTATATATGTAATATATATGTAAATATCACAGTTTACACAAACACCACAAACAGTTCATAAACCAATATTCAGCATAGTTGAGCTCTTGGAAACACACGTAAGTTGTATTGCTTTTCATAGCCAGGAGGTGGCACCATTTATACACAAGGATTCATCAAACCAGTTTATACAGGGCAAATATTCATCAGTGGGGAAGGAATTGCACCTCAGCACGTAATACTACACTACAATAATACAAGTAAAAGTGCTACATTTAAAAAATACTGACAGCAAAAGTACTATGCATACGATGCGTACTACTAGGGACACTTCTGAATATAATGTTGACCAGTACAACAGCACCACTAATTATGATCATCAAGTGACAAAACATAGGATTTAAACATTTTAAAGTTAACATAAACTGCACATTACACACTTAAAGGTGGAATTTACAGTGCAGCTGTTGAACTGCATTTAACTGTACATGTGTACAATGGAGTGACCACTAAGTATATGACCAGCCATAAAATATGTCTTATGAATGAAATTACTTAATAGTTTCTAAATGTACAGCTGAAAGTATTTGAGGTTACTGAGTGTATTTTCTGTGTGTAATATTCATTTGCAAAGTAGTCCTTTATCTACATCGAGCACTTTTACTTTTAATATTTTAAGTACGTTTTCCTGGTTATATTTACATAGTTTTGCTTAGGTAATCTGTTCAATGCAAATTTAACTTGTAACAGTATTTTCCATGTGTTATTACTATTGTATTACTTAATTACATAATTTCTACTTAGAAGTATCTAAGTACTTCCTCACCACTGTGGGCAGGGGGTTTAAAAATATTTTACCCACAACAGGATGGAGGGAGGGGAGGAGTTGAGCAGAATAGGTACAAGCAGTTTGGGAACTAAATGAACTTAAGAGAGAAGCCGTGGTCTTGTGGACACTGATGTTATAAGGTCAGTAGTATGTATTTTCATGTTGGTAAATATATTTCTTACGAAGGCACTGTGGTTGGATTTGCTTTGTAATTTTTTCCACAGCTGGTGTTTTCTGGAATTGTGTCACTGTAAAACTCCCAATGTGTTTTCTGACTTAGATAGGAAGTTAATGTTAGCTCATGGCAATCAAGTGACATACCAGAACTGTGTATTTATTGCACTTCTTTTCATGGTTATGGGCACAAAAAAAGAAAAAGTACAGAGGGAATGTAAAGGGTAACATTTGCCTGCCTGTAGTGAGCTAAAAAGTCTCAAGAGTGTGTGCCATTTTAAGCCTGACTGCTATATTTGGCCCACAGCCTCATGTTCTGCTCATGGGGTAAAACAGGTGGGCAATATAATTAGTAATAAGTACACCGAGCACAAAATAGACAGGGTTGTGTAACTATTTTGTACATAAAAGTTGCCATGAAATTTGGTAATTTAATTTCATTTGGATAATTTCTATTTTTTTCATGATATCTTCTCTGCCTCATAGTCACTGTTATGTTTTTTCCCCTGATTTCTCTCTGTAGCCCAAAGATGAAACTGACAGTAATAGCTGTATGTCTGTCAGTTCTTTTGATTCATATTAATTTGTCATTGGCTGTGAAGAAAGGAGGCTTTCTTGGGAAAATTAATCCTTTTAAGAAGACCCCCAAACAGCCTCAAAAACCAAAACAAGGAAGCAACCCTCAGCAACCAGTCAGAACAGGGAGTTATCCTAACCAAGGAGGAGGAGGTTACCCCCATCAGCCGGGACACCCTGCTGGAGGCTATCCAGCTGGAGGTTACCCCAACCAAGGAGGCTACCCTCAGCAACCAGTCAGACCAGGGGGTTATCCTAACCAAGGAGGTTACCCTAACCAAGGAGGTTTTCCCAATCAAGGGAGTTACCCCCAGCATCCAGGACACCCTGCTGGAGGCTATCCAGCTGGAGGTTACCCCAACCAAGGAGGCTACCCTCAGCAACCAGTCAGACCAGGGGGTTATCCTAACCAAGGAGGTTATCCCAATCAAGGAGGTTACCCCCAGCAGCCAGGATACCCTGCTGGAGGCTATTCAGCTGGACGTTACCCCAATCAAGGTGGTTATCCTCAGCAGCCAGGGTACCCAGCTGGAGGTTATCCAGCACAGAGTCACCCTTACGGAGGAGGCTATGGTGGTGGTTATGGAGGTGGATACATCAACCATAACCCAAACAACAAAATCCTGAGTCCTCACTATGGTGGAAGTTTTGG